>NW_019059988.1:1024334-1056313 GCF_000696155.1 Zootermopsis nevadensis | reverse complement strand
GAGTGAGAGACCATGTTTTGCACCCATACAAAACAACAGGCAGAATTATTGTTTTGTATACTTTAATCTTCAGGTTCTCAGAAATCAGACGACAGTATCCTTACAGTAAATGTTGGATTTATCTACCAATAAACTTTGTACACCACTGACCAGAGTGTCAAGTTTTAATTCGGATTCAGTTGACCCTGCACTGTGAATTGTTCACTGGAACAGGTTGCTTGCGTGTCCTGCAGGCGGGTCAGATATCTCGTGTTTGAGCCAGTCTTGATGCCTCGTCGTCATAGAACGTAGTCAGCTAAAATGTCTCTTCGCGGCAATGACCCCGGATAACAGATTGAGCTCGCGAGAACAACATCCAAGCTTCTTTGGAAGTACAAATGATGCTCATCCTATGATATTAATATATACACTAGAAAGAAGTGTAGAAGCAGTGTATTAATTTACTCGTAGACCAATCCCTTGCTTACTGCTGAGGTTAGATTTCTGTAGCAGCTGTTGGCAAGACCAGGACATTACGGGGCATTGTGGGTAACGGAAACAGCAAAGCGGAAATGTTTCATATCTTCCTTCGCCGAACACAAATACATGCACGCCTAATAACACGAGATACGAAGTGTAAAAAGTCACAAAATATGCACCACAATGGTAGTAATATTTAAAACTGATTTCGGATGTCATTACAGAATTGCTTCAGCAAATGTTGATTTTATTGAGGTCATTGTTGTGGAAGTGGTTTCCGGTATCACTTTCCATTGTCGTGCAACAATGTCCCTCGGGCATACAGACTGCCTACTCCAGCAGGTAAAATGCGACAGAGGTAGACAGACAGACAAGCATGGACGGGCCCATAGGCTGTTGTTCGCTCACGCTACAGCGCGAAGAAAACCCAAAAATCGTGTGGACACAGGAAACCAAATACCACAGTTGTGAACAAACACAAATGGACAACCGTTAATATTTTAAATCCGCTGCTAAAAAGGAACCGCTGTGTATAATTCGTCGGTGCTAGGATGAAATGTTAAAAGTCGTAAAGTTCAGGAAATGGAAGCGAATATTTGGAAAGTCGTCCCATATTATTTTGTTAAATTGTACAATATTTATTAAGCAATTTATATATTTTCTTAGGACTGAAGTGCTAACTTGATGAAATTGCAAGGAATATGAAATTTCAAGTCATTTTCGGTTTCAATTTTCAGACTTTTTGTCCTGGTACCAGCAAATTATACTTGGGGGAGAGGGCGTTTTTCTTTGTAAATCCTCAACTACGCGTGGGGTAGTTAAGCGCAGTAGGCCTTTTGTGTGTTGAGAGCCCCAACTGAGTACGTGGGGATGTCAGATCGGTAACAGTAAATCTCGATTGTTTGTAGATGACAAGAATTACCAGCTGTCTGGCGGCAAAGCAGGAAGTGAGCGCATCGCGAACTGCGTAAAGAGAGAATCCACCATTTCTATCCTCCTTTCCCCCCCCCCCCCCCAAATACCCGCAGACAAATTCAATATAAACTGATCCAGGGAACTACTCAGATTTTTAATACGTTCGACCGAATCGAATGAACTAATACGACTCCTTAATCAGAGAACAGTGTCTGCCCCAAGTAAGTATTAAATATAATCAGCGCGTCATATTCACTCGAAAACACGTTAAGTCAACAAGTACACATGCTGTGATAGCGCAGTCCAGGTTCGATTCTCGAGATCGCTTTTCTGAGACTTTATGGCTAAACGGTATAATTATGGTTTAATATAAGAGACACAGAAGTTTGATTTTGGCATCTACATTTTGGAAACAACCAGTTTTTGGAAGTCAGATTGTTTGCTGTTTGGAAGTAGAGCAGATGATGATGCTTCTTTGTATCAACAGGACATCGTATCTGAGATTGAGGTACGGTATTTGAAATTAATCTCTCAGGGAATCTTATGGTGGTAGAATAGGAATTTTCTGTCATTAATCGCGGGTTTCCACCCAGGGAATATTTATGGGGAAGCCTTAAATGAACGCCAACTTGGTCCATCGTCCGTGCACCTTTGCTGTTGAACCAAGGACACAGTTACTGTCCGTTTATGAAGATTTATTGCACTGAAAATTTCTTGCAGGACTAAAGTAGAAGTCGGTAACTGAAGGGTCATTAATTTTCGAAGAAACTTGTTAGGACGCACAGTTACCTCCCGCGGTCCTATCACTCAGATGTGTTTATTTATGTTACGACAGTCTGAATGAACTATATTTGTAGTGACCAATAGGATTAAAGTGAGTTTTACGTCACAGAAGTGTTCAATCGTTAGAGTTATTTTGAATTCGAAATTCGGAGCGATCATAACTAGGTAACGTTTCACACATTTAATAAAAAAACGAAAAACCTAGCTTTACTCTCATCAGATTCCTTGAGACATTAATTTAACCGGGTATTGTCTGGGAAGCCTGAGGGGAAGAGACAGCTGGGGAGACCTAGACGTAGATGGGAGGATAATGTCAGGCGAGATCTATGGGAGATAGGAGTTGAAGGAGACTGGATTTTGTTGGCCCAGGATAGGGTCCGGTGGTGGGCTTTGGTTAATTCGGTGATGAACCTTAGGGTTCCGTAAGCCATCTAGTTAGTTAGTTACGCCAACCTCACTTACGATATCCTGTTGAAATCAAGGAATATTCTCTATGTGCCCGAGTTGGGCGACACTTCATGTGAAGGGGTTGGTTGCAGAGGGCAGTTACAATACGAAATTTCGTAAAATGGAACATCACATCTGTACCAAAATAAATGCATGCAGTAGAGTCCTACTTGACAAGCTAATAATCGCGCAGTTAGGCATGAATGTATTTACTTACTTTCTTTATTACGGGCATTCATCACCGTTCTAACTTCAGCTCGCCAATGGTCCCTATATAGATTACAAATGAACCCAGTCCACACATTCCTTCCCGATGTCTTTCACGTCCATTTGATATTACACTCAAATATACGTCAGTGTCTTCAAATTTCTCATAAGACTTTCTGATAAAACTCTGAACGTTTATCTCATCTCGGCCGTGTTGAGGCTTTGTTGAATTACAGCGTAAATGAGACTCAGTTATGACGGCTAAGGGCTTCTAGATTTTTTTTAATGGCACTTAGAATGTCGGAGAGCTACTTGTCAAGTGCGACAAGTTGTGGGGTATGTTGGAGAAAGTGTCCTAATTAAAATGAGGTTTCATAAATAGGTTTACCATGCGAACGTTAAATCTGAAGCTGAAAAGGACAAATTCGTCATTATTTCTGTTCGTATCCCTAATTTGTTTTCGTCCCCCAATCGCTAACATGAGGGGAGACTGTGTCTGGGTTGACGAGCGACAGAATCAGGAAAGGAGCAGTTCCTGGCAGTTGTGTGTTTTAATCGACTTGGTCTTCATGACATCGTTTGTAAAAACGAAGGTTAAGTCGGTTATAATGTATAGGAGACGTAAGATACGCATTCTCATCATACACACCGGCTGTGTAATTAAACTGGAAATGGCTTGTTCACAGCCCCCTTACACCAACAACGTCTAGTGGCATGATTACGAGTTTATCTTCATCATGAGACCAAAGATCGCTCATAAGTATTAAAGCACGTAGGTGAAATGTATCAGCTTTCAGTACGTTAAGAGCTTGGTGATGTAAACCTCAGATAAAGTCTTATACTATTATGGAAAATTCATTAACGGTGCCTTGTTAATACATTAAATATGAATACAAACTAGCTTTAATGGTTCATTAATGACGTCAAACCGCAAGGTAAATGGGGGAATTCAGGTAAGTGTGAACACTGTACAGCTTCGACTTCGAGTGACAGCCGCGTTGAATGTTGGGTACTAACCAATGTTTCGCGCAAATATTGCTGCAGTTGTGTCGAAACGTTAGTTAATACGCGGCTCACACTAGAAAGCCGACGTTGTACATGGAACTCCAACCACTAAAAGGACACAAAATACAAGCACTGTAGAAAACACGAGTTCCTTCAGTCCCAGTGGAATTTTATGGAATGGCGTACGTATTCCTAGATATTCAGATGAATTGTTAGGTCTAAGGTGGAATGAGAGCTGTTGTTTTTCCTGCTAAATTTTCTTAGAAATCTGTAATAAAACGTGTTTATTAAATTCGAGCTTTGTTTTTGCTTCGTGCGTGTATTTAACTTACAGAACAAAGAACTTGTGGTATTAGTAATGTAACATTAATACCGGATACCAATACAAATACGTGGTTGATTGTAATTTAGTCTCGAAAGCTTTTATCGTCGCCACAACTTGAGTATAGCGTTCAGTGTAATATGAGCACCCCTTATGAAAGTAATTTGAGTCAGAAGCCGACTGTCTTGTGGGTTGTGGCGCCATATAGTTTTATATAGGTTAACCAATGTTTTAGATGTCCGTGCTACTTCCATCAACAGGGTGATCGCTGAGACGATGGAGGCAGCAGGGACATCTGAAACGTTGGTAAACTTCTACCAGGCTACACGGCGCTACAACCTAGAAGACAGCCATCTTCGGACTCTCCACCGTGAAAACCTCAAATCCTACTATAAAGAGCACAGTTCAGCATGATCTTCTGTGCTATGATTGAAATAATAATTCTGAGTCAGTATTATCATGATTAATGATATTAGTAGGCTGTTTGATTTAAAGGGGGAGAATAGTATTTGGAGTGTGGAGTGTAGTATCATATCTTTCGGAAGAAATGCATATTTTACTTTTGACAAGAATCACTTTACGTAAATTCATTCTTATAAATTGGTCCCACTGTGTTCATAACTGCTAATTATCTTATCCTGGGTCCGGAGATCTATTCACCTGCATCTACTGAAAATCCTCGCCCTCAATGACACTCGCCCTGTGAACCATGAAGACGACGATGTTAAAGGACAATATAACAGCTTGGGGTCATACACCAATATGGAAGGTCACATTTCTTTAAACATTTTTGGCTCGTGTTTTCAACTCGTTTTTCAAATGTACAATTCAGTCTGTATGTAGTGCGAAAGTTGTCTGGGTTAACCGGTTTGGCGGTGGTAATTGAGATTAATAGCCCGCCTGAATTTATATCAAGAATTCGTTCACGGTCCCTGCGATATTCTACCGTTATGAATAGATACGACAATTTAGTTAACAAGGAACTAGGAACACGGAGCAGCCCTGCTTCAGAAACTGAAGGTCAATGACCTGCTTGAAAAATGTCCTTCCCTTTATGAAACCCACATATTAATTTTTGTGTTCACAAAATACGGCCACTGAACTCTGTCTTAATTTAATTCAGTCCTATGTACCTCTTATCTCATTTGTGAGTGAGTGTTGGCAAATCTCCCTCCACCATTTTGACCTAACTTTTATTTTCATCCACATATGTGCCTGGAACTCCCACGGCGATCTGTTCTCAAAAGGTCTTCCAACTAAAATTAAATTTCTTTAATCATCTCTGCTTACTAGATACCCTGCCTATATCATCCTCCTCAATTTTATCGTCCTAATAGAACACGTTACGATGGCTTCACTCCGTCCTCACTAATACACACGCTTTCTTTCCCGGTGTGAACAAAACTAGTTCTGAACGATGTCTCTAGATCAACAGTTAAAAACTACAAAACCTTTGCGACACTCACGAGGTACCAAGTTTTCATGTTGACAGTCCTGCCCCAAGGCTTTTCCCTACCGCCACTAGAGATCCGATTCGTTTCTTCACTGCCACATTCACGCTGCAGCTCCGTTAAACAATTTAACATACGTAGTGATTACTTCAAATGGTGTCTGGTTTCCCGGACACATGAACGTCACTCTGGTGTTTGAATGAGATTGTCCGTGTACAAACAAGCGAGCTTGTAATTTGGGAATGTAGTTCATGAGACGTCGTTGCATCATCGTAACTGGGTGGTTGTCACATTACAGTACCACGTCTCTTGTCGGTTCTTCCATCCTGGCATACGCATGCAAATGAGGATCTTGTCTAATAACTAGACAGGACCACGTGTATAAACAACGTCTTGTGAAACAAAGTAACATGGAAGATACTCAGTTTATTCTATGTCTTTCAGTCTCAGTTTATAAATGTGTCGAAATAACAAAAATAAATAAATAAAATAAAATCAGACTTCGCGAAGTTGGTGTCTGGGGTTAGAGGTTTAGATGTTATTCAGGGCTTTGTTGTTAGTGCGGAACTGCATAGAGCACTATCATTCTTGAGAAGCTGGGAGTCTGCCAGTCGAGTCCGGAGGTAAATTCTGGGTCTAAGTAGGCCTAAGAATTGTTGAATTAATATCTTAAATTCCTAACAAAATGGCGAAATAAATTACTAAAATATATATATTGAGTCGAAGCTTTGGGAAATCAAATAATGTACATAATTCGTATTTCAAGAATTCAAATTATTTTAAACATCAAGCAAACTGAAATGTGTACACCCACATAACATTTATCCGACATCATAGTAACATCAAAAATTTCTCAAGCAGTAGAATAGGGACTGTCGTCGCCTACCCCAGTCTTGCCCGAGACTCGAACCTGTTACCTCTCATTGTCTGATACAAGTCGCATTACCGTAACAGGTAACCTGCTCGATTTATTTATTTATTTATTTCTGAACTTGGCCCATTGTTGCTGTTCCCAACAATGTAATACAATGCGTAGGTCTGTAGGCTATTCCATTTATCATGTGGAAAAATGAAACGCTATTAGAATTTTTGTAACCTAATGACATTTGGCGCCGATAATAAAACTATGTTATTGATCAGGAACGTCGAGACCAATTTAGCTGTAAAATTATTTTATTGGGAGAAAGAATTCTTTGTCAAGACGCTCTTTAAGTGTATCGAAACTTGTAGCCGGCTTTTTTGTGTGTGTGTGTGGAGTTCTGACGGGGGCGTGACATGTGTCAGGCAGAAGTATCCATCACGGCTACAGTGAATTTCTGGACGTTCCAACAGCGCGCGTCTGATTCTACATGAGGGCTCTTTCAATTAGTTTCACGTGAGGTCATGTTCGTATACTCCTGAGGATAAAATGTGTGCTCTAAACGGTGTCATCGTTCTCAGAATGTAATAGCGAAACAAGACACAATTTTCCACTGACCGGAAATTTCTCATAGTCTAGGCTTACTGAGTTGAGGTAAAACATTTATCAGTGCATCCCTTGAACTGCAAATGTAAACTTCTACTACATATAATTTTTATTATGGTAGTTTTAACTTCGTTATCATCATTACAAAATTATTGGGGCTGTTATAATACGTCTTCTGAATACTTCAGATTAATTACTTTGATTTTAATAGCATCAGTCGACTAGAGCAGTGGTATTCAACCTGGGGTACGCGTACCTCCGGGGGTAGATAGATATTATTTTATGATAAACACTGAATAATTAGTAATGTAATTTATTTAATTTATTTTAGATGTAGATTATATACTATGTATAACTTGAATTATACACCAACAACTTTTGGGGTACAAAGTTGAGGAGAAATTATATCTGGGGGTACGCGAACAATAAAGGTTGAATACCACTGCACTAGAGGGACGACACAATCGTGTGAAGAATTACGAAGGCCCTTTCTGCGCTGGGGTGGACCTGTAAGCGAGGGGGCTCGTAACGCCTTGGTGAAAATTTTTATCTCAGACTTAATTTCTGAACAGGAGTTCAAGTCGTCGAATTCATAGTCAAATGCATTTTCAAGAAAATCGCTATAAATTTCCTATACTTGTGATGTCATTCACAAGCCAAGTTGTTTGCCGACATGAAGCGCCTAAAATAATGTCACAACACTCCCTTAAGATCCTTAAACCACGGAGATGAAGTCTGTTTCCATTAAAGTAATGCGCATCTATAAATGTAGATGATTTATTAGAGTTGAATGCGTGTTATCGCGATCATCAGCTGGCCGTGAGCGCTGCCGGAGACAGGTTTTAGCAGCTCCTTCATTCATTGCCTGCAATAGAAATGTTGAGACCCGCCCTAACAGTGGGCTGGCGCCTCGCCTTGCTTCCAGTGGTAGAAGTGTGCGGCGTATGAGAATCAATTAGTTTAAGATCCGTTTACACTTCGTCAGAATCTGCTTCTGCTCCTTTTGATTTTTCACGTACACTTCAGATGAAGAGCCTCTTGTGTGCTTCAAAAGTGTGTAGCAACTGGTACAAGTGGAGTAACGTATAAGGAGAATTGGGATTGCCAGTAAGTGTTGAGTTGATTCGGTGCTTGAAATGAACGCGGTTCATTTTCACCGATGGAGTGAGAGCAGGCAGTAGATAAACTGTACTTTCATTGAAGATTTCTGTCTTCTGGGTTGTTGCGCTGTGTAGTATTATGGTCGACGTTTACCAACGTTTCAGAGGCCTTCATACTCACCGCTGTGAAAACCTCAAATCTTACATGTAATTTCATTGTTTGATTTTAAACTCATGTTTCTAGTCACCATGTAAGAAAGAAAATGATGATTAAATATTTTAAATCAAAACTTAAAACCACATTGTAAGCTGTTACGTAAACGAATGATTTTTGAGACGGCGACCAGTCATCCTGCCAAAATTGGAGCCACACAAAGAATGTAAAAATTCAGGTTCTAACGGAGTGTAGTATGACAGAATCTTCTACCAGGCAAAAGTGTGATAAACGTAGGCCTTCGGCAAATTATGATACTAGCTTGTCTGGCAACGTTACTGTCAACATGGTAACTCCTTTAACTCCTGGTGGCGATTCGTGCCAAATTATGATGTAATGAGACAGAAACACTTTATAAAGCTGCAAGAATAATGTTGAGATAAAAACGCCGGCAAACACATTTGCCGCCAAAACGTTTTATTTGTCATGAAATACGCGTACCCTCAGTAACAAAGTGCTATAATTTTGATTCTAGGGCTGCTGTTGTTTCATTTACATAAACACAGAGTACTCCAGTTCGTAATGATTTCTTTTCCAAAGTCACTCAGACCCTGTCCCGTGCGAATTCCTTCAGCTTGGAATCTTATAATTTCTTACCACTTTTTCATATGTTAGGTCACCCACCGGCAAAATCACATTAAACGCTGTGTACTTCAACCGAGTTATCTGAAGTTCCAAAATTATTAACCAAGAATATTCATTGCACACAAGTTTCTGTCTTTAACAAAACCGTATCTTCCAGTATTTAAATCTAGATCACGGAGGGTAATATGTCAAAGTATTAGGTGTATTTACTAAAATCTGGCGGTGGTACAACTTTCAGTACGATTACTGTGACTTGAGGGATCTTGCATAGAGTCGCTGTGTCTAGTTCGACGAGAATGCAATATTTTAATGCTTCTTACCCGTAACACTTTATACCTCTTAGATTATATTTCAAAAATTTCTAGATGGAAATCCTGTACTGTACTGTTACCTTGCCAAATGGAGAAAGAATTCAGTTACTAATAATGTATGAATTACGTGAAGGACTTTTTTTATTCCTGTATAAGAATGTTCTGAGAAACGAATCAAGAATATTACAATAGACGTGGCATTTATAATGGGTGGGAGAAGTATATCTAAACTTTGCGTCAGACAAACTTTACGGAAAGCAACTATCTTGATGTTAATATGACGTTATTAACATGCATCTGAAAGAAGTGTGTAATCTCGATACTGAGCAGATTCAAGTACCTGCAGACGGAGTGTAATGGAGGGCTTCTTATGACAGTTGTGTTAATACAAAAGTGTTAACACTGCAAGTCATTCATTTTGTCTTTGCCGCGTAAGTTCAGGCCGTACTGAGGCAAGTGGTTGCTACATTCATAGCGATGTGAGTGAATAGAGATACCTGAAGTGCCAGTCCCTTATTCGGGACGTGTGGCAGCACATAATCATCGCATTACTTGATGAAGAGATATAAAAATGTTTTGTTTACACTGGCGAACACTTCACTGCTCTTCAGAAACAATAACATTGCAGCCGCTTGTATAACTCGTGACATCTGTCTACCAGTCTGTAAATGGTGATACGTGGTAGGTATCTTAATGGTTTTAGGTACTTTTACGCAATATAAATGTAAAAAAGTGCGGACCAAGGACATGTTTAAAGGCGACTTAACTTGGTAGGTGAAACCCCGCTGAAAAAGTCTTAAGAGTGTCTTTATAATTCTCAGTCATTTTTTACACATTTGCTGTATGGTAGTTTTTTTTTTGTTTTTTTGAACTACGTGTTTCAACAAAATATGGACATCATCAGGTTCGAATGTAAGTTCGAAGTTATGTAGTCTTGGACTGCGTGACAAAATGTTTGTTACAAATTTAGTTAGAAGGGAAAAAAGATTAAAGGATATAAATTGACGTCAGCAGCTTAGTTTATTTGTGAAACTATCTAATAAATGAAGCAGTTAATTTCTTTTCAGAACTCTCCAGGAAAAGCCATAGACATGCTACAGGAGAATATTTTAAGACTGTGTAATTTATATAACCAAACTGTCGCAGTATTTAAGATTTAAAATCTTGTCAATAGAGTGATCGTCAAACGTGTTGCTATTGACTGCTTCAATCATGTTTGGCCTCTTAAGCTTGCAGACAGAATTGGCTACCCTTTTCCTGCCTTATAAAGAAACACCAAGAATATGTTCAAGTGATTCGAATAATAAGACAAAAAACTGCGATGCAATAAGAACAATTAGCGAATGTGCCGCTAGGACTACGAAACATTGCAGTCGATACAGCGATCGCGCATAGCTGAAAATCCGCGTGTGCCTTTAGCCAGTCGTCAAATAACTTTCTGTATTACACGGACTATACTACGCGTCGTAAATTCTGAGTGGATGCCCCACAGAGATTCTCCTCAGTGAGTGTTACGAAACCCAGCAGCAAACCTGTAGCGGACTTGTGACTTGCAGTACGTTGCAAGCAAATTTTTCCTTTTGCCTCACGTTGTCTCCAGTCATTTGACAGTCGTTTGTCATTTTTCAGGCTGTTACATCAGTCGCATGAAAATATACATAAATACGGTATGGTTAAGGTTTCAGTGTGTTAATTCATGCCGGCTAAAGGTTGGACATTTTTATGTAAAACTATGTGGTATATGAGAATTCGCCAATGTAGTTCTGTTATTTGGAAAATTCTTGGTTTCAATAACAGTGAAGTTTAAGAACCGTATGCAGTGTCTGTGTGGTCCATAGATCAATTACAAAACAGGCGTCAACGTAGCTCAGTTGGCTAGGATATAAATGTTTGGCCTGCTTCAATCATAATGACACAAGAATATCTCATCATCTTTATGATCTCAGTATCCATTGTGGATGGGATTTATTTAGTGGTGAGACATTATAAAACTCTAAAGTCACTGTCATCTCATTAGGTATGATACCAACTATCAACACCCTGAGATCTGTACTCTTACAGCGACGTCCTGAGCTGTTATTCACTGCTTTGACGAGACCATTAGGTACGGGTCTCTGTGAGATACTCCAGTCTATAAGCTTGCCCTGCCACTCTAACCTGTAATTATAAAATGCTAATTGGAAATGAATTAACTTGAAAGCAGAACACAAACAAGCCTACAAGTTAGACTAAAATAATTACATTTAGACATAAGCAAGAAAACAGTTTGAAGGTTAATGTCTTGTGGAATGTTACGTCGTGTATTTTGGTTTCAAAAGTTCTTTTTTGTTGTGATAATCAGGGCGAGAGTATTCGATGACCTGGTGATGGAGGCAGCAAGCACCTCTGAAACTTTTACCAGAGAAAAACCCACAAAACAGCTTACTTCAAAGACTGTAGTTTTGGCATGGAAACGTGATAATGAAAAAAGAATGAATACATTGTAGCACTTCACATCAGTTTCAACTGTTGAACGCATTAAAAATGCATGGGACTATGTGTGAGATGTAAAACATTTTTCTGATTCTTCCTTGTGACCCGTCCGTCTGCTTCTAAATTCAGCTGTCTGACACCTCAAGCACTTGGGCCCATCGGCATCAGAAGATGCTTTTAACCTTCACAAAAAAGTGAATATCTCCATTCCCATATACACAAATACCTTTGTAGCAATATTAAAACGTGCTTGGTGTTGTTATAAGTTAAGCCTGGCTTGGAGAGACTGCTTCATGTAGCACAAGATGAAGTATTTTATAATGTTTAGTGTATTCATTCACGTTACCTTAGTAACTCCATTGTGTCGGCGTCTGAGCAGCGATCAAATTGTTTGATAGGGGACATAAAGGCGTGTACAATCGTGTTAGAAAGTTACAGCCCCTTGCAAACACCGTTGTCTTGTGAATGTGCTTCCAATGAAAACTTTCGTAAATCAATATTTCGTCTTCATGTCATGTAAGAATTTCAAGGACAAGACATCAAAATTGAAGAATTTTTCTTGTGTTTGTTGTGATTCTTATCGTGGGGTTTGTGTGATTTGAATTAATTTTTTGGACGTATTTTCAGTTCTCATCTCAGGATTTCAATGTTGTGGGGCAGTAACCCTAAAAATAAACTGTTGTATGAAATAATTATTAGTTTAACAACGAATTTTAACTACACAAGTTATAAGCGTCGAATAGTATGATATTTATCGACTTCAAAAGGTTATGGGAATAGTTGTAGCATACATTAAAGCACTGTCCCAGTAAGAAGGAACCGAGAATAAAGTCTGGACCTAGAATCGAACTAGAGACATTTAAAATACAAAGCACAGTTCCTGATCGTTAGTTAGAATTGTTGATGGAAAATAATTAAAACGTATGAGCATGGAATGGCTCTCAGTAATATGTTGATCACATAAAATTTAAAATATGGATCAGTTGATTAAAAATGATTCAGAAACACGCTGACTTTGTGAGATCTGAGGTTTACACGGCAGTGAAGATGATGGTGATCTAGGTTTTGGCGCCGTGTTGGCACGTCGTGGGTACCAACGTTGGCATCTGCCGACGAGTCTACACGGCATCAAAAACGCCGACGTAAATTTCGTTGTGAAAAAAGAGCCGAAGGCTAAACGCAGGTAGGCAGTTTAGGATCTCTCGGGCCGAGCATATAGCATACGCCTAACTGGCAGTAATTCATATTGCTATAAGATCTCAGTGTTCTAAGTCCGTAGCTTCTTACATGTGTTGAGATACCGACCGATTTTGGGGTTACATTCCAGATAAATGTTTTTATCTATCTAAATGTAATGCTGATAAACATGCTGTTAGTTTCCATCGTAATTTACATTATATACAAAAATAGATCAAGATATGTTTTAGAAACGTAGTATTACGTTGAATAGGTAGATCCATATTATCTACACTCGACTGTACTGTGTCTAACAGTGAGCCCCTACGACTTCTTAAAACACACACATCCACGCATCACCACACCAAGGTGAAGAGACTGTATTTTGATATGACTTTGACTGCAGTAAGCCGCCAGGAAAACAAGACTAAGTCTGACAGCCATAACACATAAAAATAGTAAGCCGCCAAATTCACTTCAGTCGGGGTCGTTGAAGACCATGTCTGTGTACGCTCTTCATAATTCCATCTTGTCGTTCCTCGACAACGGCTCAGGCTTAACGCTGCATCTTACAACGGACTCTGGGTACTGTACAAATACTCTACCAGTTTGATGTAGTCCAAGTATCTAAAGATTCATTTTAATATTATCCCGCATATAGCCTACGTCTCTCAGTGGTCTCTATACATGTGGTTACAAAATTCACCCACTTTTACCCATGATACTAAATCTAGTCTCATTTACTGTCACAGTGTACAGCCTGCTTACGTTTTAATTTGTAGGCCTAATGTATCTATACAGGAAAGCGTGCCTGTAGATAAAACAGGCGACCGAACGATGCATACTTTCGTGCTATAAGACTGTCTCATTTGTGTTCTGTACCTACATTTTTTAGCCGAATTTCTCACGCCTTTGGATTTGGCCTACATGATAGCCTTTCAGGCACACTAGATCACCATCAGTGATCAGTTAGTGCTCCTAAAACATTGTTTCCCTTTCTTAAAATTCTTTCCTGTTATCAGCCGTGTCAGTAGGTTTAATAAAGAAATATGGATGGTTTTAAGAGACATGCACCGGTCCAGCTGACTGGTGGGCTTTTTATGTAAGGTACGAAGTACGAATATAATTTGCTGTACCTCTATCGTGTTTGTTGTCCCTGAAGATGAGCCGGACAAAGGACATCTGATACAGTGGTTGTTAGCACATGGTTGATCGCATTCAAGTACAATCGGATAATGAAAACAGTAAGGTTCATAGTTGATCCTTCCAGTTAATTACGTAAAGAATAACGAGTGATCTTAAAAAAACTGCACCAGCCACTGAACCACTTTGAACCGAACCTAACCTAACCTAACCCAACCCAACCTGGACCTGACCTCGTGATCAAATTCGCTGCAAGGTCTCAGCAGTATCCTTTAAATGTTGCGAACAGAAGAATGGGACTGCGGGTACATTATGAAGGAAGACCCCCTCAAACCTTGTCGACGTTCTAGTTCATTGCAGGCAACCCTCATCAATTAATCGGTCCCCGTCACCTTCAAGCGTCAACTTGAGCATTTTCCCTCTTCATTTCATGTAAATATATTCAAATCCCTTCGTCTAGATGAGGAGAGTGAAAGATTAGGCCATTAGCAAGTAAGCCGGAAGACAGACCGCGGATAGCGGACGTTACATTGTACTGTGCACATGTTATCCTTTTTAGTAAGTGAACACTACCTTCTTCCTAAGGTATGACCATTCCTATTAGCTGTCCTAATCGTTAGATCCCAAAGTAAAAATATAATTATAAGCATTTGTAAAAGACGATTTTTTATTTCGTCTGCGTCTTACCATGGTATCTTCAATAACTGTACAAGCTATAAATCAGCTGATTTAACAATAAATTGAAACCCCGGCTGTGTATTTGAATACACCGGGTCAGTGAACCAAGCATTTGAGACCTAAGAATAGGTTTTATTTCTGTGCATTCGGAGTTGGCGATTTGCTAACGTCAGTAAAACTTTCGGCAGATTCCAGATTTTAAGGTTTTATACACTAACCTCGTCTATATGGTATTCCTACAGCAGTTTTGATACGTGTATAAACATTATTTTATTTCACATGCGTTCAGCGTGTACACAAATTTGACAAACAACCATGATCAGTTACAGGGCCTACTACACTAAATTAAGATAATTATATAAAACATACGATCTAAATCAGTGAAGGGAACTATAAAGAATTCTATTTTATTTAAGGGCCTAGTGGTAACTATATGTACCACAGTCTTCAGCAATCAACAACTCTTCAATATGTATTTGTTTCGTATAATTTTCAGTGTAAACAGCGATTATTTTATTAAACGTCACTAACCACTTGATCTTTATAACGGTAAAAAGTTGTGTTTTCTTTGCGGTAAGGACTGAATTCTTATTATTTAGTCGATATTTGGCTTCAAATACTTAGATAATAACCACTCACATGTGAAAATATTGTAGTTAAAAATCTAATCTGATCTTCGACTGATTAAAGTTCGTGAGATTATTTTTATACGCAATGTATGTTTCGTCACGCCGCTTACTGCTAAGTCATTAATTACGGGAAAAATAGTTATAATTTTTTGCAAGTTATCTCTGAACTATCAACATGTTACTTAGTATTAAACCGGAAGTAAATTGACCAAGAGTGTAATTTAATTTATAGGGCTTCACATTGAAGATTTAAACACATTCATAGTAGGCCTATTTATCATATGAAGTAACACGATGATCATGAACTGGCTAACATGCATTAAAGTCACTGACGCGTGGTACTAGGATCGTTCGTTCCCTCTTCTTTGGTTTGGCCATTAGTATTCAGTACGTGCTGGAATTTAGGGCCCTATTTAGTTTTGAACTAATGTGTACAGAACTATTTAGCTTAATTTAGAAACAAACATAGTAATCCCCTACAATTAGAAGGACCTAGCGAAAATTGACTATATCAATCTATCGTCATAATTCAGACAATATTGAAGCATACTTATCTGATTGCATCACAGGCACACTTAAAGTATGTGAAAACAAATTACTATCCTATTTAAACAGTAACAGTGCTTAAAGAAAGCTTGTGCGTGTGTTTCGTTTTGAACGTCGTTTTTATGTCACTGTACTTTTATGATAACGAAGTTTATTTTATAAATGTACCTAAATATTCACCAAAATACCTACCAAATGACACTTCCAAATCGGTTATGACTTATGTAAATTTTTTTTACAAATGTCAGATTTAAATTCTGTAGGCATAATTAATTTGATGAAGTTTGAAGATTTCTGATGATAGTGTTATAATCTGTGAATGTTTTCTTGGGATTTGTCAGTTGCCTAAATTATAAATAAAATACGTTTCAGAAGTTAGATTCTGTTTCCGTCTTCATGTCAGAGTCCGGCTCAACCAGGGGTCCCAACAGGGTTTATATCTTATTTTGTACCTTTAGATGGAAGCACTACCGGTCTGAGAAAATGCTTGTAGGTTTAGAATATCCGGCCGGAACTCCGTAAAATCTTACGTTTTATTCAAGGACTTTAACAATAATGTTGACTTTGGATGTGGATAAGAGATTTTAATAAGTACTTTATTTAAAAAGCCAGAACAAATAGTCACTGTTAATTAAGAATGAGCATAAGTAACAATAAAATAAACATGATGGCATGTACTGAAATGAATAAGGGATCGTACATTGTACGTAACCTGATAATGACGAACTTAACGAAAACGTGTAGTAACTCAAGTTAATACATATTAACAAAATGTGCTGTGACGAGTGTATCTTACAGCTATTGAAAATTCATGTCCTGTTCATTCAAGAGCCCCTTCTTCTGTTCTACGTCAGTCCTACTTTTCCACCAGAAGGGACCAGGGGTCGCGGTTTTCTGCTTCCCCGTGAGAATATGGCGACTTTAACGTAAATACTGGCGCATTCATAAAAGAGTGTGAAATTTGAGGCTGCGATTATGAAGATGACTGTCTTCTGCATTGTTAACCTTCGCAGAAGTTTACAGACGACGTAGAATGAATAAGTGAGCTAATATATTTGTAGCGGAACACTTTATCACCAAAGTTGTTTAATGGGATTCGTTATGACCTGCCAAATCCCGCCAACTAACATTCCAGTTCTATCAAATTCCCAGCCTTTCAACTGAACGTAATGTTACTGTCTTCTCTATTTGTGGTGTTCGTGATGGATGTTCTCCAGTAGGTTTTCACCACCAAAATTTCATATGCATTCCTCACAGATTATGTTGCCTGATATGGAATGTTTGCCAGGCTTACACGACATTCCATATTTAACTATACATCCGTCTTAAGGTGATTGTTTGTTATAATACCACCTCGTTCTTGGTACATTCAGCGTGTTCTTTACGTTTTTGTGTAAGGGAAGAACATCTTATGGGCCTGTTCTGTCCGGCTGTCTGTCGCGTCTCTCAGCACAAGAGAACGTGCTACCATCTGTAAGTGATCTTCCAGGTTATGCTAGTTTCGCGTTTTAGACTGACGTATCTGTCCCTCATTTATCAGCCATTACCAACCTAATTTGGAACACTCTTCATCAAATCACGTTTTTTGTGTGAAATTGTGTTGTATCCTATTGAGCGCTGTTTTCAGCTAAAGTGTGCAGATTTTAACGGTTTCTGAGGTATTATTTATGTTGTTTGTGCTACTTACTGACATTTTTTGGATGCTAGAAAATGGCAAACTTTTTGAAAAGGTAATCTAGTTTAAAATGTATGAACTTCGTTCAGTGTTCTTTTTACGGGATTTGTCAGTTGCCTAAATTATAAATAAAATACGTTTCAGAAGTTAGATTCTGTTTCCGTCTTCATGTCAGAGTCCGGCTCAACCAGGGGTCCCAACAGGGTTTATATCTTATTTTGTACCTTTAGATGGAAGCACTACCGGTCTGAGAAAATGCTTGTAGGTTTAGAATATCCGGCCGGAACTCCGTAAAATCTTACGTTTTATTCAAGGACTTTAACAATAATGTTGACTTTGGATGTGGATAAGAGATTTTAATAAGTACTTTATTTAAAAAGCCAGAACAAATAGTCACTGTTAATTAAGAATGAGCATAAGTAACAATAAAATAAACATGATGGCATGTACTGAAATGAATAAGGGATCGTACATTGTACGTAACCTGATAATGACGAACTTAACGAAAACGTGTAGTAACTCAAGTTAATACATATTAACAAAATGTGCTGTGACGAGTGTATCTTACAGCTATTGAAAATTCATGTCCTGTTCATTCAAGAGCCCCTTCTTCTGTTCTACGTCAGTCCTACTTTTCCACCAGAAGGGACCAGGGGTCGCGGTTTTCTGCTTCCCCGTGAGAATATGGCGACTTTAACGTAAATACTGGCGCATTCATAAAAGAGTGTGAAATTTGAGGCTGCGATTATGAAGATGACTGTCTTCTGCATTGTTAACCTTCGCAGAAGTTTACAGACGACGTAGAATGAATAAGTGAGCTAATATATTTGTAGCGGAACACTTTATCACCAAAGTTGTTTAATGGGATTCGTTATGACCTGCCAAATCCCGCCAACTAACATTCCAGTTCTATCAAATTCCCAGCCTTTCAACTGAACGTAATGTTACTGTCTTCTCTATTTGTGGTGTTCGTGATGGATGTTCTCCAGTAGGTTTTCACCACCAAAATTTCATATGCATTCCTCACAGATTATGTTGCCTGATATGGAATGTTTGCCAGGCTTACACGACATTCCATATTTAACTATACATCCGTCTTAAGGTGATTGTTTGTTATAATACCACCTCGTTCTTGGTACATTCAGCGTGTTCTTTACGTTTTTGTGTAAGGGAAGAACATCTTATGGGCCTGTTCTGTCCGGCTGTCTGTCGCGTCTCTCAGCACAAGAGAACGTGCTACCATCTGTAAGTGATCTTCCAGGTTATGCTAGTTTCGCGTTTTAGACTGACGTATCTGTCCCTCATTTATCAGCCATTACCAACCTAATTTGGAACACTCTTCATCAAATCACGTTTTTTGTGTGAAATTGTGTTGTATCCTATTGAGCGCTGTTTTCAGCTAAAGTGTGCAGATTTTAACGGTTTCTGAGGTATTATTTATGTTGTTTGTGCTACTTACTGACATTTTTTGGATGCTAGAAAATGGCAAACTTTTTGAAAAGGTAATCTAGTTTAAAATGTATGAACTTCGTTCAGTGTTCTTTTTACACATTTCTGCACTTTGAATACTTGCTTTTGGCCGAGAGTCTTGGCTTTTTGTAAACCGTCAACACCTGTTAAGATTAGTGCATTCGGGCGAACGGGCTGAGCGCTTTTGATCCACCATTTGTCCGCTTCTTCAAGTGGGAAAATGTCGTCTGTACAGGCAGACAGCTAAGCCAGCAGCCACTCCGCTGCAAAATGGCAAATATACAAAATGTTTGATACTAAGGGGGAGAGAAATGGCAGCAAGAACTGGACGCGACGGTTAACAGTTGTGCAACTGAGAAACTTGCACAGAAACACGTCTTGCTCCGGTAGCGTAACGAAACGTCCTTTGAAGTTCTATGAATAACCGAACAGGAGCGAACGTTAACATAGTTCGCACATGAGCATTTTCCGTTTCTTTACGGCAGAATGCGCAGGTGTGGACCCAGCTGAGGCTTGACTCCTGATCACCAGCAACTACGTGATTCTCTTTTTCCTCCAACCTCAATCTGGCAACGAGCCATGGCTTGGTGACAAGGGACTCGTTAATGACCTCATCTAACTTGTTGTCGTGCATAATTATCAGATCGATTTCTAATAATCCTGACTGACAATATTCCACTCCGCCCGGAGGCCTCCTTTAAAATCAGATTCCATTACTTTGACAAGCAGCTATTAGTCGCGTAACATTCTTCGTTCATCTCGCTTCGACGTCGAACATGTATGTCTCTTCGGAATGTGCGATTATGCAGCCCTAATGGGGGGCGCAGGAATCACTAAATTTATTTAAAAACTACAAAGTGTGTGTACGCTGTATATTCAGTATAATAACATATGATACATGTCATAAAATATTATTTTCGCGGACGGACGAAAACGCGGCACAAAGAGAAAATGAAATACCTTCTTACATAGTGAAGATGCAGTAGTTTTGATTCTGAGGCAATTAGTTCACAGTTTCACAACAAAACTATGGGGCAGTGACATGGTTGTGAAAAGAACTGTGTAATTTCGAAAGCATATACGTGTACGGGAAACTCACTACGCGACTCGATTTACGTCAAAATTTCTGCGCACGTTTATTCGTCGGACTCGGAAGTCTCGATTATACGTGACCTGCCAAACACGTTGCAGCAGCACGCAAAAATACCACAAATGTTTAAAACAAGGTAACGTTAGTCCGATATGATGGTGTTCGATGCCTAACTTTGTGCTATCTTATTTTAATGTGACTTTCAGCTGATATTTTACATTAATGCCCATTTCTTTAACACTTAATTCTGCGGTGATGCTTCGCATAGTTTGTTCTTAAATAAATATAATTACAGTATATTATTTAATTTTACATTACACGGTCTCATTTCCGTATCTCCTTAATCCCACACAATATTCAGTTCGTCCAACGCCGAGGAAACCACTTACACTTACACTTACACTTACACTTCAACTAGCTGTCCTAACGCGTGGCTGGCTGAAGCTGTCAATTAATTCGTTCCATCACATCGGTTTTGCTGTATTCCAACGTATGGAGTACCACCAAACAACGCTACAACCACATTGCAGACCTTTGTTATACTTTAGAGCAACATGACAACATTACCAATTCATTCACAGGTTTTGATAAACACGGGCGTGTTACGAACTGTTAGGTATTGAACCCTATCATATCGGGAGACGGGGTGTAGAGCCATTTACCAAGCCATGAAAATTGAATAGATCATGACTCAGCTGTCGAATATCAGCGTTTAAACTGCAACTATTATTCATCATCAGCCCAACGCAAGTTATAAACTGCGCAATGTTTCTTTTTGTCTGTTTATCGTCATCAAATACAGATGCTCTTACATTATATGAATTTCGCCACTCTAGATATTTCTGATACGAAGACATAAGACACCATTATGACACTGAGGAAAAGATTTGTGATAAATGTTTTTTCGTCAAAAATTTCCTCTTAATTTGCTTTCATCCTATGAAAACTTGAATATTCTTGAAGATGGCTGATGTTGGAGTCAGCAAGGACCTCTGAAACGTCGGTCAACTTCTTTGCAGACTATACGCTGCAACAACCCAGAAGACAGCCATCTTCAAACTCACCTCCGTGAAAACCTCAAATCCTACGTAAAGATTGTTGTCGTCTGGTATGTTAAGTCGCAGGGTTACGTATACATGTAAATCCAATATTGTCTCTTCCTCTGAAAGTGATATTTAGTGACTTAGCCCTCTTTTCCACAACGCCATAGATGCACACATACACATCAGAAGGGGGTTTTGAAAGGTAGATGATGGTTCGTAAGTTATTTAAAATGTTTTTTTAAAAAAAAAACGGTGGGGAGAATGTTGCATGTACCGTACACTGGAAGCAATGGCGAAAGATACGGTTATGGCTCGTTTAAAGACAGTTGTCCCAGAGCTCGCATCCTGAGACTGAGGATAACCACGAAACGCTTAACTGTCGGTAATCCTGGAACATTTCAAACGAGGCGCATTATTACCGCTTTAGTTAATGTATTTCCGTAAACTATGAAAAATTGTGCGAAATAAGTTTGTAACTTTGACTGGATTTAAGGTCTCTTGTTATTATTTTCAGTCAAAGCTTACTGGTAGTTGACGTGGTTCTTCACCTCCGTAAGAACATAACATTTCGTACAAATTTAGTTTTCTCACCTGATACACAATCATTCACGTATGGTCCTCTTAATCATCATACTACTACATGCAGTCTGTGTGTTCAGATAAAAATGTTTACGAATCGTTGTTTATTTGGTAAAGCATACACGTTTCTTGACAAACAAGTAACAGCTTAGTTGTTTACTGTGAAGGATGAAAAATACAGAAAAAATTTAATAAACGTTACACGAAGTCACACACATCTGTCCAGACAGTTCCTTTGGACAGCAGACTAAACTTTGGCCAGTGATAAATTTGAAAGTTTTATGTTCCTCATACTGTCATACACACGACAATGGCGGACGGAAGAAATGCTCGCTGTTTTACATGGTATTTGCCCCTCCCCCCTAAAATTAAAACATCTTAAATCATGCAGGACCTTATCTTCGCTTAAGAACACAGGGACTGCTGTCTCTTCATTTCATTATATTCACACCTCGTTCCAAATGTTCTGTTACTCTTAGGGCAATATTCCAGTAGTACAAAACCCATTTTATGCACGTTCGATCCATATTTACTTCTGATGCTCTTATTTGTTCCCAGAAAGCCACGCGTTCGATGAATCAGCTTTGTGTTTTGGAATAGTTGGGACACTGGAACGCAACATTAAGGCAAATAAGTAAATAAATATACTGTAATAATAATTATGTATGAACAAACTATATTTAAAACAGTATAGTATTGTTGGAGAGTTGAGCATTAAAGTAAAATAGAAATAGAAATTTAAACTTTACAATAAAAGATGGACGTAATGTTAGGCCAACTCTTTATATATATATATATATATATATTCATCTAGTTCCATAACTCTGCAACTTTTATTGTTTTCCTTATTATGTTTACGTTTTGGCTCCGTAATTCTGTGTAAGGGCTGTATCATAAGAGTGAAATGCAGGAAAATAATGCGATACGAGTTAACACGATGTCAGAGCAAGCGAAGATTTTGAGATGAATCGGGGGCTAAATATTTGCTTATTTACGTCTAATGAATGAAATAAATACTTGCGCAAAAGCTAAACTGTCTTTACCTTCTTAATAGCATTGGTACTTTTCCTGTCCAACTACAGTGTGTTTGACATACCGCGTATAATCGAATACTATGAGTTCTGCAAACAGTTAACCATTTATTTTTGCGAGTATAATTAAATCCGTTGTCACCACGGCATGGTGCATCAAGTTGCGGATGGAGGAGAAGGCGGCCTGAAGATGTGGAGTGTAGCCACGAATATATTCAGTAAGCAGTCGCGAAGAGCCGACAAAGGGTGGTCCTCAGGAGGCGATGGAGCGAGCTCAGATCGAGTTATCCTCAAGTAGTAGCAAAGGATTTTCAAAGTCCGTAGTTCTGAAATTGTTCTTGAGTTTCGGATCTTGTAATGAATGCTTTATTGACTTTAATTCATTTTAAACGCAGAGATCACTGGAAGTGTAACAGATGAATATCACGCGCCAAATAGCTTGCTTATACCCATAACATTTGTTATCTTCGCAGTGTTTATCGATGATGTAAACATAATTACGCCCCCCGGGTCTGTAATTACGCAAAGGCTTAACCACAAGTTATTTTGCATCGACAAACAATATTCAGTCATTAAGGATCAAATATATTTTAATCACTTTACTGGCTTCAACATTTCGGTGACAACACCTTTTATTAGATTCTTTGGCACCATTACTTCATTTATTCTGTTTAACAAAGTGAAGGGTGGTGTAATAATAACAAACCGCAGTAAACTGATTCATTTCGTACGTAGACAGGTTATAATTTTAAGTTTTATAGTCGTGAATTTTTTTTAGCACAGGCGTGACCTGAACAAACTGGTTTTTTAATAAAACACAAACAATCTCCTTCTGGGTTATACTGCAACATTAAACAAAAATAAAGAGTGGATTACTTGATGCAGAGGACTAATAGTGCTGATAAAATAATGGGATACAAATTTATTCATTCATAATGAGAATGTTTCGATTTGCATGAGGCATCGCTGATACGTTCGCTAATAAAAATTGAGACATTGAATTAACTGTTTTTAACAAGAAGTAGACTAGTAATTTTTATCACAGTTTTGTATCTACATGGTTTTTACGTGTTTAATTTATTGCCCGAGGCACTTAAGTCGTTTTGTTTCATTCTTAGACAATCCTGTTGGTGGTCTTCTGTCTTTAGTTTTAAAAGAACCAGGTTCGAATTTGGCTTATGACTTGGATATTTCTATGATATTTTGTTTTAAAATGGATCTCGTGTTAATATTTTTGGCGCCTTACGTCGATACATAGAACGAATAGGGTTAATTCAGGTTTCGCCGGCCTTGGCATTTCGAACTAAGGGGTGGCCAAAGGGGTGTTGTAATGTCTAGCTCTTTCCTTGGTTACCCTCGTTGTCTCCAGCAATGTTCTTGGTATATTTCGGAATATTGACGTTCATTACCGTTGCGTTACATTACATAAAACATTTATTTCAGCCATCTTCGGGTTATCATACTATTTGATATGGGTATTAATAATTAACACTAAACTTTTATCGCCTTTTACAACATTTTATCTCTTATATAAATTTATCTTGGTCTACTACGTGACCAATTTCGATCAAGCTTGGTATAGTAAACTTAACAGGAAATTTTTATCCGGTCGTTTGGTTTGTCTTCATTTTATTTTAAGGGCCACTGTACTTTATGCGCTCAATCTGATAAACTTGATTTACCTAGTGTGCGTTTTATACAACAGCCATTAAGTGGCCAAGCGTAAGTTACGTTCACATATTTGTATTCAAGTTATCGTTTTACTGAGGGACATAAGTTAATTCACAATTACTTATGTACCTCGTGAATATCATAGTGAGACTTGTTGTAGAGCAATGGAATTAGCCTGTATCAACACTGTTATTTCCTGTAATGGATCTTTCGGGTAAATTCACAAATATTAGTGAAATTTTATACAGGATTACTCAATATTTTGATATATCTTTACATAATTATTATCGTGTGTAAGTTTACTTACTTTATTTCATTTATGAAATATTTTGCCGATCACAGTGGCAGCGCTGTCTAGGCGTAGGTCTTGGTCGCTCGGACACTGGGGTTATGGGTTCGAATCCCGCGCAGTTCATGGATGTAAAGAGAATCGTGGATAGAAAGTAATTTGTCTCGTTAATTAATATGACGATTTTGCAGCTAACATTAGAAATTCAACACACTTCGTTTGTCATAACCTTTTACGCTGACGAAGTTTCAATTTCGAAACACCTTTTTTTTATTCTTCTAAATGTAACGACCGTCAGCTGGTTTGGTATATAATAAGCCTAATGACAACGTTATAGCTAATCCTTCTCCCATTACACTTATCTCTGGAAATTATTCAAAGTGAAGACGGTGAGTGGATTTCAGTGTTACTCAGTAACCATCATCAAAGGCTAGCGCTTCTTAACGGATGACTTCATGCACATGTCGTCGCTATGCGTCGAGAGACACGACGAACTACGTCGAACTGTCCTAACTCTGAAAACAAGGAAATCGGATAGACTCGGCACAGATTATAGCATGCTAAGACATTACTTTTTTACCTGCATGTATCACAGTCCCCACATATCATAAAAAACTTTTAAAAGGTGTTGTTACAACAGAATGAGCGAGACAATGGCTACCGGGATCGAATTCCGGCATGGAAATAAATTTCCCTAATTACTTCCAGTTGGGAGTTGAGGCTGTCAGAGACAGTGGGTGCACGGAATTCCCACCCCGGGTGAACGTAAAGACTCTGTTGGGTTCTTCTCTACGTGAATATTCAGTAATGACGTCATTATTTCTCATTGTCCGACAATAAGAATCTGTTTTGGAATAATGTTTTAAACATTCGTACTTACTCTCGTTTGCCACAGCCCGATGCGAAACATTGGCGTTTACACAGTAAAAGGTAATGAGCGTATACAGTGTTAGTATTGTTATAACATACATAGAAGTTTGTATTTGCCTGCGCTGACTTTACTAAACGTTTCCTTCATATATTAACAAATCTAATAAATTTGATATCCCAAATGAAATTAAAATTCTGGTCACACTCAGCCAATTGATTTTACGGTGCGGTCCACCGGCTTGTGAGTTTTGCGCGGATAAAACGGAATGAAATGACAAGCAAACGATCTCGGATTCGGACAGATTCTTTGACACGACCTTCGAAACGGAGGAAGGAACACGGAAAAACAGGGCACGTATACTGAAACCAATGAGATGGGTGCGGTATGTGGGCCTTGAAAAGGGCGTACAAAATTCTGGTCGGCAAACCTCAAAAGGTGAACCCGCCTGGAAGGTCTAGGATTAGGCTTATTTAAGAGGATACCATTGAAATAGGTCTCAGATATGGTGGGAGGTGATTGGATGCTTTTGGTTCAGGATATAGTCCAGTAGTGGGATCTCATAAACGTGATAATATGCAGTCAGAACGCTGGGTTCGTAATCCTGGGGTCCCGGGTTCGATTCCCGACGGTGCCCGGAATTATAACTTGTGTTGGGCAAGGCCGTGGTCCAGGTTCCCCGGTTTCTCCGTGGCATCCCAACAATTACTCCATTTTCATCACCATTTGATATTAAGCACACAGAAGAAGGCAAATCTGCCTAGGAAACATAAGAAAGGTCCCTACCAGAGGGAACTTGTTCATAATGTCACCAGGGGTCGGCTCCGACCCGATGGTTCTGGGAAAATCATCATCAGATTCTACTCTGTGGATTGAGTGTTGACTGGCGGTCTCAATATTTCTCGTAATGCGTTAAAATTAAGTAACTAGGTACTGACCGGCACACTATAAATGTTTCCGGTTCAGTTTCGCTGTGGAATCAGAATAGTTTGTCGGCGTTACACAGAAAGTAAATGAATCTCTTTCGCCCCTCGTCGACACCGCCTTGTTAGCGTCCTGATTAGCGTCAGTTGTGTCCACGAGGGTGGATCCGGTGGGAACTGACTAATGGCTCGATCCTCCCCTTTAAACCCACGGCGCCTCACAACTATTTGCTAGAGGTGTGATGCATTCCCTTGAGAAAATATTCTGGTATTCCGAGCGTGGGAATTCAGCCAACGCTGTGTAAACTGTGAAGAAATGTTAAGATTCTGCTCATGTATCTATGCGCTCTTATGTAGTCTCAAACGCATACATGATTTTATAACGGGGCGTGTTCCGAAACAAAATAACTTTAAAAACTACCTTCTTTTGTTAAATGTATTCACAAACAAAATGTACTGTTTACATAAATGGTTTTTCATTCACAACTAGACAGTTCTCTTTATAATAAAATGTGCCAAAACGCAGTCCGTTTCGTATCAACACACGCGTTCAGAGGACTGATGGTTAGAAAGTGGGCCCATTTATATGCGACTTTTAAAGTATTAATCTAGTGTTAGTAAGTGAAGTTAAATAAACTCTTACTAAATAAGGATTATTTGTTGCTTATGTCTGTGATGTGTGGAAATATAAGTTTGTGTTGACGAAAAGTTTGTACCTTACTTTTCAACGGTTCCATGCCCCACGAGTGCCAAATGAGAATTTATTCTTCTGTGGCATTAGGATCATTATGAAGGTTCATGAATGTGTACAGTTGAATTCGCACAAGGACTCCAGGAGTCCTCAAATTTTAAAGATTTGGCGCCACATTCACCCTTAGTTATCCTGGCATTAGAAGTTAACCGTGGGTCATGTGAGGAAACTTTTATCGAATATGTTTGAAAAATGGTATAAAACATAAAATAAGCGTCTTAGATCAGTAAGATGATTTGTGAAGAACTGAACGGCCCACAAATTCTTTCTTCGCCTCCATTATTTTCCTCTCCGATTTGCAACTGTTGGCCGAAAAGGGCAGTTGATACCAACGTTATTTCACTTGTGAAATATACTGTACAGACAGTGGACGCAAAAATAACTCCGGCCGTTACAGACACACACGTGGAATAACACAGCCCTTCCTTCCACTAGCGGATGTATAATTATTACGTTTAGACTGTAGAAGTGGCGCGTTCGTGTTAAAGCGTGTTTATAGTTCCTTTGATTCACAAAATAAAATGTCGCGTAAAAGCCAGTGTACGAAAATGCCTCCAATTTTGTCGAAATTAAAGAGGGAGAATGTTTTCAGCTATACTATACATGCAAAGACATAATCTTTGACTTCTTTGTCCCCTATCCAGTTCGCCTCTTTCAGTGACGTAGCTGAAGCTCTCAGTTGTGTTGTTGACATTGTAGGTCTAGTGTTGTTTCAGATACCATAATAATTTATTGGAAATCCACTATTATTCGACATCAGCTACCACACAGTAGCACATCAAGATAGAAATTGCCAAATTTGTTCCAGGAACGATCTAGTTGCACAAACAGTCATTTAATAAATGCATGGTAAAGCAGGTGATAACTGTAATGTAGAAGTAAGGATAAATTTCATGCACAAGTGTGTGGGTCGAAAATTGGAACTTTTAAGATATGTTTCACAGACACAAGATAAATAATATGGCGCGAACAAAAGAACAAGGTAATCAGGACTGACGGTTAAAGAAAATTTGTTCTGCCCTTTCAAGGAACCGCCTTCAATGCAGAAGAGAGAGACCAGACCTTGTTTTATTGATGATTAATGATGGGGGGGCTTGTCTGCGTTGCACCTTGCAGGCACTTCGAAGTGGCATCTGAACTCGCTTCCTGACTTGGCAAGCATCTTGCCATATCGTGTTTTACTTTGTTGATTCATTCAACAGGAGAATTGTTTCTCAATGGTTCAGCCAGTATGCAGAATACTGCTTTTAAACCATAACCCTAACTACAATAGTCATGTAACCTTTGGTAAAATCAACAAACCAATACAAATTAGTTGTTCCTATAAACCTAGCCACCTCCACCCAAGTGGCACATTCATCGCCCTGATGACGGAGGCAGTATGACCTCTGAAACGTTGGTTAACATCGACCAGACTACACAGCGCAACAACCCAGAAGGCAGAAATCTTCATACTTATCGCCCTGATGATGGAGGCAGTATGACCTCTGAAACGTTGGTTAACATCGACCAGACTACACAGCGCAACAACCCAGAAGACAGCAATCTTCAGACTCACCGCTGTGAAAACCTCAAATCTTACATCTCATATCATTTTATGCGGAAGAATTTACAGGACAGTTTTGTGAATTTTCATACAGCGTGATTGTTAATGATGGATTTTAATTAGAAGTGAATGGGGCGTAGCTATGACATTTCAAGCTAATGGAGTATTCGCTTGTAGGAACTGAAAACTATCTCAGAATATCTCAGACTAGGAACCTTTCGTAAACGCATCAGAAGCGATATCCACTACACTTCGATCTTCGATATTGTCCCTAAAAACACAGTATAGAATTGTGGAGATCGATATCTACACTCGAAGTAGGCGAATGGTCCGCACTTATCAGAGCAGATGGAGCGTCACTATTCATTACACACGCATGCGCAATTCTGTTTTCATCCGTCCGGTCTCTCTGCGATGGATGGTCTCTACTGCTGTGACTAGTATATGCACTCATCAACACCTATATAAACCACACGCGTCTCTTCGTAGCCCTTAACTTTCCAACATCGTTTCGCCCTCTTCAGTCGTTCTGCTCGTAATTTATTTGTCATGTAAGAAGCCATTCATTCTACTGCCGAGATGCGATTGCCCGTAAGTGGCATGTGGAAAAATTTACTGAAACCTAAGCAGTGCAGTGAATATCTTGGGCCCACCCAACACCGTATGGAACGGATGTGGGCAAAGCGGTGTTTACCCTAGCACAAAAGGCGACTGAAATACACTTCTAACCTCACTTCTTTTACCAAAAGATAAGGCATTGAATATTACCACGAGGTACTTCACGCGTTTTGCAGACTTTAATGAAGCGTTGTAGGCTGACGTGCAACTTCACGTTTTTCGCTTCATGTAGTCCTCATGTTCATTATTCGTCCTTTTATATTTATTCCTTCTTCACAAAAGTATAGTTCGTAAACAGTGGGTGCTTCCTACTTGTTTCTTATGCCATTCAATAACGAGCATTTACATCTCGTGGGACCGCGTATCCTCCCCTCCACTCGTCTTGTACTCATTCGCAGGGACAACTTGCCTTGCCTTAAATATCTTCCATTTATTTGATTTTTTTATTCTATTTGCAGTTGGCCTTTTACATCTCCTATTTAATATTTCGGTAGCAATTTCTTCCTTCATGTACATTTCTCTTTCTTCTTTCAGTTATTTGTGCTTCTTATTTCGTAGGTACTCTGTGTGAACGCTTCTTAAATAAGTTTAAAGCTGCTACGGTATACAAGGACGACGGACTCTTTTGTCGCCTGTGTAAACACTTCTAACAGAAGCGCTCACAGATTTAAAAGAAATTATCCACGTTCAAAAAGTTCAACAAAAACGTGTCTGTATGCAGCGGCCATGCAATTACGTGTACAACACTTTTGTGGACAGAAGTCTGACGTCGTCTTCTCACGAATTACGCGCCAGACTATCTAGTGTTAATGCTGTTGAAACAACTCAAATATAGACTTTTGATGACAAGAATTGATTTTCATACATGTTTATTTTTCCCTTAACTACCATGTTCTCAGACTGATGATGGAAATACTGCTTCCAAATATTATTATTTTTACTCATTTGTTTAAAAGACAGTGTCAGTGACTTCTGGGAACTTTCACATTGGTTTCAAACGCGTCATCTACTCTTGACGCTTGGAAATTTACACACCACTTGCGTTATTTCCGAAAAATGCTGAGTTTAACCTATTTGCTTCAATGTCATACTATTATTCCTCATAATCGCCATATTTACTGCCTAATCTTGCGCGATGATGTCTAGCTCATCTTATCCTTCTTCATTTGTTTACTTTAATAATATTTCGTGAGGGGCAGAAATTACGAAGCTCCTCATTTTTCAAGTTCCTCTACCCTCGTAACAGTTTACGAATTATAGCGATAAGTTACGGAAGTTGCGTAAACATCAGTGAGCACTCCGGCTGGTGCAATGCAAAGATTCCAAAGATGAAACGGGTGGCTGGATAAAAATTTCAGAGTCCTGCATAATTCGAGCGGATTGGAGAGGCGACGTTTCAGAGGTCAGCGACAGTAAACATATGTATTTCATCTGGTAGAGACACCCGATGTTCAGAATTTTTCAAAAGGTTTGAGAGCTTAGTAAAGTGACGGACTTCGAACTTAACTACCAGGTTTTGATCCCCGGTAGGTTTATGAACCTCCCTCTTCACCACCTTGGCCAGACGGTGTCTGGGACATACCCAGTTTCCCACTGCCGAAGGCGAATTCCCTGGGTGTAAAGCGAGGGGCGAACCACTCACCTCCGTCTCATTGAGATTTTAATACGCAAGAGTTTCACTTCTAACGCTCAAGGACCCGAATCTCCTAAGTTGTATTAAATTAATAGCTCCACCAATTATAATTTGGATTACATAATAAACCTCTTTTTCTTTTATGAAACCGATTAGTCAGCATGTTTTGAGGCTCAGCCTGATGACAGCGATAGAACTTTCATAATAAGTGGAAATCGCACTTAATAGATTCATTTGTAATGAAGACGGAACCGACCACAGCGCGTAAGGCGAAGGTGTTAGAAAACTGAAGCTGAACGGAGAAAGGAACGGGAGAACTTAATAAACATGTCTGCCTTTAATATAATATTTTCATGCGCATCTATAACATTACTACGAACCAGTCTGTTCGTGCATGAGAGGAAAATTACAACAACAACAAAACAAAATTAAAAAAAAACAGAAATTGCGTTTGATTTTTGGGTAAAGATGTCATGGATTCAAAATATCGAAAATGGTTTATATGAGATCAATGGTACGTATTTTTTTTAAAAAAAACCTTCTTGTCTCTTGGCCTAAAATGTTGGACATTCTATATGTACCACACCAAAAATTGACAGTAATTTGTATAATTTATTCTCAGATGCACATATTAAATTAAGGTACATTAAAATTCATGTTTTAATACATTCGTGTATGAAATTGCTGTAATAGGAGCGGTTATTTCAAATCTCCATCATCATTTGAATAAACGTATCAACAGTTGTACGGTTCTAAACTACTATGTTTCCTTCTTTGTTTATGATTGATTTATTTAGTAATGCTGACAGTAGCTCAAATTGTGTAGCATCTGATGATCAGGCATTTTACAAATGACGAATTGGAAAAATAGGACCAAGATCTGA
>NW_019059988.1:985628-1020539 GCF_000696155.1 Zootermopsis nevadensis | reverse complement strand
GATGGTGAACATAATCAATTAAAACTTCCCATATCAGAGAAACGAAGTCAATAATACGGTTGTGTTTAAATTTCTGATGGAAGCACTTTTGAAGTATATTTCTCTTCGTCTTGTAATCCGTGTGATCTTTTCATTTATAGCTTTAAGGCTAAGTGTATTACTACATATCGTACATATACAATATCATATTTAATATCGTAAACTTCGACACAGATTTGAAGAAAATATGTAGGTCAACTATGAATTTAGGTTTCTGCCTGGGTCTAAGGATACGAACTTTAATTTCTTACTTCCAGCAAGTTACTATGTGTACGCATAGCATAACAGTTCCGGGTGTTTCCAGAAGTTTGACCTTTGCGAAAGGCGCCACTGACGTTTGAGTTGTGTGTGTAGTTAGATGGAGTTCCCAACATAACCATAGTAACCAACGACCATGATGAACGTAACCATGGGAGCCAAGTAAACCATAGTAACAACGGCAGCCTGGAATTCTCCAACCGGTGGCCCGCGAGCAGGAACAAATCATCTTCATAAATGAAAACTGGTAATGAAATTTTCGTAATAAAGTTCCACTCATTTCATGAAAACGAGTGTAGTCTTTATAGGGTGTTTACATGCGTGCAGACGGGTAGACGGAACAGTTTTAACTGGAACTCCACAGGGTTCCGAACGCTCCCAATAAGCAGTACCGAATACTTAACCTAAAGTGCGAAAACAATTACACATACGCCCGGTATGTAAATGGCAAAACCTGTTTCTTGATCTGGAACCTTGTTCCTTCAGCCGGCTGATGGACCAGCGCCAAATTAGAATTAATTGCATGCATGTGTCTGGAAGTCTGGTTCATGTTTACATCAAATAGTAGGTCAGGGTCAGTAGGCCTCCGCGAAGCAAGTAGCGATGTTCCTGTCTCTTATTTCGGACCATTTTGTAACCAAACCTTGCTTTTTGGCCTTCTGTTTTTATGAATCCAGGTCGAGTCATCTATGACGATACGAAGCATTCTCCTACTGGGATAAGTATTAATGTACATGAATCACATTTTAAAATAAAACGTCATTTTAATGTAAGACTTTGGTGGCATTTATAGACATCGGCACGTGGCGCAGAGAGATTTATAGAAGTGTCTTGCCGTTTGGCTGCGTCGTGGAGTGTCACGTCGTCGGCGTCTGCTTTGTATTTTAAGAAGTAGAATGCTTTATGTACCAACCGTCTCGCCTGCCCGCGTAGAAACCCGTACCTACGACGTTCACCTTTCATTACTATAAATTTGTTTCACACCTTGTGCCATAAACACAATATTCGCATGTAACACAGACAGTCAGTGTAGTGACTGGCTATGGATTGGACGACCGGGGTTCGATCCCTGCCAGGGGCAGAGGATTTTTCCTCTGGCCTCTGCGTCCAGACCGGCTCTGGGGCCTACCCAGCCTCCTCTACAATGGGTACCGGGATCCTTTCCCGGGGGTAAAGCCGGCCGGGGCGTGATGCTGACACCTCACCCCATCTTGTGCCGAGGTTAAGAATGAGTCAGAGCTATATCTTCTCCCCCCCCCCCGAAGCGCCTACATGGCGTATAGTGAAACAGCTTTACTTTTAACATGAACAACACTGCTGTCCGAGCTGAGACTGAAGCTGATTGGCTCATGTGGTCATGTGACAGTAGATGGGCAGAAGCGTCAAAAACTTTGCCGAATTTTGCAAGAACAAAAATTATTGTGGACATCGTAGGTTGGAGTTTTGAGAATAAATAATTGATTCACTTGCAACTTAAATATATGTAATTCATTTACAGCGTTGCACATTAATAACTCCAGTCGCTTGAAAGAAAATTCATTTACAGCGTTGCACATTAATATTTATACTTGTTATTTATGCTTGTTAATATTTATACACAAAGAATACCGTATTGAAATAAGTCAAAATCCAAACGTATTTTAGACTCTGTAGGACATTTCCGCGTCATAAAAGTCTTTCAGTATTTTTTATTTAAACCAGTAACATTGAAAGATATATACATCACTAATTTTGTAAAAATGTTGGTCCCAACTCAGCTAGTCAATAAATTTCCTGTCTTTTATGTAACACGGCGTTCATTATAGCGTTCACAACAGCTCGCTACCTAACCCTGTCCTTAACCAGATGAATCAAATCCACACCCTGAACACTCATTTCTCTAGAATCAATAAAATATCAATCCTGTTGATAGAATATATGGCTGTACCCTTTAAAATTTCAGCGAAAAGAAAATTCTCTACTTTTGGTAGGGTACCAGTCTGTAAAATAGACGTAAAATCCACAGATTGTCTTGTCTTGTCGTTACGTATTTTGGCATTTTAATCAGTTCCACACCAAGCACTCGGAAGATTGACAGGTGATCCCAGCTCGGGATTTAAATTTCACAGAGTACAGAATTTTTGATTTTAAACTGCTGTCTTCTTAGTTACAGCTAAGAGGATTTTTATTTGATTACAGCTTGTTCCTTGACCTTCAGACTGCCAGTTACATTAATTCGTCTCTGGACACAAGTTGGGATAAGTTGGCTTTTCTTTAAAGTAAATTAGTCTCACACACAACTCGAGTTCAGTTTCCTGTCTTCTTTTAGGCGAGTGCACGAACAACTTCGGATGTCGTGACGTGCAGAATGGCTTCTTCCAAACCAGATCTGCAGACCTCTGCTTCTCTCGTCCCTTCGTAATGTAAGTACTAAAACTGTCTTTCACGCAATCAAATAATAGTGGTAGTGTTCGTCTGGAACCTACAGCAGCTGAAGAATTGCTTGTTTTATTTTCGGTTGGTGGCTGGAACCGAAATGAATTTTTGAGGAAAGAGACCGGCGTTACATGAAGTACCAAACATTATACATAGAGACTGCATTTATTTACAAGTACTTGCACACTAGACCCAGTGTTCTCTTCTCGCTGTTGAAACAAGTATTCTTACCCCCTAAACGGTTGCCAGTGAAATGCTTACATTCGTGAACATTTCACGTGTGCTCGTAAGCTTGTTTGTGTTTTAGTTTTGGAACAACTTTCGTAATTGTGACACTCCACGCACAAGGCAGGAAATCTCGCACGCCTTACTGCTCCCACGTGAATCGTTGAAATCTGCTGGCTCGAGGCACTGGCCCGCGCTTGTATTGCGATAGGCTGACGCCAGCCGTGGTAGGTCTTTAGAAGTCATGTTAAGAATTTGTTGAATATAGCTGTCTTCTGGGTTGTAGCACCGTGTAGCCTGGCAGACGTTTACCAATGTTTCAGAGGTACTTGCTGCCTCCGTCATCAGGGCGATGACTCATCTAAAGTAAATCTGAAACGCCGGGTAAACGTCTACAACCCAGAAGACAGCCATCTTCATAATCGTCGCCATGAGAACCTGAAATCCCAGGAAGAATTTGTTTTCCGAACAGATGTACGGTCTGAGTTTTGTTACGCGGTGCCGAAAAAGTACACGTTCAGACTTCCCAAACTGGTATTAGATTATTTTATCAAATTTGTGGTCTTTATTTCCTCGAATCATGGTCAACCCTGATTCTAGTTATTTGTTGCTCTATAGTCATCCTGACTTAAACATAAAAATAGGCAGGGCGTTCTTGTGAAGCCTGTATTTTATCTACTTGTTGACTTTAGACATTGGTTAGCTTTTATTCGCCTTCTTTAGATCTCTGCTGGGGCTTCAGTCGTAAGCTGAATCTACCTGTGTCTGGAACATTAAAGAGACGTCTTTTATATTATTTATTTATGTCAGATACACACATATAGCGGTGCTTCACGTATAAAATATGTTGCATCAAATGCTTATTACTCTCAGATACTGGTATAAAATATTAGGCCCATTAGCTCAGTTTAGGGATGGGCTGAGTCTGTGTAAATGTAGCATTCATGTATCAACTGCACTAGAAATATTTATATTCTTTAATATCGCAAGACAAACTATGTATGGGCGGAGTGATACGTATACAGTTAACAAATGTCATCACACCTTTATTTCTGCTTCACAACAGACAAGCTACGCTAAAACTACAAATTTGTCAGTTCTTTACATGTAAAAACAGCCTATAGTAAGAGATTTGAAGAAAGACTTTTATTGTTATTTAATTAATTTCAGTATTTCGAGTCATATAAAGGCATGGGTATGGTCATTGATGTGTCAAACTCTAATCGGGTTTACTTTTGATATTTATTCCGCACAGTCTCTCGAAGCTGCGCAGTATCATTTTGCAGCGAGACACACACTTTCTAAAGAACAAGAATTCTTTTGTGATAAAATTACCGTACATTCGTTATAAAAATCGATTACCTTAATCCTTTTTTTACTGAAATTAATTGTCTAATTCTCTCACGATAAGGAAATACAATTAACGTTAGTCTCGCAGTAACATTCAGCTTTACCGACAGAGGGATGATTTTGGTGATGTTTCCATGTAGTTAGAATCGAGAATTGCGCGAAGAAAACAGTCGGAAATGTTCATTTGCTGAAGACGTCGGACTCTTACTGTCGGTAACAGAATAAGTCAGAGGATGCTTTCCGGATATAGAATAGCAAAGGTTAAAGTAATCGAAAACAAAAATGTCAAGACAAAAGCACAATTCCTTGGTCTGCGAGAAGATAACAAAGTGTAAAAAGATTTTTAGGATCGAGATTTGACATCTTTTTGGAAAAAGACTGGTTTAGAATTTCCGATCCCAACAGACCTCTCAAACCCACCCCTTTTCAACTACGTCTGACTGTGAGGCCTTCGTTTTTAAGCTGGCCAGAATTAAAATGAAGGCAAGGAATAGTCTGGAGACTGAGATGTGACAAAACTTCGTCATGTGGAAGCAGTGTCAACTTTGACACTGAGAAAGTCTTTCGTGAAATGCTATTTAAGATGTGTTTTCATTTGCTGAATAAATTATTTGTCATATAACAAGTTTAAAATACAGCACATGTTAAATTTGTTGCAACACATAAGAAAACAAAATTAATGAAAATTATCGATAGTAGTTTTATTATTTATTGCAGTCGATCTTAATTTCATTTGCACGAAGAATCTGTTGCTTTTGAAAAGGGATATGGTATAGGTTTGGCGTAACGGTTAACCTTTAAGGGTAACAACAGTGCAAAACACGTGAAGAATAATTGTTTTTAACAACTCCGTAACATGTGAAAATGGAACTTTCTTAAGAAAGCACGGTGTTTTTTTTTTCGGAAAGGAAACATTTACCGGTATAATCGTCTTATAATCAAACACTGTAACTGCGAATGTGTTGTCACCTAGTGTTTTTCTTAGCAGCGGTCACTCAACGGCAAATTGGCATTTCAACATTTCGCGGTCCTTAAACTCTTTTGTAGGCTGATACAATCGCCTTTTTCTAACGAAATACGGCATGTAACATATCACACTCCTCATTTATAAATACACAGTCGATATATCTCAGCGTTCACACACATAATAGTGAAGGTTCTCATCGCCTGCTTTTATATGTGACTATGAAACAAATTATAGTGCATATAATTTGGTTCTTAGAATATATTACAATGTATATAATTCGTTAGGAAGGCGCTATAATTCATCTGTGATAAGTTTGTCGCAGTTAGAAGCAATGGATCTGCCTTTGGTCTGGTGATGCCATTCACAGCCCCTTCCAGCTACATTCTTCGTGTGTAAATGGCGTCGCGGACCAGTGCTGGCGTGTCAGAGAGCGTTTAATCGTCGGCATTTTGTTTGTGTGAAGACCAGAAACTATGATTCTTCATAACTGAGCCAGGAAGTCTATATAAATGCGAGATGATGTAAGGGACTCAAAGCTGGTTTTCCTAACCACTGCCTTGCCTATATTTTACATGGATTATGGGATGGAGTGGTCGCAGCTGCAACTTGGCAGTTGTTTTCTATAAGCCTCACCCCACCGTCTGCCTCTCTCCTGCAAGTTGTCACCGTGCTCATGCAGAGAAATGGTAAGTTGTTCAAGTGAGACACTTCCAACAATATCCAGAGGCTAACAAACTTGACTTCAATGCCGTCTGCATGCAAACAATAATGTGCTCTGAGAAGCAGGACCTTTTTCTCAGGGTCAATGGAGAACACTGGTTTTTTTGAAGTGACACATTTGTTAATATTGCTTCCAAATTTGGTCAGTGACAGTACAGAGAAGATGTAGCAATCCTGTAGCCAGATAAACACACGGCAAGACTTCATCCTTTCTCTCTAAAGCGAAATGTGCAAGACAGACACAGTTTTACAAAATCTAAAATTGTAGAAGTGAGGCTGTTGCAAGGAAGTACACACCCATTTTAAAATGTAGCCCTTTTTTTTTTGGATTTTTATACGCTATTGGATTGATAAACAGTTACGTCAGATTGAGGTCAGAGAATAGGCCAACAGTCTCTTTGCATTTCGTTAAATATTCACCACGTCGATAATATTTAAAATTAAAGCCTAAGACGTCGGTAACTGACTCCACGAAGCAGAGCCCTTCTTGAAAAGCTGATAGTTGCTGCGCAGCCTGAAGGTTTGTCTAAAGAGCCCAGTTATATCTCTACAAGGTGTATATTTTGCGACGATACATTCTTTTATAAGACAAGTCGATTTTGATAAAATCGATATTGTTCGATCTCAGCTTCGAGTAAGAAAGGAGTTAAGTTGGACCGATACAAACGAAAACTGAACTTGTAAGCGCCTTTCGAAATTTTAATCAAAATTTGTTCAGTGGTGCGGGAGGTGAAAGTAGAAGACGGACAGACCGAACTTCTCATTATGTGTTAATTTTATTTACTTCTTGCAAAGAACGCAAAATAAAAAACTTAAGCTACTCAAACAGTGTAGTGAAATCGACTGAAAGTCGTCTGAGCATTGTGGTTATGCGACGGGCTGTCTGTCACATACTATAGTTCCATAACAGGAAATCTAAATTCCCCATAACGTCTTTGAATACAGTTACTGAAACACACGATTGTTATACTCGATGGCAGACAACAAACATTTTTTTAATGTGAAACAGCGTGTAGTCTCCCAAGTGTCATTAACGCCTTTCACATCTGGAAGCCCCACTGTACGAAATCATATCAACTGATGTTGGATTTAAAGGATAGCTGTAAATGCTGTGAGATAAATATGCAATGTTCTTTGTTACCTGTTGGGCAAGACGTCTCAGCGACTTCCATCGCCACGTCAGGGAATTTATAGACCCAGTAAAATGTTATAGCTGTATGCTTCCTTCGCCAAATTAATAACCCAGACTGTAAGCCCAACAGCAAACGAAAAATACTTAAAATAATAGAACTGAATGACAAAGAAAACAAATTGTATTGTAAATTGTAGTGAGCTTTATGCTCTTTTATATTTCGTAAGTGTGTCTGGTTAGGATTTGTGGTGGTCTGGTGTGTCTGCTCGAGGGCTATGCACGAGGTGGAACTCGCTTCCTTGTGATATCTCGTAGTAAACATTTTATCTGAGAAAGAGAGGGTTAGAACGTGAATGCTATAGCAGATAAATAACGCCAAAGAAAATATTGTCCCTTTAGAGATCTGTTTACACTGTAAAACACTGGCATAGGATCTGGAGTAAATAAGAATTTAAAACTAGGTTAACTTAAATAACACAGGTAGTGGATTGGCATTAGCGTATTCGTTAAATAAATGTTATGTTTGTAGTAAAACGTTCGTTGGGAAATCACGTTATGGTGAAAAGTGTAAAGCTTGATTGAAATTACAACGTACGAGTGGAATGGTGACGAGGTGCTTCAAATGGTTTTGCTAGAATACGTTTTATGACTACGACATGGTTAATTACGCACGTACGTATTTTTTGTTGCATTTCAGTGCCATTAACAGGCTGTTTGAAAAGAAATTAAATGGTGTAAGACTTGAGGTTCTCACAGCGGTGAGTATGAAGATTTCTGTCTTCTGAGTTGTTGCGCCGTGTAGTATGGTAGATGTTTACCAACGTTTCATCGCCCTGATGACGGAGGCAGTATGACCTCTGAAACACAGACTACACAGAGCAACAACTCAGAAGACAGAAATCTTCAAATTAAATGGTGTCAAAGAGCTTATGGGCAGACTGCATGGCGCTTGAGTCACAGTCGCGGAAGAAGTCTTGGCCACGCCAAGCTGCAAACATTTATCTCAGGTTTCAGTTCAAGTCGTCCAACGTAGTCCGTGGTGTGAGTTACATAAACGTTCTGTTTGTGTTTCATAATATTGTTTTATTGACAAAGAGCTTTGTGTTCTTATTCAGGTAATTCACTTCTTGCGGTATGATTCGTTCTGAATGACTAATAGAATCGCTGAGTCCCTTAGAATTGAGACGTCACCCACACGTCAAATCCTTTGCTCATGCTTCAATGTGTGTGAGGAAGTGAACGTCCTTACAGCTAAAGAAATTCTGAGGGTTTTTTTTCTGTGAATGGAAGACGCTACTGGCACAAAATTCAATGTGCTAAATCATTGGAGCACAGTTCTTCTTGAGACGCATTTTGTCGGTCAGCTTCTCAAAAATTCCCTTCCTTTTATGGAACCCGAATGTGCGTTACCGTCTTAACAGACACCCTGTTCTGAAATCGTAATGAACTCAGTGCACGAGCACCGAGCTTCCAATCTTTGCCCTCGTCTGACAAGTGATCCCATTACCTCATACTGTACTACTAAAATTGTATATGCATTTATTATCTCTCCGTTCATGCTACATGCCTCGCCCAACTTATGTTGCTTGGTCTGACCTCCCGCAACAATAATTAGTGAAGAGTACAGATTATGAAGCTCTCTTTCTTTAATTCTCTCTTTATCACTCATATCCATAAATTCTCAACATCCTTTTTACAAACTTCCTCAGTCCGTGCCCTTACCTTTATGTACGAGACCAAGTTTTATACTAGTACAAAACAATAGGTAAAATTATAATTTTGAATAACCTGTTAAAATAGTTTGCGATGTTTAATAAGAAACGGGGAAACAAAATTGTAGCAACCATTACCTAAAATAATGTGCTTCTAACAATCTTTAGAACTTTCAACTCTGGTTGTTTCCTTCACTCATGTACACAGAAGGGTCGTTAGGTTATACTTTGATCCCTCCAAGCAGGGTTTATAAGACATACCTTCTTTGAGATTCAAGTTCACGGTCATACAGTGCCTTTCTTGTCAGCTGAACACTAACGTTCGTAAACTGGAAACGACCATAGGACGAAAAGTCGACATCTTTGGAATTTTAAAAAAACCAGGAATCTCTAAACTGGATATTCGTCCTGATGATGGAGGCAGCGAGAACATCTAAAATGTCGGTAAACTTCTATCAGTTTGCGCAAATAACTCCACCATTAAAATCTTTCTCTCACATAGAGATTCATAACTTTGGTCAGTTGTAAAGAGCGTTAAAAATACCTGTTGGTCTTGATCCCGAGATAAATAGGTTTCTCGTGGTGTTACTCAGAATCTCCCTAACAGGGAATAGTCACTGTGATAGCTTTCTCTTCTAACCTGAACCATTTCTTTAATCATCACAACAGCGAAGTGAATTGCCGAAGGATAAATATGGGACAAACTGCAGCTGTTTCTTGGAGATAAATGACTTGATGTTTGTTTGTCGTCTTCGTTTGTGTTCTGCTGAAAGATTAATATTTCTGAAATCAAACGTAGATCCAAGCAAACCAAAATAGAACCCTCTATGCCAGTGGAGAAAATATCCTGGCATAGGAACTACACTGTTTCCTAAATGCGGAGTTAGATCAAAGTGACAGATTAGTTTAATTAAAACACTTGGACGATGGAAAAAGTCTAACGGAACAAGATAAGAGAGATGTAATCCGTATCGAAACCCAGTTTCCACGTGCGTTCTTTGAAAGTTCTGAATACTAGCTGAAATAAAACGTAGCCAATGTAAAAAATAAGCTGATCTCTTTAACATAGGGTTTGGCATCTTTATTAACTCTTATACGAAACGAGTGAATTGTAGTCTAATGTATTTCTTTCAACAGTTTTGATTGAAATGCATGAGCGTAGATTTTAAACGTTGTCTTCTTCTCTTTTTTTTCAAATGATCCAGCTGTCTTTTTAGAAACCGTTGAGTGAACAGCATGGATTCGGAGGGTCTTGACTTTGTATTACAAACCGACCTGTAAAAGAAATTTATAGCCTGCCCTGCTTATTGAAATGACTTATTAATTTAAATGACACTTCTTAATCAGAGATAATGTCAGTGATATTACACACACAAATTTAATTTCTAACTGTGCATATCACGCGTTCTTGCACCGTACCGTTACGAGCCGCCCGTAACGGTCACTCGCACGCCAAGCAGTTTGACCACAATTATACTGCGAATCTGAATTCAGGAACTTTCGCTTTCCACACGCTTAACACTAAGATTTAAAAAAAATAACATTTTTCTCGAGAATGACCGAAATAAGTTTCATTATACAAAAAAATAATGATCCAAAATAAATCTGTATCAAACAAATATATCGTCAAAATATATGTAGGCCTATGTTTGCAGAGTAATATTTAATATTCAGAAAGAAAATATGTAGTGTTTTTAAAATTAGACCACAAACTGGAATTTATGGAATTTATTTCTCCAGATTCCTTTTTTGAATGTTAGAGATATTTTTAAGGGAGATTCAAAACGAAGGATGTCTCAATGAATGCTGTTATCTGGAACACCATTTTAAGCCCCTCTTTCTATTAACAATATTATTTTGCTCACAGAGTCGTGCAACGTCTCTGTCAGTTGTGCACCGCCTATAACTTGTGTTATTCAAAGTTTCTTTTGAATACCGCACGTGAGAATCGGTCGATGTGTATTGATAAGTTTCATTATACCTCCTGAATGCACCGTGAAGACAGGTTCCCTTTTATAGATTAATGCCATGAGAAAAGCTAGCATAGGGTGTGAATTACTGGGAAAGGTACAGGCAAAGAGCTTGTGAATAAACCAATAGTATTCATAGTGTAATAACCCGCCGATGGTCGTTCTGAAAAATAAGTTGCCACACAGTTGTAACACAAATATTGTGTGTGCCAGTTTATAGCTCTGAATTAGAATCTAAAGTGGTTAACTTCAAAAACAGCAAATTAGTTTACTAAACACCATAAACTGATATAAATTTAACGGTTTTATCACGCGCTGTATTGACAAAATGATTTATATTGTCTAAATTTTCTCTCATTGCTTTGTGCTTGTGGCCGGACTAATGTATTCAGTTCTCCGGTTGTTTATAGCAAGAATTTAAATGTTTTATTTTTGCACATATAAATCACTTCAAGCAATCTGCATATCTTGTTCAAACCACTTACGAAAAATGAGTTTATATTCATACGTTCCGGGTTCAAATGTCCAGACTTCAGACATATATATCTTCTGTAGTCAAATGTACGGCATACTTACATCTTTCCCAAGGTCTAGTGCTGTTAGCGGATAATTACTCCAAATATACTTTAGACAGGATCTTCAACACCGCAGATATAACTATTTAATTCATAGTTTTTTCTTGTCTGTTCTGAACGAGACTACTGGGGTGACCCAGTATTGAAAACATTCTGGTTTTATCCCCATCCGCGCAAAGGTTATTAAAATAATAGAATACAATAAGCTGGGGTGACCCAGTATTGAAAACATTCCGCTTTTATCCCCATCCACGCAAAGGTTATTAAAATAATAGAATATAATAAACAAATATCGAAGCGTTGTATACATAAAGTACACCTCACACATTTAGTTACTGGGCAGTATCCAGTGTAATATGGATATACCTAGAATTCTGTACGCATTTGTCATCCGAGCTACATGCTCAGTGTGTCATAACCTACCATAACAATACTAAGAGAGAGGTATAAATCACTCGTTCGTCTATCTGTGGAGAACTGACTGTACCGTTTGGCAGGATTCGTATTGCTGACAAGTATTTCTATGCAGATGCTCCATTGTTTTTTGTATTATGATCTGCATTTGACATGTTATTTTCTGTTCTAGACAAGCCGACAATAAATGTTAAGTTAAACATCAACGTGAAGATGAAGGCGACACGTTCTTTCGAAACGTTGATAACCACGTACAAGGATTTATAACTTCATAAACAAAAATACCACGTTCTTAATTGTAACTAATTTGTTTATTATCGCAACTTTCACTTGAAGATAATTTATGGAGATTAATTATGAAAAGTGAGATTACTCGTGGATCTATATTTATAAACGACGCTATTGTACCTTAGAATGAGGTACAGTAGTTATGCATTTTGAAAAATTCGTTACACGGGATGCCTGCATTAGTAAGTAGCTACGGTGCCCATAAATTTCTGTTAGACGTCAGAGAGTCAATCACTTTGAAACGGTCCCAGTTATTATATTTAACTAGACGTCACTATTATACTCATATTAAGGAGATTTTACGGTAAGATTTATCATTCCAGACGGTGATACCACTTCACATTGTCCCGTAAGATGGTCTGAAGGTATACTGACATTCGGTAAAACAAAACACTAAAAGAAAGCGCTCCAAGCAGTCGGTTTCTAGGAGAGACGGAAATGCACAACAACGATACAGGGTTCGTATAGAAGCGGTTAGTTTGATCTTCAGGTAACTAATCAACGTCATGCCTAAAGCAAATCATTTTTCGGTTCATGTCTAATGGTGGAATTTAACTAGTTCTTTAGTAACTATTTCTTGCATAAAATATAGAACCATCTACCCTCAGGAAAGATCCGGTGTGAAGCGTTGTGGTCAGATATGTAAATCAAAGAACGACCCTAGGGATGTTCGCTTTCCCAGCCTTACACTGAATTCTTTGAAATGCCAGCCGAGGGGATGTAAAGAAACGTGAACACAGGAAACCAAGTCAGTTTCAGAGTACGACTGGGATAATCAGAGAAGGACACTTGATTTGCAGGGATACTGAGTCGCATTCGGGGGATACATGCTTCGAATTTCTGTCTGGAACCAGGAAACGTATTTGCACTTTTAGTGAGGCCATTCATGCTTAAGAGAGGACATTACTTTCAAACAGGCCAGGATATTACCCTTTTCAATTTACCATAAATATGAATCATCTTTAAGATGGCTGTCTTCTGGGTTGTTGCGCCGTGTAGTCTGGTAGCAGTTTGCCGAAGTTCTAGAAGTGCTTGCTGCCTCCATCATCAGGGCGATCATCGCGATAGATAATCTATCTCAGTTTTTAGGTGTTCTACACGCATTTGCGTGAGCGAAAAACACGTCACTGGCTCGTAAATGTCTGTCGCATTTTTACTAGCAGGAAGGCAACCCGCATTGCGTAAGAATGAACATAAACGTAATTGCTGAAATATGTTACGCAACAATAATATCGATATTTTAACGCAACAGTGATGACCGAGGGCATTGTTTTAACAGTGACCTCAGTGATGAGTCGCGAATAGTTTGGAATGTCGATGTACTCCATATAGAACGTATTTTCTATCTTATTTGTGTATACATGAAGCTGTAATATTTTGTAGTCCGGATGTCGTAGTTCAGCTGTTCTTATCACAAAAATAAATTATATGTATTTTGTTAGGAGGAACTTCAGAAATTTGTACGTAATCAATATAAGAACACAACACAGAAAAATTTCGTATTTTGTGCATGAAATATTGATAATACAAATTATTTTTGGTTACTATTATATAATCATCATAATACCATCATTACACGGTGATCTTACAAATAGGTGTATCACATTCTATCCTATATGTTGCTGTCTCTTTAAAAATATAAATTTTGAAGTCAACAAAAGTAAAGTTGTTTCGAAACCCACCTCAGAATTCCGTTATCACTGCCAGTTTGTACAAGTCTGTCAACGTTGCTTCAACATAATCCCTGGATCAGGCCGTGTTGAAAGTACGCAAAAGTTCTTAACAAATTTCCGTGGAATTAAACGAACATACGTCCATATTGTCAGCCGTCAGGTCTTCAGAGGGTTGCCACCAGACAAAGCCAGTTTTTAACCTTGTTAAACTATATGAGTTCCTTAAAAAAATTTATGTTGGATTGTTGTGCTGGAGATTTCGGGTGGATCGCTTCAACAGATAATGATGACGCAGCGTGAGAGAGGGTTGAATGAATTAACATTTCACCTCTGCAATAAACTTGCAGTACCTGAATGTGACCGAACTGGGCGCGTCTTAAGACGTACGCGACAGTACGGACGTAGGAGGTAAAAGTTATAGGCAAAAGAAAACGAAAAACTTATGATTACGCGTTATAATCTCTCTCTTTCTTTTTTATATTCCCCTCTCCTGAATCGTCTGTGTAGGAACACCGTGTTATAATCTCTCTCTTTCTTTTTTATAATCCCCTCTCCTGAATCGTCTGTTAGGGACACCGCGTAGTGTTGTAGGCAGATGACGACATTTCGGAGAACGCATTTCCTTCATCTTCAGGGTTAAAGTGATTTAATATGGGGATGTGGATTGGTTATACAGGTAGGGGTGTCCAGTGGGAATAAGAGAAAAATACGGAAGGTAAGAAACAGTGGCTTTAAAACGGGCAGCTTTTAAAAAATGTTCTAAACGAGGTAACTTCCATGTTGGACCTTTGTAAAGTCTGGGGGAAATCGAATGGAAATGAATGTATTCTTCTTAATTACACTTACTACTGTATTGCTTTCTCTGTATAGTATATTTCATACTGTTATAACTTACTGAACCCTTTCTCTGACAAGAAATAAAAATTAAAACACGCAATTTTATTGCGAAAGATCATGTAAGAATTATTGGTAGTCCTAATTAGAATAGAAATAAAAATACCATAAATGGCGTTAGAATTTGCTGGTTCTCTTGTTAAAAACACTACCACGTTTTGTTGCAATACCTTAAAAAAAGTATCGCAAAGTTTAAGCCTTGGTTGTTAAACCATCTACAGCAGCTATCTGTAAATATTTGCATACATTTGACTTGGACTACTCTTTTAACAAGTGTATCGACTTTTGGATACGTAGACGTCACTCAAACCAATTTCTCTTCCATTGACGTGTTAATGATTTGTTATCGAAACTTCAGTATAAGGGAGGTCGGTCAGCGTCTTGTTGCTACTCTGGCTGACAGCATGTCCGTCAGCCTCGCAGCAATTGGTTGGCGAGACGGCTGATTTTACAAAATCTGAAAGGTCGCCAGGACATACAATAAGTGAACACTTAAAATAAGCAGTATATTTGACTCCTAGTTCACGCCTTTTGATCACATGTCACGGGAGTCTGCGAGGGGCAAATCGATTTATATATCGAATCTAATAATTACATCCGACCGGCTCGTGAACATGGAGAAACAAAATGAAGGCCGATGAACCCCAGATATTCCATTTATGGGCACTGCTATTGTTACAAGGGCAACATGCAGTTTTTCTTAACATCGGGATGGGCGGTTGTAAGAGGAAACATGACAAGCGACAGACAAACCCGTCGTTCGCTGCTCTTCTCCTCAGTTTAAATTTATGGAACACGAGATGACGACTTAAAAGACCTCTCATGTCATGATCTAAACATTGTCAAACCTGTCACATCCAATACTGGTAATTTCTCTGTCAGAAGATACGTTTCGATGTAATCTTCACTGTACACATTTATTTCTCGTTTTTCTTTGATCATCGCAATTGTAAAAATAATAATTCATTTCGCATTTACGTGCAGGCTGGAGACTTTATATAGAGTTGACTTGAAGACGGTGGTGTGATTATGAACAGCGCTGAAGAATGAGGACATTATAGAAGACGCTAGTGGCATATTTTGCAACGTAACGTTCCCTCGATACCAAGGAATAGTGCGCTCTTAGGATGCGGAGGGTGGCAGTGAACATGTTCAAAATGCAGTAGGACAGCTGATAAGTGGTGGTCCTCCATCAGAATTGGGTCTTTTGAACACGGCAGTTCCTAAAAGGCTGATAATTTTTCATCAGCTGATCGAATTTTTCCTTCTTAAGGTCTATAACCCTTGGACTAAGAATTTGTTCAGAGGGGTCGAATAAAATAAAACATTTTTTTACAGTATGTCTGTTCAAACAACACGTTTCAATTTTTTTCGGATCGTAGGATCGATCGTTTATCAAAAGTGCTTCTTCTGAACTGGTGACTTTCTTTTTTACGTATAAATCCAAAGCTGCAAGTGAATATTAAAGATTATGAAATTGATATGTAAGTTTTAAGGCTTATCTTAGGGTTTTGTCTTTAAAAAAAATACGAATACCAAGCAGAATGGAGAGAGGGATAGAAATATGTTATCATATCATGAATCATATTGTTCCGAGAAATATACATTACATGAAATTTAGGAAGCCATCTCAAAATCTAAACGAGTGTCATTTGTGGTACTCTTGAGAATCACACAGAAGCCAAAAATTTGATAACTAAACCTATTGGATTGTGCTTCTGAATCAAGATAAGTCCGTCATAGGGTTCGATAGGAATTCGATCACACGGACATGTGTAAAAGTGAATTTTGTCTAAAAATGTAATACTATTAAAGTCAAATCACATGTTAAATAGTTATCTGTTGAAAACGATGAAATCTTTGGACTGAGGAGGCTACCACATACCACTTTCGTAAACAGTTATATAAATGTAGTAAGTTACACAAAACACGGTGATGCAGACAACTGATGCATGGAAATCTAGAAAATGTACTGAGACAAAACGAAGACCCGAGGCAGGATTTATGACAGGCTTCCTTTTACTAGAAAGAAAGTTAACAGAACGAGATCATAACTTAGCGTTGTTGTGGCACCCCTGCTGGTACGACATGACTGACGTCAACATGTCGGTGTCACGCTGTCACGCTACGAGAGAGTCTTATCTGAGATATGTGATGAATCGTTGAAATGTCACTCGTCGTCCAGGGCCTATTGATAAATACAATGAATGGATAGCTCACTGCACGGCAGGTCACAGTGGACAGAAATTTCTGGTTACCCGACGCTTCATTCAAGTCTGGAAACAAACGGCCGACGGATTAATCTACAGAATTTGAAGACAACTCTTTAACATGCCCCTTTTTCGTTACTTTATATTAGAATTTAACCTGCTGCAGACGTTTAGGTTTGTCGGTTATTTTCCGATGATGTATCACACACTGTCGTTACGTAACGTGGAATGGGATAAGAAATATTATAAATGGCGAAAAGGTAGTAGCAGAAACCGGCCGAGACCTCTGTCAGGGTAGCAGGTATCAACTGAGACTCAAACCGGGTACATGCTGATTTCGTTGTCTGACTGCCAACACTACTAAGTCCTGGCCAAACTGCAGTTCAAGGTCAGACTGACGTGCTGCGAGTGTGGTTCATTTGTAGTGTAACTGTGCTGAATGGGTGTGGCGTAGAGATGGGGGTCTGGTTTTACTTGCGAAGTCAGGTGAAAGTGTATTATCTTAATATGTGGGGTCGATTTAATAACGTTGTTATAGGTACTCAACAGATTATATTTTATGCTTTCCACATCACCGAAGCAGAACCAGCTCCGAAACGTTTCTCTTTTTTAAACAGATGAAAGAAAATGTCGAGGAACGTGCATTAGTTTGAAGACTCGCTCTTAAATATTGTTCAGAATGCTTCTGTTCACAAGCAAGTCTATGGAACGTACCAGGGAACATGGGTTTTTTCCCCACTCAGTTGGACTGGTCACCCCCACACCCAACGCCGACGTTTAGAACGCGTGGAGGTTTGCGTCCACTCTTTCTTTCGCGCTCATGTAAATACCTCGGGCGATCAGTGTTTTGTAACTTGTGGTTTTCTTCGCACCTTGACCCTGATGATGGAGACAAAGGGCCTCGAAAACGTCGGTTTTTAACTCGGCTTTGACACATCGCCTGAAAGAAATTTAGTGCAAACTGCTGTTCTCTCAGCTTCACAGTTGGGCCGTCTGCCAGGGATATCTGACATCTGTCGTCAAATAGTGCACGAGAAATTTGTATCAGTAGAGAAGTCGGCTGCAGAATAGAATAAACCAAAACCTATCCCAAACAAATGCTCTATTTAACATGTGAGTACGACAGCTTGATCTAAAAAGCGAGGATGAATATGTGACGGGAAGCAGGAGGCCTGGATTAATGAACTTATTTAACCTCCTGGTCTTGTTTTATTTGAGCTCATCCCCGGTCTTCCACTGTTCCAATTGTTCGTTATTAATTCGTGTTGTATCCAACACCGAGACCTCTCATCCATCATCCGGGCTACCAGGTCGAAAGCCTTTGATCGAAACCGCTATGACAAGCAACCAGAGCTTATAATCCGGTGGCAATGCAGAACATGATGCGAAACAAATGCTACACGACAGTGTAATAGATGAATGGTTGCTCATGGTTCATAGCTGAAGATAGCTAAAACTTTTGTCACGACATTATAAAAGTTCTAAAAGGCGGCAGGTACAACTCATTCTGGAAATAGCAGATACACTCAAGACGTGTAATATGAGTTTAGTGAACATTCCGTTCTTCTTTCTACATTTCGCTTTACTTATAGGGAGCATTATATTTTTATTCACGTGGTTATGTTTTTGAGATAAAATGCGTTTTCTGTAACAAGGAGAACCTCGTGTCAATTTTCTAGAATTGTGACGTCACCCACGTGCCAAGTTGCTTGCTTAATGTCTATATAACAAAACTTTCTTGGCTACAAGTCGCAACTTCTGTCGCCATCCGAAATACGAGAAAGGATTCCTTCAAAATTCTACAGCCACGCTACAAAATAATATAAAACTACCTACGGATGGTGTGGATACAGCGTTTGGTTAATAGTCTGGATGTTGAGTTCACTGTATCCTTAAGTAAAATCAAAACAATTCTACTCCGATATGAGCAGTGCACACTTTTTCTAAAACAATTCTACTCCGATATGAGCAGTACACAAACAATTTTTTTTCTGTGCGTTTTCTAACAACTCTTTTTTCTGGAACTCGCTTCAAATAGCAGGTACACAGTTCCGGGTTGAATTGCAAAACCACATTTAATCGGCTTTGTATTCCATGCTTGTTTTTAACTCGTTTGCATCTCTTAATGTTCCGCATAATTCAGATTACACTTAGTCTTGTCTTGTAAAATTTTATTTTCTGGAAGTTCTGTCGCCGTTCAACGAAATGCGTCGGCCCTGATGAAATTCGCTATTTTGTTATAAAAGGTTGTTGTAACATACTTTATTTGTTTACTCCGGTTTTAAGTGACATTTTATCAATCTCAGTTTACTAACTGGCAGTTCCCCTCATTGAAGTAGGCGGATTTTATGCTTATCTTAATGAAGGGAATAACATTCTACCATCTGTTTGTTCACATAGACAATTTGATTCTATTTATTTTGATCCTAGTCAGGACTTCGATAAAGCTACCTCCCCATATCAATTTTATTTGTGAGATCAACAAATTAAACTTTCTTCATTTTATATTATGTGTTTCCAAAGCTACTTATGAACTACGTCTTTCATCGTTTGTATCTCAGACCAAGATCGAAATGTTATGCAACGCCTAATCGAGCCCAAAAACGTGCTACAGTCCTTTAATAACTAAGAGAGCAAGTATTTCCTTTCGTTGTCCTGACTTGAATGTTTACCATGTCCGTTATGGTGTTTGGGGTTAACAAACTTACCCCAAGAAGTTACCGTGACTGGATGATTAGCTTTTTCCTTATCATTGCACACGACTCTTCGACAAAGTGACTTAAAATACGTCGTAACGTCTGTATCTTCATGCATCACGAAGTGATAGTAGCCGCCATGTCCAGAGTCTCGCTGCATGGCTGAGAGTGATAACACTGACGCTGCCTTGTTTGGCTCTTTCGTTAGGGATTTTGAGGATACCAACTTCTGTGTCCAGGAACTACCGAAACTCAGTGGTTTTCATTATTCCCAACAGATACTAAACAAGTTACTCTATGTAACCTGCTACATACGACCTTTTGGAATCACGAACTGGCGACGGCAGTCGAATTTAAATGTTTTAACCACAAATGCTTACATTGCAAACTAATTGTTGTAATCTAACAAATTCGAATTTAAATGTTTTAACCACAAATGTTTACATTGCAAACTATTTGTTGTAATCTAACAAGAAGACGAGACAAGTGAACTGTTTAAATTAGCCTAAAATAGAAGATGTGGGGGAAGTGACGAAAAGAATATGGCGTACTCAAGAGTAAATATATTGAAAAAAAATTCCTCAAGCCAAAGCCATTAAATATTTCACGAAGTTCATTAACACGCTAGAAATATTTTATTTTCGGACGTTCTGTGTAGCCTGTATATGAGGAATGATATTTTTGGTTCCTTCTATAATAAGCGATATGAAACACAACTTGAAATAACACCACGGACAGCTTTCTTTCAACGCCTGTCTTCGTTTAAACATATAAGTGAAGATATTAAAGAGAATTTAAATGTTTATGTTATTGCACACAGAATTTCCGAAAAAAAATAAGTGACACGGACATGTTAAAACGCTGAAAAGTATCTTGTCCATAGGAATACGGTTCACGAGGGGAAAAGACTGTAGGAAGACGTGTATAAAGTTGAGATGCGGACAGAGCAGGTCATTCGACGTACCACCGCCTTAAGCGAATGTTTCGGAATAAGCGGCCCGCCGATTTCTTTTTGTTTGGCCCGCGTACTTTGTGTGTGTGACCCTACATGATGGAAATTGTTACCTTATAAGAGAAAACAGCTTCTTTAATAACGTCATATTAAGAACTACGACGGGCCATATTAATGAACACGTGGAGGGAACCATAACAAGACCCGATTCTAAAAAATAACTGAAGTAAAAGAATTTTAAAATCTCTCATTAACTTGTGGTTTTATTAAAGAATATAATTGAGTAACAGGTTTAAGTGAAACTGTTTTGCGATAAACGGGTCTAATTTAGTATCATTTTTAATAAAATGCAATGACATTTCAATAAGGTGTTCTCATTTAGAACATTGCGAGCTTATGAGACGATTACAAATTGTGAATATGATCCTAGATCTGCTAATAGGTTGAAGAATCCTGCTTTCTTCGATAATATGCAGATGACACTCTTAAGAACATCTTTGAGAAAAAAATATCGTTTAATTCTCGGCATGACAAAACACTCGGATCAAAGACGAAGTGAAGATGTTTGTCTTTGGGTTGTAGCTTCGTGTAATCTGGTAGAAGTTTACCAAATCTACTACGGTCCTTGCTGCCAGAAGACAGCCATTTTCGGACTCACCGCCTCAAAAACCTCAGATCCTACATAAAGAAAAAGTATTTGTGATGGAATAATAAAAATATTAGTATTACAGAACTCGTCCAGGTCTGTGGCTAGTTGTACCAGCCCACCCCCGTTTCACCTGAAGACAAAAGCAGATCTCTGCTTTTGAAACTTTGTATGTAGTTTTATAATTTTGTAATTTAGACGATGGGAGGCCCATGCTGCTTCGGACGTAGCATTTGCAGACTTGTAACTAGCATCTTGATTTAGGCACGGATCCGATATTTATAACTATGTAGAGACACCGTGCGTGTCATAATCGGCGATAAAAAGAAACGAGGAGTAATTACAGGCATTATGGTACAATTAGGTTATAAGTTTTTTAACATTTAGTTATAAAATTAAAAATGAACAGAAATAAAGAACAGTTAATAAGGTTACTTATTCTAGTAGGATCAGAACGGTGGTTCTTTTACATCGAGAAGGGTTTAAAAGATGTTAAATGCGAGGCTTTTGGGTTTGGGGGGGGGGGGGGGTTCTCTGCTTGAGAACACCAAGAAATGGTAACTGTTTATGATAAGAAGCTTTCCCGGCGACCAAGTCGGGCTACCAGCCGTGTCATGTGGTAAAATGAAGAGAACACCGTTTCGGGAACCATCTTCGTCCTCGTCCTCAGGGTACTTATGTCCCCTCAGCATCCTGAGGACGAGAACAAAAACTGTTCTCGAAACGATGGTGTTTTACCGTTCAACAACCTGACACGGCTGGTATCCCTTTAAAAATTCATTATTAGTAACTTAACACACTTCGAAACTAAATATGATTTTGAATCAGTAAAGTCGATGAATCTGTTTCAGCACACCCCAAGAATTAAACATACAATACGTTATATATGGATGAAATGGGGAGTAACATTACAGTCAAGCTGTGGCAATTAGGTAACACGGTACATGTTCGCCATAAAAGGATACAATAAACAAATAAAGGGATGGAAGACTGGCAGTCCGGACTATTATCGTACAGATGGCACTGTGGGAAAAACTTGCGTGTCAACAGCGAGCGTTTGTTCAAGTCATCATCCCAATACACTGTAGCCCTTTCCAGTCGCAACAGCCCTTCTTCCCAGGCTTATGGGTTTAAGGCGACTCTACATACAGTTGCTGTCCTTTTTTATTATTTACACAGAGAACTCAACAGCTAGTACTGGATTTTGTTGTCGTCTGCAGTCCCGTGTAACAATGGATGTTACCTGTGTAGTATAGGTTGATCAGATGGTATGATAATGGCGAAATATCGATCATTCAGCATCAAGAAAATGTAACTTATTAACGTTACGACACGAAGTTCGTAATGAAGATTATTGTCTTCTGGGATTTGTTTGGTACAAATCGGTCGCTCTGATAATGGACGCAGGAAGTATCCCGAAAACGTGGGTCATTTCTACGACACTACACGGCGAAACATCCCATATAAAGACCTGCAACCAGGAGAACCTGAAATCTCACAAGAGACTGACCGTTATTAATTTATAAAGACCTTTCGCCATGTAAGCTATTGGCCTACTGTAAATGGAAAACAGAAACTTCAGTTTACTTCCATCTTGTATATTTACTATTACTAGACTTAAAACAAAGGACGGTTGGTGTAAAATGTGTGCGAGAGAACACGTGACCACGGAAAGTAACTTCTTTGTTACACTGTCAAATTGTGTTGTATACTGGTTTAATTGAACTGAGGTGTCTGGGTGTCTGAAGGCGTTCTTCTGCTTTCATGGCTCAAGATTAATAAGCTCCTTATGTAGACTTGTGCTTAATTAACATCACACTATAAAGACGTATTGAAAGTGGAGGTATAGTTTGACTCTCCTAACCTTGGTATTTAGAAAGAGGTTAATTTTACGCCGTGACTAATTTATCCCCCCCTCCGGAAAATATTCCCCGTCACCCATGGGACAGGAATAGTAAAACTGAATTTCAATTAAAAGCAAGTAAAAACCAAACCTCTAAGCAAATTTACTTCTACACATTTTATGAAGAGAAAAACGAGAGAGAGTTGCATCAACTGAACCTGTTGCTTTCGAAACTATTTTTAAATGCAAGTCTTAATTAATCAATATTTAACGCAAAGTAATTTTCACAAAGTAAAGCAAAGTAAGTAGAGCCGGGATAGCTCAGTCAGTATAGTGACTAGCTACGGGCTGGACGACTGGGGTTCGATCCCCGACGGGGCAGAGGATTTTTCCTCTAGCCTCTGCGTCCAGACCGGCTCTGGGGCCCACCCAGCCTCCTCTACAATGGGTACCGGGGACCTTTCCCGGGGGTAAAGCCGGCCGGGGCGTGATGCTGACCACTCACCCCCATCTAGTGCCGAGGTCAAGAAAGAGAGGAGCTATACCTCCACTCACCCCAAACGCCTACATGGCGTATAGTGGGACAGCTTTACTTTTTATATTAACCTTGTTATCAATTTCAGAGTGTTGTGTTTAAGGACTACGCCCACACTAGACTCGCTAATTCACTAAGTGCCAATTCTGACGTATGTCCATATCTCCATGTCCTGTTTCTTTGATATCGATTCTTGTATTATATCCGTCCGTGTCTTCCATCGATATGGGTTCAGCCCATCGCAGACGGACCCCCTAATATCAGTTCATCAAGTCACCTGAACCGCCATAATATATACAAATCAACAGCGTGTAGACTTTCCGTTTTACCCAAATTAGGCGGTTTTAGAGTAGCCTAGATTTAAAGCTGTATCTTCTTGAAAATTACGCTGTATAAAATTAAGATGTGTGGAGAACATAAGGCTCCATTCCTTAAAATATTATATGCATTTTTGTAGATACGTTAGTAAATCTTACGACTGTGTTTGAGCAAATAAGTAACTTTATGACAGACCAATGTGTACAGATTTATATTTCACAGCGAACGAATATTTGACAGTATATGACGTCAATAGCAAAAACTGATTGATCAACGCGCTGAGTCACCGACCGTCTGGAATTTCGAAAGAATATCACACTTTCCTAAAAGCACATGTTTACATTCTTTATCTAAAACATTATCTTCACTCTCATTGAGGACTTTTAAAAGTAACGAAGAAATAAAAGGGTTTAGCTGTGTTCCCCAATGTTACTGAAATATAGGACACGTTTTCTGCTTTTCGTGCATTTTAGCTTCAATCAGCTCTCTCCTATACTTAAGTCAACCTTAACTGTCGAGTCTAGACGGTAATAAGAAGCGAGGCTGAGTCTGTCAGCACGCACTGCATCGATGATGCTGGAACTTAAAAAAAAAACACGACACACGTATTCGAGATAGCATCTTGGTAAAAGGAGGAGATGTGTGTTTATGGCTGACAAAAACCATAAGCTGGAGATCGGAGATTGTACAATATCTTGTACGAGTTATCAATGCATGTACCAAGCAAGGCTGGAACAGGTGTCTAGGTATTTTGTTACTACTTTACTGGAGGTCTGTTCACTTCATTTACTTTTGTGTTGTGGCGTTTACTTGAAGTTTATTCCCATGGCGGGTTGTCAGGTGTCCTGTTCAAACAGAATGTCCGGCCACGAGTGACGATTTGTGTGATGGATGACAGTTAATCGTAGCCAGAAGTCCATATTCAAACCTCAAATGGAGTCTTGTCACACAATTACGTTATTACGCACGAACTCGGCTTATAGTATGAGATTCAAGTTTTTCTTTTCGAAAAAATAATGGCCCCAGAAAGCCCGAGATGTTCAAAAACCTTTCATTGTTATCATTTGAACCGGGCGCGAGTCCGGAACCTTGCTTAACGTGCCGATTAGCCAGTATCAGATCAACTGAGAAAGGCTGGAATCTTGTGCAGACATAAAATAATTAATATCCATGACTTCCATCGAGAATGGCGGGAAATTTATAGAAAATGGATAGTTTTCAAATTTGGTAGAAATTCCTCTTGAAAATTTGACACTTATTAAGTACACTTCTAAATAACCTCATTTGTGTTACTGTTACGTATAAGATTATAAATAAATGATTCTGATATAATGAGGTGATAATGATACCACTTATGATAATATCAGTTCGCTTACAAAGTGGAGACGTTAATCAGGAAACACATTTGCCTGAATAGTGCTATTCTATCACTCTTCAGTTAGTTGCTTAACACTATTTATAAATACACCTTGATTGTATTTAATCACTTCTATCGACATAAACAAGAGGAGGCTCATTTACATATCGATTGAGTTCATTAATTTTTTCTGTTCTCGAAATGTGTCCATTACTCAATTCAGCTACCTCTGCGAGTCCACTTTTTCTACTCGACCGCGCCCTTTTTGGGTCCTGACTGCACTGGGATGTAGGACAGAGTGACACACGAGACCAATGAATGAGTTCAAAAATAGTAGCAGTATGACAAAACACGATCTCTCCAACAGAGATTCAAATTATCACATTCCATGCCCCGGGTTTCAATCTCGTTAGCATTGTTTCGCACAAACTTGACTTCAACACTAATTGGCCGTGGAGCGTTGTTTTTCTTCCTTTAAATACAAGCTCTTGTTCTTGATTTCGCCTTCGTTAGAGCAGTGTTTTGTTTTCCGTAAGCTGCCCGCCTACGCCACGGTTGCCAACCGGCCTAAATATCAACCATTTACACGGGCGGAGTTCAGTGACAGAATATAGAATACAATGAGCATAAGAAAATTAAATGAGAATAAAAGCAGTTGTTCAGGTCAAATGGAAAAAGAGAACGAAGAGTCAATGTAACCTACACGGGGTTAAAAATCAATCATTCCATAATCAATCAGTCACTTGTCTTGTGCTGCCGCGACGGAAGGTTAGTTGCATTTGAATTGATAGAAACGAAAGTAGGGTTCACTCTGTCTGGCACCGATGAGGCACGAGTCGCGCCTTCTTGGGGTTGGCAACACTTCAGTCGCTCCAAGGCAAGACATGTCGCGGCAGTTCGATCAGTGGTTGATCTCGTTACTTGTGCTTCCGCCTAGCAAAACGATCACAAACGGTTTTTACAGCGCAAAAGCGATCTACGTCCACTGTTGTTTCGTTTCGTGGCAACAGTTTAATAAATCAAGCAATCCTTTTGCCACCTCATGGCGGGAAATAATTAAACTTTATCATAATAACTAAGATTTTTCATCATTAAATACACTTTATTTTGAGGAAAACTATGTGATAAATTGAAGAATTCGTTAGTGTTTTGAAATTCATTATTTTTATCTTTATAGTAAGCAAGTGTTGGTAGCTTGGATGGCTGGTGATCATTTGCTGTTAAGGGATTTTTGGCCTTGATATATAATATTTTTGACTGTGTGTTTACGACTTTAGCTTTCCCATCTTTCTTGGTGGGTAATTTAGTACTTTGATCATCATCAACAACTGTTACGGATCAGGCCTTACGGCCTGTTTCAGTTCAGAATTACTTCTTAAATTATTAATCAGTTCAGACATTTGGCAAGACTCCATAGACGAGTGATCATCCCCTCTCAAGCTTTGTGAATATCATTCTGCTATTAATTCGTGTGAATTCAAAGATGCTGACTGCAGTAAAATTATCTGTGTATAACCGTGTGGTAGCCTATCTGATATCAAAGAAGTGTGTAAAAGATTCTCATTGTCCGCGTGCTTAATTAAGTACCATGCTATTAGCTCGTTCAATACGTCCTCTGTCGAAATATTAGTATTTATTTTCGTTTTATAAGAGACAATAAGAACAGAACAATTTATTAATATAGAGTAGTTTTTAACACTTTTCATTTAGTTTATATTTGTTTTATCCGCTTTATTGTTCTTATTTTTAAGAATAGTCTTATTCAAACTGTTATATGTGTGTGTGTGAGAGTGTTTATATCGAATCCATTTCTCGTCTTTACTACTCAACGTTTCAAATTTTTTCAGCGTTTCCATGGGATTATCGAGAACCAGATGAAGAATTTTTATTATTTAAATATTGGAAATAGTATTTAAATTGATGTTTTCTTTCCCATAATCGTAGCCTTCATTCCCCATGCAGTTGCGTGTTGCTTCTATCAGAGAGATTAGTTAATCATTAGCTGTCACTCTCGTGCAAAAGGCGATGGTCTGACGTGCTTTAAATCTGTGAGAAAACACGCATTTCCGAAGACAAACGTCTTGTATCTCTTAATTGAAGTAAGTGTTATGGGAAGTGTTCAAATGAGGTAGCTGTAACGGAGACTGATCTCTAGTACTTAGTATCAGTCCATCATTAATTTACATCTCATCTACTCTACAAATTTTCTCTTTATTCGTATGTTGCATGCAAATCCGCATTTATAATACCAGAACAAAGAACGTGTTATCTGTCTCAGATAGTTAACAGCAATCTGTATTCTAAACACTAAACAGTAGAACTGTAACTTCCCTAGATTCTGTGGAAGCCTTTGCTTCTCTGTCTGGGGACTGGAACGTTTCTGTTCAGTGTGGAAAAAATGAACACTAAGTTTCGAGCGTAATGATTTAAATCTCCCCTCCACCCTACCCGGTGAGTTCCGAAGTCTGAATCAAACATAATTCTACAAGATGTCTGCTCCTACTTATTCTTCTACCAAAGTCTATAAAAAAAGTCTAAAACGTACAGGAAGTAATAAATATTTGACTTCTCAGTTCATTGCCAACGGGCACCGTCTGAAACGAAAGTTGTTCCGTACATTATACTCGGTGCCTATATCCATAAGTCATCGTGATTTTACAATTCAAACTTACAAAAAATCTAAATTTAATGTATGACGATTACGCAGCCTACGAAATTTTTAATCAGCTTTTTCATTTCGGCGAAGTCTCTTTTCCAGTCGGTGGCATATGGGAACGTGAGTACAGAAACGGAGATCGGAAAGTTAAGTAAAACCTTAATGGCTAAAAATATAACTTCCCTGTGAATCAGCTGACCGAGTTCTATGTTTGTTTATGACATCACACGCGTCATGCTGGAAAGATAAATAAATAAAAACGTAAATTCGCCACATCGTAAACTTTTATAGACAAATTGAGGACATGTATTATGATTATGTTTTGATCCTGGTCTGCTGAGAAACATTTTGTGCACGCATTATTACATATAATGAAAATTTAGTATCATTATAACTAACGTTGTGATGCGTTTGCATTATTCGTATGAAGTTTATGCGATCGACAAGGTGTCTGTCCTTATATCTCGTTTCAAAATTGAAACGGTTTTTGAAGCTGGCTGTCTTTTGGGTAGCCCTGATGAAGGCAGGAAACACCTCTGAAACGTCGGAAAAATTCTACCAGACTAAAAGGTGCAACAACCCCGAAGACATACTCGTCACAGTGAGAATCTGAAAGCTTATGGAATGCGTTTGTTTATATTTACACTGGTGATCTGCATCAAAATTGTGGATAATTTAACTTTTGTACGTATCGAACCAATACAAACCAAACTCAAATCAAGGTTCACAACACTACTCACGAACAGGGCACAATCATATAAAAGAAACATAGTGTAAAGTGTAAATATTATTAACAACTGTTAACGTAAACGTTTTTCGGTATGACGTAGGTTTTAATTTCGTCAGTGAGCTAATCACTTTCAGAACTTTCATTAGACTAATGTTGCCAGATAACGGTATTCAAATACGAACGAAAAATGTGAAACGGCATTTTGTTTTAACTGACTCTTGAGAAACGCGATGATTTTCCTTGATCATTTCATCAGCGCCCGTGGTCTCCCGCTATGCTGCTTGTCATTCAGAATGACATGTCAGAGGTTTGCATCGCGGACACGTGCAGCCGAACATCAGAAATTTCTGGCGTCTATACAAACGTCGCCACAAACAGATTTCATTCATCGGTGAAAGGTTTCATGCAGTCAAAATCTTGATCTCTGCACGCTGTTTATTCCTTGCACTACGCCATTTTAACAACTTGTATTCAGAGACCTCAAGTGGAGAAATCATGAATCTTCCAAACAAAAACAAAAAAGCAGCGGAAAGTTTAATTGAATGAGTGCAGTTTATCACGCTGCTACACGGGCTTGATTCTTGGAAACAGAAATTAAGTCATGACTTTTCAGCACGCTTTTGCAGTAATATTTTAGGATGACTCGAGACGTGGAGAAAAACTAGTGTGGCCTAGGAGAAAAATGAATCGAAGCAAGCTATATGAAGCTACATGAACTCCACAAAGTAATTAATCTGTCCGATTTCAGATGAAGTGCCACTTCGTGGTCCGCATGCTAATAAGTGCACAATAATAATGTATCAGGAAATACGGAAACATGTAACTCAGTTAAGACGGTGTAACCGTATATTTGTAATACTTAAAAAAGGACTATAAGCCATGCATTCGTTGTAGAATACTGTTATGGGCAAGTCGATATGTGAGGATATAAAGATAAATTACGTGATTGGATCTGGTAATGAATCCTCAATGGAACTGAAATAATTGACAGCAGTTGTACTGTGTTCCAAATAGTGTTACTTAGCCCTTCGGTTTTTTACGACAATTTATATACTGTCTTGAATAATTTGTGTATTTGTCTTTTTTTGTATATTTCCAACTTCACGTGTATATTTACATTGCAGAATGTGAAAATAGTATTAGTTTCAAAACAATAATAATTTTATATCTCATTTTTGAATGAGTGTTTGCTAAGTAAGGTAAAGTGTACATGAACTTCTTGCTTCTGTTGAAACACAAGAATTTCACAAGTTCAGAGCTGTTTTTTTTATTCCTTTGAACCTACAAGACGGCAGGTCACTGTTAGTTACTAGACCCTCCTGCCATCTCGTATACATGGTATGCAAAAACTTGCCTTGTTATGTATATTACTGGGCCTTAATACTGCAGTGGTTTGTGTTTTTATTATTCCAAATTTTAATAAGTTGGCCAATAGATCGATGATTTATACAGTTCCGTAACTTCCATTTCTGCGTTAATCTGTTACATCGTTATGCAGTATATGATTCAGTTTATACGCCAGGATAATTACATCCTGAGAAACTTCACATCTTTAGCTGCCATTTATTCTGTAGCACAGGTGCAAACTCGATGTTGTAAATTTTATTTTATCTCTTTTCTTATTTCCTGTTCACTGACTATTTATACGCAAGGATACTCATTAGTACGTATCGCAATTTCGCATCTAGATAAATCGTTTTGGATAACACGTTAAGCAGTTAATATTTAGGAGACTTACATAAGATTTCCGCCTTCTTTAAATTCCGTCACTTTAAGCCCCTGTGTACGAGTTTAAACTTAGTTAGTTGTTAAACTAATTGGTTGACTAATATAAAGATTGCTGTCCTCTGGGGTGTTGCGCCAAGCAGTGTGCTGAAATTTACCGACGTTTAAGAGGTGCTTGCTTTCTCCATCATAAGGGCGATGGTAATTAGGGTAGTATACAGTAAGTATTTTTCTACGTATCAGTAAAGAGAATAAGCTCTCCAAACCTTAAAATATGTGTGTCAATTATACGTACAGTTACGATTCTTTGAAGGATTTCTTACTGTTCTATCCCATATACATAATGGAAACGTTATGTGCAAGCGATACACACGGCTATTCTCCGAAACCAAAAAACAACCTTAATTGTTTTTTCACCTCTGATTATAATACGTAAAATATAGCATAATGTACAGTACTCAACATGAATAACGAATTCTGCAGTTTGTGGTCATTTCTCAGTAATTCGTTCCAGATTTTTCTACTTGTCAAAATGGCCTTCGCCAAATTAGAGAAGTTATTAATACGAGTTCAATACTGCTATTCTGCTACACGCAGACCTAACTATAAATTGTAAAAATAAATTTAATAAATGCGTCTAACTGCAAAAATAGTTGCGTTTCTATCATAATTTAACTTTATATGGTCAAGAAATTGTGTATTTTTATGGTTTTGTCGAACTTTAATGCAGCGAACAAGAAAATGAATATGCCTGTTATTAAATAAAATCTTGCAAGAAATTACTTCTGACAGGAAAGATGGCGATGTTCCTTTTTGTCGTATCGCAAATTTGCATGTCAGGTATGCACAGACGATCAAGAGCAGAAATTTCATTCATAAAACCCCAGTCTCTGTAGTCCGCCATTAAGACTGCCTCGTAAATTTAAAATAGATACGTGTAATTCAGAAATCGGAGGCTTCTATGTTGTGTGAAGTATACAAGAAACGTGTTTTATTAGGACATGTTACAACTGATGTATATACTGGCAGTGTTCCCAGTGAACATCTATTCCCTTTTTATGTTGTGTAATAAAGAACTTCGGTTACATTGGCATCATGGATCGCGTTGGGTCCAGGTTCGTTAAAATAAAAGTCTGACATGAAGTTAATTCACCACACTACAGCCTAGTTATGTGTTCTATTTAGCCTGATTTCCGAAAGGAAAAGTTTAGTTTTTCAAATGCTTTTTTTCTGAAGTAATGTGTGTATTATCCGATACGTACAGTATACATAATTTATAATTAAAACGATGCAGGGCAATCAACCGACCAAAGCATTATTTTAGATAACTTAAGTGTCTTACTTCACTGCTGGGGAAAGCGTACCCAGTCCCATGACTTCGTACCGAGAAACCCAAAATATAAATTCATAATTAAAAATTATATAAAATCATATAGATAGGGAAATGAAATCAGAAACACATACACAATTCTGGTGGGAAATCGTTCTGAATAACGGTCACTTTGACAATAAATTGGTCAGACTGAAGAATACCATTAACATGGCTGTAAAGTAATAGGTTCAGAGGATGAGTGATTGATGGAAAATCTCCAGGCAGGCTTTTGCATTAGCGATGTTGAACCTTCGGATTCTAATTGGTCGAAAGGTCAGCGAAGAAAGTCAGCCAGTGAATGGGAAATAAAGATAGGAGTAGGTCAAGAGGGATACGAGCGACAAACATGTTTTCAGAGTTAATACTTAATTTCGTTTGTTTTTCTGGAGTGACCACGATACCAGTGTGCCGCCACAAGATTTCGAGTGTGCGCACGTTACAATTGGGAAAAGACTGTACCTTATCTTTCATAATTAGAATAACTTAACTTCTCGTAGTATTACAATATTCTTACATTATCGTAAATATTTTATATCCAAAGAGTTAAGAGAAAATGTTTCACATTTGAAATTTACCATTAATGTTAATAATATGGAAATTAAAAAGTTCTTTGTAATTGTAGTGTTGTCATGAGATGTTAAGTTATTTTCGTTTTCCATTAGAGAAAATTAAACTCCAAATTCCGAATATTGTACATATCTGTTGGATTAGCCTCCTTCACTGTATCATATACTCACATGTAAATCAGTATCAGATAACAATGAAAGAAAACTGATACGCATCTGACGCAAAGTAGCGTCGTGACTGACATACGAAGCAGTAGTCCCACCCGTCGACTAGTATCTGATTAATCCACATGATAAATGTTGCAGTAGTATTGTTAGAAAACATTAAACCTCGGTCTGTGCAAATAGTATTAGTGATGTGACTACATTGTTCGTTGAGTCCAGTCACGGCTGGAACTTAATCAGAGAGCTGTACGACACAAAACGTGTAGACTACCACGGCTAAAAAAGTTAAGAAATGTAAGCACAGAGTGACAATTATGTTTTGATGATCTCTTAACAAGGGGGCTTCTGTATATCAGGCTAGATCGCCAAACCTACACTGGTGATTGCTCGGTCATTCACAAAGGTCAAATTCCAGTCCCTGGGTGCGACGGTAGGGGGGGGGGGTCATATCTACGCCCTTTCCCGTTATTTACTTGCGAGATGCGCGCAGTTAGCGCATTTAGGTCTCCATGAGGTGTCCGTTTTGTCTTCCGATGTCAACAAAAAATAGAATGTAACAGAACTCGCCAGTGTTAAATTTCTTGAAAATCCGTTCAGTGGTTTTCTATTTTGCATGCTGATATCCATGGTGACGCAAATCGGTGTATTTTTGCAACTTTTCGCTACGAAAGCGCTAAGAAGAAATTCCCCGTCATCAGTCAGGCCAATTGCTTCGACTACGTTTCAGGAACATGTAAACTAACAGGGTATTAACACGAATTATAAGGAATGCTTTCGGTGGGAAAGGTGTTTTAGCCCTATAAGCGAGCACCATCCATCTATCGGCTACTTCCGTCACTGTTCGGGTTTGTTCGTACTTCTTCTTTACCAAGCAAATAAAACTGTCGTCTACTCCATAATCGATCATCAGAATATCAAAATATATGAGATCTGAGCAATGACGTCACTTTGTGTTTAACTGCTGGCGATAAATTTGAATTTTCTTTTTTTGTATTTCCCTTGGAGTCGGAAGACGTTTATATTTTTTATAAAATAGTTTAAAATGTATGGCCATGAAAGAGGTTTATGAATTATGTTGGCCTACACTTCTTGAAGAAGACATGTAGACATTTGAAGATCGCCACTATCTGGATTGTTGCGCCGTGTAGTGTGGTTGATGTTTACCGACGTTTCAGAGGTACTTGCTGTCTCAATTCAGCCATATTCATGATGGCCGCCGTCAGAATTTCCAGTTTCACTTCAGGAATGTTGACTATCGACCTTAACAATGCTTACGTTTCCACGAAATTAAAAGAATATATTTTTAAAAATATAAAATTTTTAATACTTTTATTAACAACACACTTCACCCTTAAATTACACGAGTACAGAAAAACATTTTGACTCAGGAGATGGAATACAGATCTGGAAATATAACTTTCTTATTCCAAGTCAACTCACGACGGGCTACTAAATAAATCACCAATCCAATAATTGATCCACATCAGCTGTACAGTTCTAGTGTATAACCAATCAAAAAAAAAACTTCTTAAAGACAGTTATCGAGTACTGTATAAACTTATTTTCAATATAAATTAGTAGGACTGCATTTTTATTAAAGTATCACTTAGTTCCAATAAATTGTCATCATTTATAACCAGGCGGTCCGCGAGTCAGTTATAATAAAATGTGGCCTCAGGTCTTTAAGGTCGATAACCCCTGGAATAAAGCAACGAATATAAGCCCTGTCGGTGGAAATGAAAAATCAGTGACTAAGGTACAGCGTGGAAGCAACTTGCCTTATGTGTACCTACTTGTATTAATAATTTAAGCAAAATACAAAGACCGAACGAAAATCTGCAAGCTCAGGGCCTGTTACTCACAAGGCTACCAGTTCCAGGTTGCTGGTAACGATTACATTCCGAAGCTATTGACATCAGAATGTGTCTCTTAATTCTGAGGGTAAATAAGGTAACCAAGGCTTGAATTACTTGCGTATATACGTCGTGTCCTAGTTATACAAATTTATTACGATCTTACTGGGAGCGTGTGGTGTTGTTCGGAATATTAGACCTACTACAGATTAAACCGTGTATGATTTAACTATGTGTATCAACTACTAACGTTAAGTAGATTATATTGGGATGATTGTTTGGTCAAATGGATTGAATATGTTGAACTAATATTTAAGATATTATCCTGAAAATCGTCTGAAGAAATTCAAGTATCATAATAATAATTCAATTCAATTCATTTATTAAAGTGCTTAACAGCCAATAATAATAATAATAATAACCCGATCAAAACAAAAGTTTTATTTTACACAGCGCATTATCGGGCCGCTAGCATGAGAGCCTTATTTGATGACAATAAAAACAAGTATTCGTTATGCTCATTTTCATTGGTAACATAAATTTAAGTTTGCAGCTGTCATTACACACACGCGCGCGCGGAAAATAACATCTGCAACGTAAATCGTATTTAAAGTACGGTTCCTCGATTTTCATTGTTCGTGTTCTGTTAAAGACA
>NW_019059988.1:971460-983828 GCF_000696155.1 Zootermopsis nevadensis | reverse complement strand
CGTAAACCTGAAATTGGAGCAGAACGTCTTATCTGATGAGACACCGTCCAGTCATTAACGACTCATTAGCAGTGGATTAAACATTAAATTGCCGTTGATTTTAATATATCTGATGTCAAATTCTGGGAAGAGAAAATTCTCAACCCCAGAAACCATTTGTTTCAACGCGTCTGAATAGCAACCACATGTGGAATCTTGTCCTACTTCTATTATGTTTTTTTTTTAAATATTACCGCATATGAATAAACTAAACCGTGTGAAGAGGTGTCTCAAGTAGAACGACAAAATATTGTTTGGGATAAAGGATACCCATTTCCGAACGTAAACTTCAGTCTCAAAATTATGTAATGTTATTACACTGCAGGCTCAATATATGTTTGTGTGTGTTTCTTTTAAATCCGGCTTCAGGAATAACAAATGTTTACCTGCCCCTTCCGAATTGTCCATTTGTAGGTATAGAATCAATCGGCTTTCAATTGTTTAAAATCGGAGTGACGTCACAAGGCACTGTAATTGTAGCATCATAGAGATGTAATATTCCTAAACTTCATTTATAGAACGTATGCACTATATATTTTTTAATTTATTCTACAAAACTCCCGATTGCATTTTACGTATATAGGCCAAAAAGAATAAAACACAGTTAAGATTTCAGCTATTTTAAGGTTTAGTCAAAGGTCCACCATTAGATGTTGAGTAATACAGAATTCGCCTTCCACTGTTCGTAAATCTTTCTTTCCAGTCACACATGATTGCAAAATACCTAGAAAGTCACCTACACGTAGTCATATTCGAATTTAATTTAAGAATATTGTCTCAAAAAAGAGGTCCTTTACAGCTCTGCTTCAGGACTCGTAAACAGAATCAGGTGATTAAGAAACAGTAATTAGCGACGAGAAACTTTAAAAAGTTACTGAAGACGTGTGGACAAACGCTTTGACTTCGTGCTGTAAAGTTAAATCCGGACTGATCAACGGACGTATTTAGCTGCGCTGTAGGAATTCTTTTAACTTCGTATGCAGAAGGTAGAGTTTTCGTCATGAACAATCAATACTTTTATTTCCAAGAATATTTTTTGTACATGTTTCAACCCCACTGTGTCATCTTCGGGCCCTTCCAGATACATTTATATAATGTGAGACAAAATCATACATAATTTTCAAATTGTGTAAAATAGGTATTGAAATAAAACTGAAAAGCCGCTCACTGTTCCGGTAACTGAAATTGTGAGTGAATGGAAGCAGATATGGTGGTGTAGAACAACGTTTTCGAAATCTAAAATCATTCTGGTGTGCGGAAAATCAAAAACAAAAAATCTTTAGGTTAAACTGCGAAAAGCTACGAAATTATATTATTTCGGGTTACAACAGCACCGAGTTTTAACTGCGGTAACGCCAATGAGATGTGAGGTATTTTATGCTCGGTAATGGAAAGAAACTTGCAGGAAATAATCATGTACCATTCCGTAGCAAACATCTCTGAAACGTCGGCAAACTTCTACCAGACCACACGGCGCAGAAACCCATAAGGCCATCATACACGCCACGACCAGAACCTTAAACCTTACAAGTCATAAACAAGATAAACTGTCCTTTCATTCGCCTGGAGTGACTGAGGAAAGAATAATATAGTCGAGACCGTCTGAGCCTTGTCTGAAATGAGACGCATCGTTTCTACGCCAACCTGTTGGGGCAGGCAAAGCAGTGGTTGTGCGGTGTTGCTGGCCGGCCAGGGTAGGCGCGCGGCTGCTTCATAATCATCATCGCCTTGTAACGTGTTCTTCGTGAGGTTTCGGCATCCGGCTAACTAGAGGGAGGAGGGTCGCTTTGCCACCACGAGATGATAGTAATGTTAGGTATTTTACATTCCACGCTGCCGGCTATACGTCGCGAGCAGCACAAGAACAACTTGGTGCTCTAATAATGCATAATAAACTAGTGCTCCTCAGTTGAAGTAGCGGCCTGTTGAAGAAGGTAAACCTTTTCGTTACTGTAACGTAGAGCTTACCAACTTTTGTGATCGTAGAACCATTCTAGACTCAAGAAAGACGTTACTAACCCCTACACTAAACCAAAAATATGTCTTACGACTTTAAACTGCAAGAAACTAAACAATTCTGCTTGTAGATGTTGGTCTTCTGGTTCGTAATGCCGTGTGAACTTATTGGTGCATACTAATATGTCAGAGAAACATCCCCATTTCCATTTCCAGACCTGAAAATGGAGACAATATTGTTCTTCGAAACGGCATCTTCCGACAAGTACACGCGTCGTTACAACCCAGAATACCAGGGCTGTAACAACCACAAACATCACATTGCTGATTGTGTATTTTGTCTCCCTTCGTAGGCTACAGTCGACGAAATTCGGGTATTTTACGTCTCCTTCGTTTTCCTGAAGGGACTGTACGAAACAACGAAATACCTATCACAGGCACAGATGCAGATAACCACAGATCGGCATTAGGTGGAACGCAATTGTTAGATTCGAGCTCCGTCCATCTTTACCCCTGAAATAAAAGTTCTCTCAGGGTGATTTTGTTAACCTCAGAGGCGTTCTGGAAGTTTTGCAGACGAAGAATCCACATCTCTCTGCTTAAATTACACAGCAACTCTTTCCGTCAAGTGAGCCACAGTTGTTACGTTTTGGGTCCATTTTAAGTTTGCCCTCAGAAGTTCGATTCCTGAAAACGGTACTGGGACGTTCCCTGTCCGACACTCCTCTGTACCAGCGATTTCTTTTGGGACATTTCTGTATGGAACCTCTTCGCCTTTCTGGTTTTCGTAGTTTTATCGAATGATGGTGACAAGCGGCAGATTGAGTCTGTAAATAGGAAGTTTTTGAGACTCGGATAGAATGAGTTACTTCGTAGGAAAGTGCAGATATGTCCCTTACACCACGCCATGAAGACCTATGGGGTAGTGGAGGTATAATTCTACTCTTCCTTGACTTCAACAGTAGATGGCCGTTTTACCCTCTGCGACAGACCCCAGGGTGACCATTGGGCAGGCTGAGTGAGCCCCAAAGTCGCTGTGGACGCGGAGGCATGAAAAAAAGTAAACATTTTGCCCCCACCGGGAATCAAATCCTGGTCGTTTGGCCCATAGTTAATATGACAGCTACCCCGGCGTCCTGTTCATTTAAAGTTCTTCAAATGTCAGTAGATGACAAAATAATTTATTTTAATTCTGACTAATACAAGGCAGCGGTTCGTGTGAAATGTTACGCAGCGCCATTAACTTGTAATCGTAGCTGACAGTTATTTCACTCGGGCTTAGAGCCTGCATTACTTTCATATGTAACGTGACAGAAAGCAGAAACTATTATTAAGACAGCATTTATCTTTACACTGATATATGACGGACATTGAATCTACATTGTCTGAAATATGACGTTCGAAAATTAATTATACTCCCACTTTCACGTGAATGGCCGCCCCGGCAACCAAATAATTGATCCCAGCCGCTTCTTCCAATTAAAACTTAAAATGAAGATGACTGTCACAGAACTTAAAATATTTGTCTTTACAGTGACAATTAAAATCAGGATGCCGGAACAGAGCCAACCTCCGAAACGCTGCATATGTTAATTAACCCTGTAAAACCAAATGGTGGCTGTATGCCCCACCAGCAATTAACAACTCTTTATTTTTTATTTACGGGTTTTGTATGATTCTCACTGCAAACCGATTATTTTGTATGTAGGATTTGAGGTTATCACAGCGGTGAGTCTGAAGATTTCTGTCTTCTGGGTTGTTCCGCCGTGTAGTCTGGTAATGTCCACTAGCGTTTCAGAGGTCATGCTGCCTCCATCATCAGGGGGAACAAACTTGTGAGACGGGATCAACATTAGCGCCATTTGCCATAGAGCATACATTAATGAATGGTTGTATATTTTCTGAGGAATACAAAACATTGGTATAGTCATTCTTTGTACAGTGCGCTACTACTGAGCAATTATATATGTATAGTTCGAAACTAATGTTTCCTAAGATAGCTGACATAATCTTTTGTTAATAATTCAGAATATGCAAACAACGCATATGTGTAATTCGATACGAATTACACCTTGCCAGACTAGTTTAGACGAATTTCGGCTTCAGAGTGTTAAACAACCTTCGATAAAGAATATCCAAGATAACTGCAATATAGATAATCGTCCATAGTCACAAACCTGTAGATATTTCTTTGCGCACTGCTAACTACTTTGTAACATAGGCCTACTTTGTGTACCTTGGCGCTACAACGGAAAACGTCCTGTGCACATTTATCTAATTTACCAAATCGATATTTAAATTGTTTCAAGACATTCCCGGTCGCGTTTATTTCAAACACACATTCTGTCACGTAGGTCAATCCTAGATTTATTTACGTTATAATGTTCCGAATGCTATTGAAGTTCAAAATCGAATAAATAGAAGAATATCAAAGTGCCTGACAAGGTCAAGTCGCCTTTCCGACAGGTGACAGCATTAATCATAAAACAAGCGTCTTTTTTTTTAAGTCTGTCAGATCTGAAGGAATACCGATGCCGTCCTGTGATACCCTGTACTTAGGTAACCAATGAGTGCGATCAGCGACCCATTTATACCTGTTTGTGGGCCTTAATTAATGACTATAAAGACTGGACTTCCGCTACAAATCACGGGATTGTCACAGCGCATCACGCCTGTCTTTGACGGACTGACACTCACTTTTAACCTCATTCTTTACACATCAACGAAACGAAAATAGTAAGAATTAAAATTTGGAAAACATGGATGTAATCAGTCGTGGCTTATTCTAAGGTCGTAACGAATAAATATTCTAGAATTTTTTTGGGTGGAAAACCCCGAAGAACCAAATGCCAGTTAATATCTCGCAATGTTCATAACAGACAACTGGCGTAGAAGTCTCCACGGGCAGAAATTTTACAGTTTTACCCGGACTGGGGCGAGGACCATTTGGCCCGATCCAGACTTACACCGACAATATGGCTATAGAAACAGGTCCCATCGGCATGATTTTCTTCAGGGATACGAACTTTGAGGTGTACAGGAGGTGACTGTGGTCAGCTTTCATCCAGGCGTGAAAAGCGTACACATTACTCCGGCCACCGGCTACCGCTGAGCTAACCTACCCGATTAGGTGTGGTTGAAGATGAAAGAGAAGCCAGCGTCGTTTATGAATGCGATTTGACTGAAACTGTCGACCTTTAACACGTAAATGTTGAATCGCTTCAAATCGGAACTGTCTTTCTTCGAAGGTACAAACCAATTAGAACTGGAGGTCTTTTCCATTTCTGTCACTGGGAGCTGAATGTGCTTGTTTCTTTAGCTTCTGAGCATATTATAGTCGGCCAATACAGATGATATTTTGTCAAAAGTTGCAGACCATTTTGTGTTCTTTCTTAACGTCTTCTGGATCATCACCAAATTTACTGCTGTCATCAATATGCAGTGTTTCAGGGGAGAGGTCGCTTACCTATCGCCTGCAGTTCACCGAGTGTTTGATTCAGAGAACTCTGTTTGTTACTCTTTCTTTCTTTCTCTCTCTCTCTCTCGCTCGCTCGCTCCAGACTGGGAGACGGAAGAAAATGGACATGACTGAATGTTTATTTCTCAGTGTAAATTTCCAAGAAGTGTGATAGCACAGTGCGTTGGAAATGTATTTATTATATGCAGAGTTGCTGGAAAGAATTTCGCAGATCAGCTTCCAGTATTAGGAATGATAAACATGGCATCTATCAGTGCGAAATTTGTTTTTGGTTAATGCTTCTGTCATCAGGTAAAACTATACATCCTAATCAGTTGGGTCCATTGGGATTGAAATTAACTTTGTCCGGTGGATCAAACACATTAGGTTGTGAAATTTAACCTGATGACAGAAACAGAGGCAGCTTCCGAAACACCGTGTTTTTTTTAAATAGCAGACAAATGGAAATGTCTAAGAATGTACATCAGATGTTAGACGTTCAGATACTACAGTCTACTCTTTGCCTAAGAATTCAAGGAGATTGAGGGTGGTCGGACATGGTAAACAATTTGGTTGAAAACGTTTATCGAATGTATGATGTGATCTTTTTATGTAAGAAAAGAATGTATAACGTCGAGATTAAAATACGCAGATAATATTAAACTGAATGTTAGTACAAGTTTAAACTTTTAACTAGACTGAACTGTCTACTTGTTTATTGCAGTGATGGGGGTTTTGTGTCGATGATTGGCTTTCAAGTTACATTACAATGGACATTGTTAACTTTCAAGTTACATTACAATAGGCAATATTGGCTTTCAAGTTACATTACAATAGGCAATATTGGCTTTCAAGTTACATTATAGTAGACATTATTTAAGCCTTTGACTTCCTCTACCTGAGTAGTTGGACAATCGGTCTGGCTGTCACTGTCTGTCTGTGGGGTTAACCAAAGATATTGCAAAACCCTAGCAAAGATCCAACTCCAGTCCCGGACCTTATAAACCCCCCGTGGCGTGTGGAAGCATTAATATTGCTGGTATTGGCGACACTAAAAAAAACTTTCCAACGAAAATGGTAGCAGGTTGTGTAACCTAACGGTAGTCTTATAAGAAATATTTTCAACTACCTTCATGGATCAGAATCCTTCTTGAGAACTCAAGAGTTCGCTCAGCTAGTCTTATGAAACCCTATCGACATTCATTGCCTATGCAAAAGATCCCCTACAAGTCCCTGTTATGAGCCAGATAAGTCCAATTCACAACCCCGAACCCCATTTCTCAAATATATATTTCGGTATTATCCTTCCATCATCGCGTAAGAATTTCGGGTGGTCTCTTTCCTTCAAGTTTTCCAACCAAAATTCTTTGCGTATTTCTCATCTCTCCCATGGCGAAGAATGCAAATTATGGAGATTCTCATTATGCAATTTGCTCCAACATCCTGTCAATAAATATTGCTGTGTTATAAAAATAACGTTTTCATCCAAAAATAAAACATTTCTTCGTTCTGCTTTGAAGTAAAGTTAGTCAGAACAACAGGGTAGCTCAATTCTGGTGGGTAAACCTTTTCAAAAGCGGCCACATGGGAAACCCAGAAGATGGGAGGGCATTACGGAAATGGATTTTGATGATTGGAGGAGATGTAACTGGCTTAGAATCTTGTCCAGTGGTCGGCTGCGGTGTTATGAGCGCCGAACCTTCTAGTTCTTGTACCAGACTGTTAGTTAATTAAACTGTAGCTCTCATATGCGTGCGTCGCCCAAGGCAGATACTCCTTGCATGCCATCCTTAATAGAACCAGATCCTAACATGCATTATAAAATAGCAGCCGATTTTTATCACCACACATTCAGAAAATATTAAGAACTTAATTCGAAATGTGTAAGTAGCACACACCGAACAGGCAAGATAAGTGTATTTCCTGTCTTATAAATGTTTCACGGAGAGGCCGTTAGCTTGTGAGGGAGACTGTACTGCAAAGGCTGGGTCCGACATGGCGCCATCCACACCTTGAGGAGCGTATTTTTCACTTAGCGAGGTGATTAGTTTCGTACTTAATAATTGTGAATGTTTTCTATCGTGCTCGCATTAGCGTTATGGAGCGTGATAGTCTTGGCTCGTGACATGCGCCATTGTTGTTGAAACGTGACATACCATACAGAATATCACGTGCATCACTGTTATATGTGCAAGTGTGTAAAAAACTGTTTATATTCATATAAATGTGTTGTGCTGCATCCACATATTAGATTAGTTTATTCTTTTGTAGTAAAATTCACATACGTCAGAATACATTTTTAAGCATTAAACATGTATGAGAAGTTCAGGCCTCAAAAATTCATTAATTTATGTCGAATTATTCTCTCTTAACACAGGGTTATGACACGAAAGCACGCGTTTTAAATTTCATAACCTGGACTCTACTGTCGTGATAGGCTTAAGACTTGTGGATGTTTATCCAGGGATACGAATTTTAAAATATTGCCACTTTGAGGTCTTTGCTCAGTTTGAAAATGAAGCCCATTATTATCTCATGTGATAATGCTCTTATTCTGAACGTCTATCGGGAAACCGAATGTCGTGAAGTTTATCGTAGTTTTCCTTAAACTTTAATATTCGTCCTTAAAACAGACGACAGCTTTATTTTTTATCTCATCCTTTTCCCTTTTCTGTTATCTTTTACCTATTTCCTTCTGTACTCCTCTCTCTAATCTTCACCTTCTCTCTTGTACAATATTCTCCCACTTGGAACATGTCCTGTGATGTCCTATAGTATTCCATCAAAATTCAGCAATTATACTCATGATGAATGTCATTCAAGTTTGATTCTTCTTTAAATATTGCATAAAGCGTCTTCAGTCTGATGATAGCCAGTGTTACAAATCCCTGAAGAACAAAACACATATTCCATATTCAATCTATCGTCTTCACTGTAGAATGACACGACACGTAAGCGAGTACATGATTCTCCGTCGATAAACTTCCTTTCTGGGATCAGGAATTTACCAGAACCGGTCTATTTAACGGTTGTGTAACGTAATATATTATCACTGTATTGAGATATTAACGTAATTTCTCCAAAGTAAACAGTCACGAATCTTGTCTAAATATGAATAACAAATTTGTCGAGCAGACGAAGTAACTTCAACAGCATAATTTCAGGATATTAACCATAGTGAAGAAACTGTTCATTCCACTTGAATTGGATACAAATAAAAGTTTATGTAGCAGTTTGCCTTGACTGACAGCTTCACCTGTCCCTCAGTATGCTGGACATCCTTTGACAGGGACAAAGTATTGTTAATACAGAGACAATAGCAAGAATAAACCCTCTGTCGTGTATCGTGGTAACAGTACAATGTACGGAAACAAAGTTTATAATTTCTAATAACAATTTTATTAGCGAGTCGAAATAAAAAATTATTAAGGTGTGTTCAACAGACCGCGTGTGTAAATTTCGACATACCCTGTCGTCTTAATTTAAAAGGGTCGTACTGTTCGTTCTGTTGCCTTGCTGACATTCTGGAAAGTTACTGACGTACTTTAATAGTTGCATAGACTCCTGTAGTATTTGAGGTTTTCACAGCGGTGAGTGTGAAGGTTTCTGTCTTCTGGGTTGTTGCGCTGTGTAGTCTGGTCGATGTTAACCAACGTTTCTGAGGTCATACTGCCTCCATCATCAGGGCGATAAGTATGAAGATTTCTGTCTTCTGGGTTGTTGCGCTGTGTAGTCTGGTCGATGTTAACCAACGTTTCAGAGGTCATACTGCCACCATCATATCCTGATGGTGGAAGTAGCAGAGACTCTTCATTTCATAAACAGTAAAGTTATAAAAGTGCCCCAGTCATCAGATAATATTATTACTTAGCAGTTTGCAGTAACATTGTTAAGTAAATAAAAAATAACAAAAATCTGAACTGTTGTGGAGGCCTCGCGAGATGAACGATTTGTTTCCAGTAACGACATGGCAAAATATGACGCGTCATAACCACATAATTAATTGTTCTATTGTGATATTCCAAGCGATTTCAGTGGTAGGAACCTGATTCAAGAATACCTGATTCAACATTGCGAAACATGCGTTCTGTACCGTCTAGGGCAGCGTTTATCAACCTATGGTACGCGTACTACTTGTGGTACGCGAACTGAGTAAAAAAAATCAAGTTAATATTAACATAAATAACAGTTTTCCCTGAACGCATTTGATTAGTTGTATACTTAATGTGTTAAATTAAAAGTAGTGGTACGCTAGCGTAAAAGGTTGAGAACCCCTGGTGTAGGACATAAATTGTTTCGCACTTACTGGATGCGTAGTGGACACCGAAGTCTCGACTTAACCTTCAAATGGAATACTACAGTCTGGACTCACCCGGAACTTACCAATGGCCGCTAGAATGGGTACTGCAGTTGGGGACAACAGTGGATCACGAGTTCCTCCTAATCTCTTCTGACTGACCTTTCTGATCCACCCTTGCACATCCATTTGGCATACCCACAGTTAAATAAAGTAGGGTTTCAAGAAAATTATCGTTTGGTGGTTTCCATGGCAGTGAAAATTTCTATTCCGTTATTCTACGTTGTGATACCATCCAGTATTATGGATAGTTACCCACGTTTCTGAAGAAGTTGCTACCTCCTTCTTTAAGACAAAAGTGTCATTTCAAATTTTCCATTATCGAAAATGTAAAAACACTGGTCGCGTGTAACGAATCGTATATTTATGCCCAGGGCTGTCAATTTTGTCAGGTGGGATGAATACATAATCCATTCATGCATTTAGTTACTCGCAAAGACGCCAGGAGGAACGAGGCTGGAAGGGATAAGAACAAACAAGAAGTGTGTGGCGATTTTAACGGCTGGAGGTGATTGAATAACAGCTATTAACAGTGGCTGACGCTGTTGAACCGCGGCCGACGGGTAATAATTCGACCACACAAAAGCGTTTGCCATTGTGCCGCCATCTGCAATGTCTGAACTTCACCGCAGTTTCAACTTAGTAGATGCAAAGTTGCATTAGAGCCATCTTAGAGGCATTACATTTCTTGTCCTCTGGTTGCCTACAAAATGTTGACCACTCTAGCCCGCCTCGTTCGCTCTGGATTCTTTAGAATTTGTGTAAGAAAACTTGCAATTCCATTTGAGTTGGAATTGTTTTTAAAATCACAGATGTCTGAAGCTTACGATGGAGTCTGAGAAATAGCAACTCTTTAATGAGACCCGACGTGTGGTATAAGGGTTCGACTTTTACATTCTAAGTGTAAAATGAAGTTCCTTAACTATTTCTTCACTAGAGTTGAAGATTTTCATTCATGACTTTCCGCAACAAACCACCAACTGCTGATGCGTTAGATTTTCACACAAACTCACACGACATGTAGGCCAGCATTACATTGCTATCTGCTCGGCTTAAGAGTACAGTACCGTAATTGTATTAACAAATCTAATCTGACCGATTAAACTCTCCAAAAATTTTCTTTTTTCCCCGTTTTGTGAGAAGTGTGCGCACAATATTGATGTCACTAGCAACTGAAAGATAACAGTAAACATTTGTACCTACATTTCTTTCGATTCGGTTGCAGAAAGGGGCGTCCTTAGGTCAAGGAGGGTCAGGGCGTAGAGGCCGCGCTTTGTGGGGGGGCCCCACTCATCGACTTTACGCTGAATGAAAATACTTCGTGCACAAAGACACCCTAAACACCCAAGAAGTTTAAAAATAAAACGTGTTAAATCATAACTTATTTCGCTGTAATCCCAGAACAAAAATATAATTAGTTTTTAATAAATATTAGACTTTCAGGTTATCGACTTTAATTTCTCATCCTTAATTTATTACTTAACCTAGAAATTTTGTGGAGGGGACATGCACTCCTTTAGGGACTTGTTAGTCACAGGAGTTCAAAGTAATTTTGGGGGGGTTATTTCAATAAGTAGTGTACGAATTTGGAAGAGACGGTCTTATGGTTATCACTGTACTTTTGATCAGTCCATTATTCATTTTTAGCAAATCACCTACGCTCCATTCAATGACGGTCATTAACTAGTCATTGCTTCATTCACAGCGCAGATACAGGATTCTGGTGGAGAATTAGCGTAGCGGGAGACCGTTTGGAACACGAATATCAACTGGGAGGACAATATTGAAACAAGTCTGTGCTATTGTACTACCGTCTGTGGCTGAAGACAAGAGATGGCTCAGTATACAACCTTCGTAGATTGATTCTAAGATTATTTACTAATGCTATTTCAACTGCAGAATTTGCATATCGTCGAATCTGATAGAAAGATGATTACAAATAGCGAGACAGGGAGGAGTCATAACCTATCAGAAATTATTATCTCTTAGTCGTCTGAACAACAGGAGGAAACAAAGAATATCTTGGCGAAGTTTTAGGTTCTTACGGCGGCGAGAATGAAGATAGCTTATCTTCTGGGTAAATGCGCCTTATAGATTGGTAGAGGTTTACCGACGTTTTAGAGGTGCTTGCTGCCTCCGTCATCGGGGCGAAAAATCTTAATGCGTTTGTTTGATAAGGACATAATACTCAAATAAACAATTTACTACGATTCCCATTGATGCCATCTTCGCTATTGGACTGAATTTTTTAACACTGTCACGTTGATTACATATTAAATTTCAAATTTTATAATCGTGTATTAATCATGAAAGCTTATGGAGTCATGCGTCAGCTGAATGCATCAAATTAAATAATAGTGTGTCGTGTAGTTTCTGCTGTGTTAGTAATACCTTTGGCCTACATTTAAAATATTACCTTAATTAAGGTCTTTTATACAGTCTGGTATATTATATGCAAATATTTCAACTCATATATTATGTATGCTTTGGCGAATCCCAAGTCTAGAAGTCAGTCTTGAACTCTTCCTTTCCCTATGAAGATGGTACACATATTTCTAC
>NW_019059988.1:932495-971446 GCF_000696155.1 Zootermopsis nevadensis | reverse complement strand
CCTGTGAAACCATACCCAAGCGTAGGGAGACCGGTTGCAAAGGCATTCGTAATTTAATAATAATTACGCATTGGATCCTTTAATTACTTGGACCGGCTTCGCAGTTTAATTCCACTGCAATGATCCACCAAGTATATAATTTAAAAAGAATATCAGTGGAATATTAAATTGATCTGAGATGTTGCGTGAAATATGTGGGTTTGAATGCAGAGAATATTTTACCCCACCCTGCCTGTGGACGGAAGCACATGGTTGCTGACGCTCTATGGATCAGTTGACTCATTGGCGCTGATCAGAAGCTGTAAGCTCTCGCCTTTCTAATTACTGCATATTCAGCGTTTCGAATTCCATCTGTCCCCGCACTCAGTTACAGCTACAAGAACCGAGTGGCACTTGTAAATCTACTGTGCTAACTTAACATTGTCACAGATGGAAACTTTGTACACAAACTGTCCAGTGGCTTTTAGGCTACAAGACTTGTATAATAATTACCTAGCAATTGATTTTCCGTGTTCTACTACCTTCTTAAACATGCTTAACAGCATAACCGAATCTTGAGATCTTTTAAACTCACTCGAATAGAATGTTTAGTTGTTATTGCCTTCCATTCACTTCATAAAGAGCTAAACACACAGAAATACAATACACGAAAACACACACTTTAATGTATGTGAAAAGATAATGGGTCCTCTTCCATGGAATATGAATACTGCGAAACGTGTTCATGTGAACGCATGTAACATTACGCTCCATTACGTTGTAACACACGATGTAACATCTCTCATTCCACCGCATCGCATGCAGAACGGACAATTTGTCTGTGGGGCCAGAGATGGGATGTGAACAAGTTTCTAGGAGGTTCTCTGCACTTCCTTACATTCAGGAATGTTTTGATTGAAACCATAGGCTTGTAGTCCAACACATACACGCTGGTGTGTAACAGGGACATGGTCATCCTTTCAGTAGTTTTGGGCCGGATGACACAGTAGTTCTCTCCATAGCCTCGGGTCGTTACCAGTTGGTGAAAAGTGGTCCGAAATCGAGCGACTGTCGAGTAAAAATAATTACCCCACTACTGATCTAATTCATGGTGGCTTATAAATGAAACGGCAGCATCCTCACATCACGCTGTTCTAGTAATGATTCAGAGATAAGACAGGATTTGCAAGCCCAACTTCACTGCATTGACTTATACGAAAAGATGAACATTATTAGGCCCCACAGCTACAGATTGAATTTTACTTTATCGTTGCCAGTAACCTTGGTCACCGCCATGGTTTCGTAAGTGACACTCCTGCTTCATTGCGGAAGATGACATGAATAATCTCCTCAGATACCGGGGAAGTACCTTACAGTAGATTAAATGGCGAATGCCTCTTCCCAATTCACCTTTCATCATATCATCTATCTTTTATCGATGTTAACTCTGTACCTGGCTGCTTTATCTCTCTCCACTCTTTGCGTTCTTGGTTTCCGTTATATTATTTCATTTTTAAAATAAACTTATACAAATATTTCTGAGAGATCTGATCAGGGAAGACGAGACAGATGCGGCATGTATAATTCAAAAGGAAAACGAGAAATGCATGCAAAATTTTAATCATAAAACGTAAAGGAAAGGGACCATTGGGCGGCGAAAATGAAGATGGATGTCTTCTGGATGTTGTGACATCAGTTTCTAACAGAATACACAGCAGCACAACATCCCAGGAGAGATAGTTATCAGAAGACTGGCAGTTTGTTGACTAGCTGAGCGAATATCAGTTTCTCAAGGACTACCATCCATGGAAGTTCTTCAGTCATAGTGAAGTTGTGTTCGAGTAAGAGCTGCAGTCTTCAATGACTCTGCGTACTTAAGTTATTACGTATTCGCCAATTGGTTATGGAAATAATTTACAACGCGCTGGTTTGCGGACACGACAAAGTATAAGAATAATGTATTGTACCGTCCGATACATTTGAATTCGGAGCCAGAAGACACCGAAAGCAGTGGACAAAAGCTGACATTTGACTGTTATCCAATATTTTTTTTTGTCCCAGTTTTATTTTCTTTAAATTAGTAAACACTCATGCCACCAAATGAATCAAGTCTCCTTGTAAAGCGTTGTCATAGTATAATTTTTCATTTCAATATTTACATAAATAAAACCTTGGAAGTCGGTAACCCAAGAATAACTCCGGTAATAAAGCGTAGCATTCCAGTAATTAGACAGCTATTATGTTGAGAGTCTGTGTATTTGTAAACGTTAGAGTAAGCCATGAATTGTACGTGGCTTGTTGCATTATAAACACAAGCACGTTCATAGTTTGTTGGTTTAGCAAACCTGAAGCAGCTCGTGAAGTTAATTCATCTGCCTCAGACGTCCACTGACTTCTTGGGAACGGCACGGTATATCGTAAACTTTCGGCTGTAATCATCATTCAGTTTAACTTGTATTATTATTTGTGATTCTACAGCCCTTGACGGGCCTTGGCCTACTGAGATATGGGAAGTTAATTAATCTGTTTTAGACATTCGGTATGACAGACTCCTTTGGACGAATGATCAGCTCGTCGCAAGGCCTCTTCCTGTACAGTTTACCTTTCATACTACTGGAGAATTTATAGTGTCGGATCCAGTCTGAGAGTAAAAACCAACTGCACACCGTAAGTAGGATTTGAGGTTTTCACGGCGGTGAGTTCGAAGATGGCCTGTCTGCTGGGTTGTAGCGGCGTGTAATCTGGTAGAAATTTACCAACGTTTCAGAGGTCCTTGCTGCCTCCATCATCAGGTCCGCCCTGATGATGGAGGCACGACAACCCAGAAGACATCCATCCTCAGACTCACCGCCGTGGAAACACCAAATCATATTTATACGTCGTCTTGGCGAGGTGATTAAGACATCTTAACACTTAATTTTTTACCAGAGATTACAAAGTTACGACCCTGTAGGCCTACAGTAAAACATGAAGCCCTAATTTCAACTACAAGGAAAACAAATTACCATCAGAGAAACATCGGAAAAATTCTCCATCTCATTTCATACGTTACCTCGGCAGTTGATACAGTGTCGTAAAATAATAAAAGAAAAACGTCGAGATTCTGACTCAACAGAAATTCGATTACCTAGTCAATGTTTCCCCAAGTTATAATTTGGCCTTCATCTCCGGACACAGTTCACTTCATAAACATTTGAAGTGCTTAAAGTATGAAGGTTTGGCGGTGGGATACGGAAGTGAGATTTTCGTTATAACCGTCCTGCGATTCCATACGTAATTTGGCTGGGCATGCTTGTAGCTTATTCTAACCTACTTATAACATGCATCAGTGGGGGAAATCTGGACCTAAGAAAGAATTGGGATGGGCGATATATGTAGCATATAATAGAAATACAAGAAATTCTTCATTGCAGCCTCGTGGCAGTTTGTTTAAATTGCTACTAAATGATTATTGCAGATACGTTCACATGTTGAAGTTAACTGTCTTGTGGGATGTTACCTTGATGATGGAAGCATTAATCACCTCGGAAACGTTGGTCATTTTATACGAGACTACACTGTGCAACATCTCAGAAGACATTTTCGTGCGCGCAGCCGTCGTTCGTTGTTAATCAATAACGTTATAGCAATATCTGACGCATTATTTTCGTCAATTATTCATTTATAAATAAATGACTTTGGCGGTGAATAATTTTGAGAGTATAATATGAAAAGTGTACGTGGGCCACACAAAATATATCGGCGGGCCTTGGTTTGAGAAGCCATTACATTATATTGTTAAAGGAGCTAATTCCTTGTGCTTCTTAGCACTGCGTCGGTATTTTATCCGTTTTCATACATTTATCATCACTTATCTCACTAATTGTAAAGTTTATTTCTGAAAATTAAAGTGTATCGTATCACTCAACGTTCATTAATTGTAATGCCGTTGGATATGAAGTGTATTTTTCTTCCTATGTTCTGGGATCGATTCATGTTAATGCTGGAATTTCGAAATGGACACAAATTCTGATATTAAATGCATTTAAAGCTGTAATTTTAACACGTCTAACATTAACGTCTCTACGGCTTCTGTAATGACCGTATTTATAAGGCTAGTTTCTGAGAAGACATTGAATTTCTTTCCACTGCTATTTGTAATTAAATGATTATAGGTTAGAAAAAGTAAAAAAAAGAAGCATTTATTAAGCACGCAGCTACCTTTGGCACTGGTACTGCAGAGAAGGTGTGGTATCACAAATCTAACACAAACTCTTACAATTTCTCCTGTTATTCTGTATGGCTGTTCAAAATCTGTGTCTTCTAGGGTACGATTATAAAATACGCGACTGTCACACCACATGGATGGGTAAAATTGTAACCGCCTACTTTTACTGATTTCAGTCTTTAGCTTATGATATATTTGTCTTTCTCTGCTTTCCCACAAGAACACACAAATATTAATTTCATTTGAATACTTTTCCGCTTTATTTAATTGGAAAATAAAACAGCAGTATACAAGTTGTTATTTGATACGCGTTTGAAAGTTTAAATTTCTTTAAATTTGTAAATCTATAGCAGGTTATAGTGGACAATTCTATAATTGAGTCGGACCACTGACGAGAGCTTCAAATTTTAATGTCTGTTCTAAGTTATTTATATCTTTTCTCAATAAAACGTAACAGAAATATTTGTACACACGGTTACATCGATCGGTAAATGACCCAAACGTTGCTGCAAAACACTGAGGTTGTTTAAAACAGACTGTGTTTGCCAACGACACGTATCTCATATTTCGTAAATTAGCTGGAGGTTAAAAACACCGTTACGAGGTTGTCTGGTCTGTACTGTTAGAGGAGACGGTAGTTAACATCAGAAGACTCTTGAATGGAGCAATGAAAGTGCGTATACAACATTGGTGTGGGAAATACTGAACCACTCATGAACTTGTAAGTTATGAACACTGCAGGCGTTAAAAGGTTGAAATGATCGTATCTGTGAATAAGACGTGCAGAAAATATACTAGGAATATAAACCCGGCGCCAGGAGCTGCTGTGGGAGGCTTCAGCACAATTGAAACTCCGACATATCATTTCGTTAACAGTTGTTAATAATATGAATCCATTTTCTTTATTATGCATTTTCTCTGTCCATCAGACGGCGGTAATTAAATGCATGTGACTTTTTATTTAAAGACCTCCTATACTGAATAATTATTTAGCATTGTGTAAGCTCTGTAATTGTATAACTCCTCATCGTCTCTCTGAATACCTTCACCGTCTTTCAACTAGCCACCACGTACGCCGCTCCCTGTGAATTAGGCAACCCCAAAGGCTTCTCCAAGGGGAGACGCGAAGCCAATGGCTTGGTCTTCCAGGAGACAGCAAGCACCTCTGAAACGTCCGCAACTTCCATCACAATGCACGGCGCAACAGTTTATAAGGCAGTCATCTTCATACGCCGTGAGAGCGTAAAATCTCACAAATGGCTACTTGTTCGCGCATAAAAATCTCAAAATTGCATTTTTTTAAAGTTTCTGTGTTCAGAAAATGCCATGCTGTTCATGTTCATGAACTCTATAACCCGATCAAGACGAAACTTCAGCACGTGTGAGAGATCGGTTTTAGTAACTATGTTATGTGTATTGCATAAACCAAAGGGATTACAATTGATGATCTATATGATGGCAAGCGTTGCCCTAGTTGAAAGAAAGAAAAATTATGGGAAGAAGTGAGAAACACTTTATTTATGGGGGGAAGGGGTTTCTTTGAAGTCTGAGCTCCTGTAAATAGTACTTAAGAATACAGTCCGTACCGGAAATTAAACGCCACATTTCACCACTACAAAGACCAAATGGTTGATGCTGTCAGGAAAATAATCGCTGTTTATTCTGAGAATCATACGAAACATCAAATATAAAATGCAAATTTATTGACTGCTAAATCAGATGGTACACATAATTACCATTTGGCTTTAAAGGTATATTAAAATGTTTATTTATTGTTGTACCGAAATAGTTTACCTTTGCTACAAATTCGAAAGATTAATTAACTATCTTTATGTTATGATCTTCTCCTTTATGATTATAATTATCAGCCTATTCATTTGCCTCTGTTTACGTCTACACCATCCTCCTTACTACCATCTTTTTGTTTTTCCTACTTATGTGTTTACCCAATAACATCAGCAACACTGACCAGAAACTGACATGAAACTAAGGCAACAGCCTTTGACTGTTAACTTTTATTTACCTGGCTCAGAGTACATTCAGTTACTGTTGTAACGCTGGTGAATATTTGGATGCTTGATACTAACGAGTTGGTTACGTCAGAAGTTGCCGTGGTCTCCCGAGAAACGAAGTGCAGTCTTTATAAATGGACGAATGCATGACGAATTCTAAACTCGTTCTAACGAACAAGAGCTTCTTTTTTTTTACGGTCTGGAAACAAGGTGATATCACGTCATAAATCTTATATAGCATAAATAGAAAATGTGTTATTTTCGAAATGTTATTCGCTAAAGGACCTTTATATCTATAGCATATGTAAATCAAGGTTAAACCACATTCTGTTTCTTAGAAGCCAAGTTGAGGACACGTGATTGGAGTTAGTTTCGTGTGAATGTTTCTGATTTCGTGATGTATGATCGGGGAAACAGCGCATGAAAGAGGAGATCATGCGATAATTAGCAATCCTGTTTTATTTCTGGGAGGTACGGATTTCGATTCTCAACTTTGTGACCAGTACCCTAACATATTTGTTGCAATTTTATTAGACCTCTCAGCTACCTATAATTATCATTCAGGATTTGAGGTTTTCACGACGGTGAGTCTGAAGATGGCTGTCTTCTGGGTTGGTGTTCCGTGTAGTCAGGTATAAGTTTACCGACGTTTCAGAGGTCTTTGCTGCCTCCATCATCAGGGCGACCTCTGAAACGTCGGTAAACTTCTACCAGACTACGCGGTGCGACAACTCAGAAGAAAGACATCTTCAATTGTCATTCAGTCATTATTTTCTTTCGATCTGCACAGCCAATGCAGTTGGAGATGGGTTATTAAATAAACCAAGAGTCAGTCATACACACCCACGTATAAGGCCTGTATCAGAAGACAGGGAAAGCAGATTGAAGGTCTCGGCTATATCTAAGTAACAGTCAGAAATTAGTTGTGATTATGCTATAAATTAGATCTTGATCACGTTTAAATTTGACCATCAGGTGTCCATATCTAAAACAATCAAATATTTCGAAACTATGACGTCAGCCTTTGCACACTTTAAATTCCTACTGTTGAACGACAGTTTCCTTAGGCATTTTACATGTAACCTACAAATACAAATAGAAAGTTATTTCTTGCATAGTATTGAAAGACTGATGAGTGTTTACATTTAACTTTGGAAAGAATTCTTCGAGGGTGAAAGAGTACGTTTGGGAGAAAAACAACTGAAGGTTAAGTATGTTTGCAGAGAGAGACGGTTTGTGGCTGTGAAATTTCGAGTCTTTATTACAGTTTAATGAAGAATAGGTATGTTCATCCAACACACATGCACAATTTAATAACAGTGGTTGGTGTAGGAGTAAATTCAGCTTTCAAACGATTCTTCAGTCATTTCAGATGATATGCTAACTGGAATTCTACAGATAAATACACTTGACTTGAGAATTCTTTTAGTATGTTACGACTCAAACTGAGGTACTCAGGGTTAAAGAGAGAATACAAATATGTCCTCTAAAACCCAGCCCGTTGGCTGCCCCGCTCAAAAAGACGTAATGACTTTAGTTTCAATAACAGGTACAACAGTATAACTATTAGGCATTGTTAATTGTTTGACGTAAATTTGATACATGACGTTTCGAGAGCTGGTCCAACTCCAGTCTCCAGGTCACTTTCGGTATACTAAAATACATTTATTAAATGGACGATTTTCAGCGTAGTTTGTTGAATAAGTGAATCAACTGCTGTTACAAATATTTGGAGCATTTTATTAACAAATAAATCTGTAATTTTAATCATGATAATTTCTGTTTTGTGTAACACGAGAATAAAAATAGGCCGTAAACCACTGTGATATGCGGAATATTAAAAAAAATTATAGTGTTAATAAAATACTTTTTCACTGTGATTATACGTAAATAATAAATCTGATTATAAACATTGTTACAGAAATGTGTGGTGTAAGCGAATAAGATTTGTGGACAAAATGCAATGAAAATAATGAAGTAGAGAATGTAACTTAAGGTTTGGCTTATATGTAAATGTGTTCTGTGAACCAAAACAACACAACAACCCGAATGGGTCCGAAAAAGCCTTCTTTTTCGAGTTACAGCCATATTTTTCTTCCCCTGGCGAAGAAAGTAAGATAATTTTCTGTAATTAACAATACAAATGCAAGCTAAACACTTCGAACGCAGTTCTGACAACGATTGAACGTAAGGAGTAGACATTCAGTACTCTGGTATGCAGTTAGGTAATGTCTATGAGAAAGTTGGTAGCACAAGCTCACGCTTGCGCAGTGCGGTATTCCTGCCTTTCCCCACTCCCTTCCACACAGTGGAATAGTAGACAGACAGTAGCTACGTAGGCACTGGACACCAGATCAGTTCATGCTGACTGTTTCTTGAAAATTATTATTTATTCATTCATTCCAAGAAATGGCGAACAGGCATCTCTTTTATAATAGTGAAAATTACAACAGTCAAGAGGTCAGGCTCCTCTCTACCAGCCAAGATTTCCGCAACGGGAACTTCTAAGTAAATATTTTGAGGACTTGTTACACATTTTCTGTTCCAAGCGCCAGGGGTACTCAACGAAGATAATGACACATAGAAAATTTCAGAAATGGAGAAAGGCGTGTGGCTCGAAAAGGAGGTATTTCCGGACCAATGTCCATGTGAACTTATTACATTTTTTATTAGAACTCATCCTTCATTTTGTGCCAGAACTTTGCTTCATACCCCGCATTTGAAACCACAGTTACAAATATATTAACGTTGATTTGTTTTAGGATGTAGATCATAGACATTCAAACCATAACGATTGGAAATAAAAAGTAGTATTCTGGGATTTACCACAATTCAACTGAACGAATTCGCCATTTTTAACTGTGATAGTATTCAGTCAAGCCGGGGATTTTTTTTTTTTTTGCGAAAATTTTAACAATAAAATTAAAGTTCTCTTTCCAATCTTTTCAGCGCAAATGGACAAAACAAATTTCGTTCTTTACACTTACCGTTTTGTTTTCGCATAGTACCAAGCAGACTGCAACAATTTGCAAGGAATTCCAGTAGAAATTTCTCGAAATTTATGTGTTTAATATTTTTTTTCTTACTTTAAACACTTCATGAACAGAACGCATAGATTAACGTATTCCCTCGACATTAAGATACACTTTTTCACATTTCAAATTTTCTGAAATCGTGGTGCGTCTTACATTTAATGGCATCTAAGAATCGATATAGCGTTTTCTTTGTTTTCTTAAAACCTATTATTAAATCAAGAGCTTGACTCTTAAAATTTACGACTTCTTAAAACTGAGGAAATATTGTACGTACATCGTTTAAAAATTTACGACGCAAGCGACGCTTAAAAATAGATAATTAGTTGCCATTTTACAGTCAGTGGACTGAACTTCATCTCTGTATTTTATTTCAAGGAATTTATTCATACATATGTTGACGTCTTCCCATTCTTAAATATTTTTTAGCCTACTTAAGCCCACTTAAGTTCGAGATAAACTAGATCGAGAAACCATCGATTTATAGAAATGGGTTTTAGCAGACTTTATATAGTTCTGTTCAGTGTCTCTGAAAGATATTTGCTGTTAAAAATAATTTCATTTCCTCCTAAGAAACATGTAAGTTTAAACGCAAGACGTAATCGGATACTTAATATGCATAATTATATTCCAAGAGAGAGAGAGACCTCTAGCCATACAGCGTTCCATGTCGTTACGTAAATTAAGAACCTTGCATAATGCCAGACTGACTCGGACAGCGCCAGTTATTGTGAACTGTAAAACGTAACTCATTTACTACACACTATCAGAGCTGTCAGATAAGGTCAGGCGAGCCTCCTATAAATACTATGGCCCTAAGCCCTTCGCCGCCATGACTGTCAATATATTAACACGCTATAAATCAGGTGATGGCGCCTGGAAGTGACACTCGGCAGATCTGCTCGACTAGACGGTAGCGCATATCAAGTGGCCCCACATACTTTTAAACCTCTGTTGATGTAAAAGTGTACGCAAATCACCACACCGACAACACTTAAGTTAAAAACATGCACGTGAGAAAACTGTTAACAAGTTGGGTCCAGTGAGAGTCACTGGTGGACCACAGGACGGAATAGTTAATTGGAAACTCAGTCTTCGTGGAATGAAATGGCCTGACACCACAGTTGGGACAGGAAATATACAAGAGGTTTCTGAGCGCCATACAGCAAGAGTTCTAAATTTCTTTTACCAGTAAAGGTCACCGGTGGGTCAGGGTACTAAGTTTTATCGGCAAAAATCTCTTGGAAGTTAACTTATTAAAAGTAGTGTAACGACGTTTCAGAGGTCCTTGCTGCCTCCATCATCGCCCTGATGATGGAGGCAGCAAGCACATCTAGAACAGTGGTCAGTTTATACCAGGCTACACGGAGCAACATCCCATAAGACAGCCATCTTCAGACTCACCGCCGTGAGTACTTGAATTCTCAGATAGTAAATAAATTTTGCGGATGATACGTCGTGTTAAATTTATCCGTCACCACGTTCGGTGCGTTGTCTTGTTACGGATGGAGCAGACAGCGTAAAGGATGTAGCGGACTTATGAAAAGGGGTAGACCTTCAAAGCGGTTGATGGGTGCGTATCAGCAGCCTCTGATAATAAGAAACGTGTTTCTGAAGAGACTGATACGTTATTTATGTTACACACTACAGTATACGCGTAACAGCTACCAATCATCGGATAATTCTAGAAAATGTGTAAGGGGAGAAAATTTCCATCCTGAAGTGGTGCTTCCCAATTTATAGTTACGGTTTTTGGTTCTGATTAATTTGTTTATTTTAAACTTTTATACTGAGTCTTTGGTAACTGAATGGTCTGTATATTACAGATCTATCAGCTGGTGACGTTGGTTTATTTTACTATCAGTATCAAGAGGAAATTATTTGTGAAACAGAGTCCGGAATGGTTTTTGCATGGATGTGGGCCAAGCCTGATGGGCATTCAGACTTCCCGATTCTTCATACAGTGCACAATTTAGAACGGATTCATGCTTTGGGAAAGTCTGTGGACCATTGCGATATTCGTATATATAATTTATTTTCACTTAAGTCAAAAATCCAAGCAAAAACGCCACAATACCTCATAATCGGAAAAGCCATCACTGATACTGCTGGCGGTCACCCGAGGAGGGAGGGTCCTACTTGGTTATGGTGTCATCACGCGGAACAATGGCTTAGGCTGTGACCGAATTACACTTGATGCATGTAATTGGGACTCATAGCGAGTGGGACAAATGTAGGGTGGGGTTTTACCTGCAACGACCTGGCTCCTGGCAGTGTCTAGCAGTGACAGAAAATTTTGGGGTTCAAATATGAAACAAGAGGCGAGGACCGACTATGAAGATGTCGATGTTCGTTTTCTGCGTTGTAACGCTGAGCTAATTTGTAGGTAAATATCCGACATTTCGGAGGAGCATAATGTCACCATCTTGAGGGCTGCAACTCAGAAGTTCACGCTGTACAAGAACACAGAACATCATCATCTAAATCGCATTGTTTCTGTATCTATTATTATTATTATTAGTAATAATAATAATAACAATAATATCTGTGCAAATGATTCTTTAAACGTTTGAAAAACAGTGTCTGTGACAGATTTGAGGTTTTTACAACGGTACGTTGGTGATGGTCTGAGGAGTTTTGCACCGTGTGAATCTTCAGCCCTGAAGATGGAGGCGGTTTGTTGTTCCGAAACGCTGGATTCTACTTGCGATTCAACACAGTGCCAAAATGCAGAACATCAACATATATGTAATTTTTTGTAACATTGGCCTGCTTCACACGGTCTTAATTAAATATATTTAAATGGATTTTGATATGATCACACAATATATTTTACGATCATTAACTGTTTTATTTCAGATAGTGTCCAAAGGAACGTACTCTGTAGATCCATAATTACAGGTCAGCGGGTAATTCTGGGTTTCGATTATATTCTTAATCATCTGTAAAGACATTACAGAGCCCACTATTATCATTAAAATTTCAATATCACCTCACTGATGTAAACGTATGATAGTACACATTTATGGGTCTAATGTCAGAATTTATCATTGTTTTCTGATCCCGATAATTTTTGCACTACATTTCATTTTCATTTTCATTTTCCAATGACAACTTTAACATTTTTCTTCCATGCTTAATGGCGAATTTTTGCTAAGATCTACATAAGTATTAAGGTGGTATGAGAGTTAGCATGTAATGAGAGTGGGTGTCCTAAGGCCTTTTTTCGAGATGCGGATAATTATTTTTCCTCTTTGTAAACGATACGTATCCACAAAACTTCGAGTACATGTTGATTTCCATTGAACGTTGAATGCACTTTTCAGTAACACGTGCCTTGTCTTCCGACAGAACTGGGATAGATTTTAGAATGTAAAAGATAATAACAAGAAAAGTAGATAGCTGATAGATATTTGAAATTCATTGTCACCCATGAGTCTTCAAGACACACAACACAATTGAGGATATACGTCCAGCGTAACGAGGCACGCCGCATTTCAGTTGAAACGTGATTAAATACGTGAATGAGGAGTTCTCTGACCGATGGATTTGTCGTGGTAGTCCGTAGAAGTGGCCACTGCGGTCACCGGACTTCGTAGCCCTAGACTTCCGTCAAAAACATGGTGAATGAACAAAAAATAAACAGATGAACGACATCATCGAATTTTCGATGCTGCAAGACACACGAATCTTGAATTTTAAATATCCGTAGTTCCGTAACCATTAAAAACCGGACGTGTGTTCATACATTTCTGACTGGCAATGACCTCAGGAATAAGACCCTGAAGTATTGACGTAAAGTCACCAGACATTCCACATATTTTGAGGTGCATTCCTCAGAAGGGCCTGAAGATATTATTGACAAAACTGTAACCTTTGGTCGCAGTTCCGTGTGATGGAAACTGGCACACAGAACAGAAAACAACTGCTTGTGGCCTGCTACCAGTCGTCACAGTTTGGCGAGGGAAACTTTCACCGACCGGCACGAAACTATACGTCTCACTCAGGTTATGAGGTTTTACCTGACGTTCAAATTATTGAGTCAAATGTTTGTATTCCCACAGGCCGAATCTCGAAGTGTCACGCATGTTTTCGCTTATCGAAAGACTTTAAATCATCCCCGAGTAATGGGACGGTCTGCATCAGTAGGTTTATAGGCCGTCCTTCAATGTCGAATCGTTGGCACTAAATACAGCTTTAATATTAAGTGGCTGACACCAACATATAATATGAGTCCGCCATCTTTTGATAAGAAATTTTACAATAATAGGTTGTTATATCCTTGATTGTGACAGAAATATTGTATGGGAGATACACAGCAGCTAGTATTATTCAGCAAAGTTATATTTTTGGGCATTTATAGTAAAATAAGAAGATATCTGACTAATAATAATAACTCCCTGAGAAGCTGCTGGTCTTGTGTCTGTGAAAGAAACTTCCCACATAACCCGCCACTGGATACCCTCGAATCAGTTGCAGCCATGTCACTACTAATTTACCACCACCAACAACAACTTTCTCGGATGAAAACAGATTGGGTCACAGAAAATTTAACCTCTGGATGATGACAATAAAATGTTTTTACGGAGATACCCCATTCCAGTTATTAAAAACCGATATGTTGGGGGTATTTTGGGTCAAATTATGTCACAGGTGATTACAAGACGCTGTAACGAAATAACGTGTAAGTACGTAATGTAAGTAAGTAAGTAAGTAAAGCTGTCCCGCTACACGCCATGCAGGCGCTTGGGGGGAGTGGAGGTATAGCTCCTACTCTTTTTTGACCTGTAACGAAATAATAGTTGCCATCAAGAATCTTTGTGTTCATGTTCGTGCTGACACAAAAACAGGTTTAACTATCTCCTCCCTTCCACGCCAATTCACGATTCATTATCATCCTGCCACTACTGTCTAAACTTTTGACAATAGTCTGCCATTTTTACTACAGTTCAGACAGCGACAGCTGAAATGGCGTCGCTGAATAAAGTCAAAGTAAATGTTGAGTTGGGTGTGCTTAATGGTAGACACGCACTAGTAGAAAGTGAGTGGTAAGTCCCAGTAAGTGGTAAGTCTCATATGTAACCAGTCTGGATCCGCTATATATAATAATGACTATTAGCAGGACGGAGTACGAAATGCTTGGAGTCGTGTTTCTCTCTGCTTTTTGGAGACCTGTCGAGAATTCTGAGATGTTCTTAGTTTTATTCAGCCTCTGCAGGCATAGTCCGTGATAGTACTTCAAAGAAGGACACATTAGCTTCTTTCAGACTCTTAACCTACTCGCCATTCATGATCATCTTCACATTTGAATTTATGTTTATAACTTCTATAACTGAAACGACATCCTTAAGTAAGTCTCTAAAGGTACACTAAATAGCATCCGTGTTTGATTAAAAAAATTGTCGAAAAACCCCTACGAGTGAGTAATAAATCCAACTCAACGACACGTAACAAAATTAAATTTAATCTCACATTCCCAAGAAATTCTCATAAAAGCTCTTATTTTGCTGTATTAGAGTCAGGAACAGAGATTAAAGACGTGGAAAAGAATCGCTATAAATTAAGAGTAGGTATAAATAGAACTGTACCACGTGCAGAATAAAAGATAGTTTCATTAAATAATGTTCTGTGGCATTGCCAAATTTCTGTAATGTGCTTTTAGTGCCAGAGATAAGAGTAGCGAATCAGAAGTCACAGAACGAGAAAGGTTGTCGATGTTTGTGTATTTAACAGTTACAAGTTTAGGCCTGCTTCCTTTCTTTCGGTTCGAGGAACTCATTTTTATTTACATTTTCAAATGTCTAAAAAAACTAATCATTCTGTGTATGTTGCTCATACTTATTTGTTTGAACACTTCATAACTTCCAACGTGTAGAATATACAAAATTTACATACTCAGCCCTGTCCAAGCTTCCTGAAACAGACAGCAACTACACCTCACTACGAGGTGGCGTCGTTTAACTTACCATTTCATTTGCAGTAACCTTGCCTTAGAATGTCTCATTTGACTGTATATGATCTCAGCAGTAGATATTGTTTCGTAAAATAATAATTAAATACGCATTAGTGAGAATAGAATTGAAATACAGAACAAGGACTGTGTCCTTCGAGTAATAAATAAGAAGGCCAGAGCCATATACTGAGATGTGTATTTGTTTGTTGTTTATTTAACGACGCTTTCAGGTTCTCAGACTATAAAAATGACGAGTAATGAATTGGAAAGACTGTGGAAGGCAGCGGTTGAGGGAAAATGTTAAGTTACTAACTCAACGTTCGGTCCAACATCGTAAACTGTGACCAACAGACTTAATAACTGTCAGTGTCATTGATAATGTGATGATAAGATTATGAATGAAACTGAATGGGTCATATAGTACTCTGGAAATGTATTGTACTGGTCCTGTTAATAAGGTGTGTCAGAATGAAGAAGTTTAAGACAACTACATTTTCGAATCCTAGAAAGCATATGCACGACACCCGACATAACTTAGTCTTCATAGCTGTCTCCTGGGTTGTTACGCCGTAGAAGTTTGCCGATTTTTCAGAGGTGATGAAGGCATTAAGGACAGGTTATAATTCGGGCAGCAATAACCTCTGAAACGTCGGTAAACTTTACCAGACAACACGGCGCAATAACCCAGAAGACAGACATCTTTGTAACCTACACCGTAAGAACCTCAAATCTCGCTGCTGGCTACAAAGTTTGCTGTCAGATGCGAGTAATTTCCTTTCTTACAGAATATGGGTCTCGCCAGCTGACAGTCATATTTCTTTGAAGATGGTGTGAAAGGACAGTATTGTTTGGTTCTGATCTTATATCGTATATTGTCTTGCTTAACAATCTGTGCTGTTCACTTCATATCGTTATGGTAATTAACTCAATAAGGATGTCATGGACAGAATATATACCACTCATGGCGGAAACAAGAAAATAATTAGTTTCGGTTTTAAAACACCTGACAGTTACGAGAGTAATGTCAGGAGGTTACTAAAACAGATTGGCCGCAGCTGACTTAGGATAGAGTTCAGAAACGAATTATGTAATTTTTAATATTGGGTAGAAACTGGGAAAATAATGTAAGAAATGCGAGAAAAATATTTTATACACAGCAAAAACAAGTTAATATTACTTTGAGAACTGACAGTTTTATTAGATTATATCTAAATGTCGGCAAAAGTAATTTTCATGGCACAGTCTTGTCTACATATTTCTGTTGTGGGCTCAGAATCGTACAGTAACTTAAACTGTCTCCTGTCTCAGTGGTCAGGTAGATTGGTACTTCCAAGAAAACGATTCGCTGAACAGGCAATGTTACGCGTAAACAACATGAGAGTAATGTACAGTCTCACCAACTTGCTAATGTGAAAATCCATTCGGTTCTTATTATTCCCAATTTTACACGAGTTTATTCCCTACAAAAATTCTGGTTAATGTCACGAAGACAAAAAGGACTGTTCTTTCCGCCCTCACATCTCCGTCTGTAACCACTGTCATGACGAGAAAATAGATTAATGACGTTGATATAAAACTTTAGATCTTTCTCACAGTATTGTCTCGTTGAGGGTGGGAAAGTCACTGTGTTGTCTCGGCAAGTGTCCCAACGATCTCTTTAACGAGAACCAGACACTTATGGAACGTCAGGTTTAATTAATAAGTAATCATGAATAAATACGTAAGTAATGAATGGCTTAAAATTGCAAGTGCTTTGTTAGTGAGACAGGGAGCGAACTCTTGGTTCGCTGTTGGACGGATGGACGAAGGAACCAATTTATAATTTATTTCTTTTGAAAGCAGTAGTTTAGAAAGGAATACAAATTCAAAAAAATTCACGAACTCTGTACGAGCAGAAGGCTTGAATGGCATAACACAGTGTTAACAACATTATTAAACGATAAATAAACGAAGCAGAAAATTAATTTAAAATGTTTTAAGACACTTCTAGCTAAAGGAGTAAGTGAAAACTATATGGGTATATAGCGGAATGAATGGATGCACTGTGAAGACAACTTGATTAATTGTTACAAGTGATGGATTTATTACTACCCAGATTATACGGTGCTTGAACCTGACGTAGTGAGTGATTGAGCGATTGACTACTTACAGAGCGTGCACAGAAGAAATACTATATATATGGCATCTGCTGTCTCTGTTTCAATAACGAAAGACAGTAGTTAGAACATACAAAAGCAAACATGCCCGAGTAAAATGACGAAGAAGCATAGCAGCAGCTGTGGTCATGCGCAGACCAACCAAATAACAAAATGGATGAAAGGAGGCACTTGTATTTGTGGGGACAGAGCTCAAATTGAACGTGCGTAATTAACGATTACTCTGTGGAATTCAAAATGTACTTACCTTAAGTGCAAGAAGAGACAGCGTTGTCCCCGGAGATGTTGAGGTACCTCACGGAGAAGAATCTTGCTGCACGTCTTTTATAGTTCTAAATGTTCTTTAGTACTGCTGAAACCAACGCACATTTAGCACCGACACACAAAATTCACTTCGCAACACGTGGACACGTAAGGTACAACTGAACACATTTCGCGTGTGCAGCGAGAGATGAGCCTCACTTCAGCGGTTTATTTCTTTACTGTAGAACTAGTTTTTCTTCCGCACATTTAAATCATCTAGTTTTTTCCTGTATGTTCCTCGTTTATCTTCTAGTCACTTAAAAAACAAAAGGATTAACACGTCGCACTAAATTCTGTTTGAGAGAGCTTTACAAATAGACAAATAACAAATTGGTAGTTGATAATTTAGTTCATCATTCGTACTCATTAACTGTTTAGTATTTATATTTCGTTACAGACGTATCTTGTCATTGTTACCCTCGTTGCATAGTAATTAGGAGGCCTTAGGTTAATCGAAATACAATGTTGTGATTGCATATTACAAATTGAGGCAGTGCTGTTACGAATTAAAAGTCTCAGAATCCTCGAAGAGAGGAATCAGTCCTACGTCCGTGCACTAGACATGGGTTTGCCACTGGTTGTTGCCGTCAACGGCCGCCAGAACTTCACAACGTGTTTCGAGCATTTCTGTGACACACGCACACAGTACCTTGTTTGAGCTGTGAATTGCTTATAATAGGCCCTCAGGCGTACACTTGATTAACAAACTTATCATTCATTGCATATTATCAAACACATATACCACATACAACCATGGCTCTTTGTTTAATCTCACTACAGACGGAAATTCCTGGAATGGAAGAAGTTACCACATGGGGATAATTTCCTGGACAAACCGATCCCCGTAACAGCAAAATGTTTTGTTTTTTTCGCGTACAGGATATGTATGTTCGGTACAGAAAACCGCAATTAAAAGATAAATTTATACACACGAAATACCGCACCTTGGCTCCATGATGTGTGATATTTGCACATTAATCCAGCTGTCCTCCACGTGGAAAACCAAATCTTCTTGTCTGCTTGCACGTGTGTATCGTCGGGCTGTGTTTGTAATAAGATGATCCCTGGGCTCGTGGCTTGTATATATGAAAGAAACCAGGCTTAACACACACGTTTCCAATCCACCGACCCCCCTTCCAATATGTATACATTACCTAACCTAGCTAGCTAGAAACAACTGCCTCATAGTACTTTTTGAGGTTATAGAAACCCAAGACATTTCATTTGTAATATGAATGTGTATAAAACCTCAAGAAAGCAGGAAATATCCTTCACTAGGTCGTTTTTTGAAGAGGAAATTCTAACCTTTAGTAATGAGTGGTAAAGCAAACGTAAGACGGAACTCTAATGAAACTGCTAACGCGAACTGCAGGCAATGGCGACGTGATGTCTGAAGGAACTTCCATTATCATTATGGATCCCTCGAATAATCGCTGTGGTAATTGTAAGTAGTTTAAAGATTTTTGTTTTATTTCTCACTTTTGGTCGTGTTTCCTCGGTAGTTCTGTGGTGCTAATTGCGAAAATGTCGATATTCCATGTTTTTATTTCGATATAAATTCTCATGCAATGTGTATGAAAGGCGATGACAGCAAACAGTGCTGCATGGCTGAGGGGCGTACAGCCACGATAATTTGGCAGAATGTCTTCGGAACTTCTTAAAACCGGTGACAGTACTTTTGATATTCTAAAATCCCTAGATTAATAAGTTTTGTCTGATGACATACACATAACACTGGAATGTCATTTCACGCGATATCTGCAAAAAAGAATATTTGTCGAATTTCGGAATTTCTTTGCTGGAGATAGCCCTGCGATAAATAGCACATCGTGACACCAATCACCAGAAGCGGTTAGTAGGTGATATTGAAGTTCAGATCCGATTCGATCCGAGGCCGAGTCCGATCACCGACCAACTGACTGACTTGGAGAAGATTGTGTGGCCGCCGTGGGTTGAATACTGCCGTGTTGGCCCCCTCCTCGACTAAAGTAATCCCCCTCACTCCACCTTTGTAGCTTTACCGCAACACGCCACACACTTCTTATTTTCACAGCCGTGTTCTCCTACTCCACTGCCACTATTACTAGTACCACTTACACACGAATGGGGGGAGCGTGTTCTGAACGCTAGCTGGCCGGTAAGGTGGTCTTCGGTTGGCTGCTTGGCTGGTTGGCCAGCGAGCCGGCAAGAATCATCACAACAGTAGACGAACGGACCTCGCGGCGGGAAAGACCCAACTATCAAGCCTTTCCACCTCTCTACGCATCCGTTTTTGGAACACTCATTCAATACACACGAAACACCTTTCTCCTTCATTCTACCTCACCCCTTTGTAACCTTTTTTTTACTCACGTATAAATAAGAAAAAAAAACATCAAAAGCCGAAACCCCAAAATTATAACATTACATACTCGTGTATGTAGACACCAATTTATTTTCTTCTTTATTTTTCGAAAGAAAAAGTCTTAATATGGCAGAGATTAATAGCCTGACAAACAAACCAGATAATTATCTAGTCACTGGTTCAAGAAAATCATGCACTATTTATTTTTTTTAAACGAACAAAAGAAACTGTTATTTCCGGAGGAATTTGAACGTGTCTGTGTGCCAGACATGCTGATCAAAATACGTACGCCTATCTGTCGAAGACGACCGCCAAATAACGGAATCGCTTGATTAGCACTGATTAGATACGCAGTTATGAAGGAGCTTGTAATAAGACATTTATTAGCGTAACCATCGGAACACGTTGGTTTTGCTACGCTTTCTTTGTGCGTTATTTGCACAAAGTGCATAGGGAGAGTGTATTATGGGCTGGTCGTGTCTGTCCGTCTAGTTGATTCTGCTCTAGAACCACTCTACGGATTGGGATGAAATTTGGTGTGGAGTTTGTGCCATTCTGAAGGACCTCATCGTACTGTTTAATATCCTCTCAGAGGTGATAAAATTACGGATGAAGATAATCGTATGGTAGACATTGTGCTGCAATCTGGTGGCCAAAATGGGAACTTATCTCTTTATGCACGTCGCGAAGAACGCATGAAGATAATCCGGTACGGAACACACTTTCAAAGCTTGTCGTTACAATTCTGGCATCATTTCTCTAGAGGTCATTGATCACAACCGATTTGTTTCTCGCCCAATCACACCAGACACCCCGGACTCAAATCCCACTACCAGATCTTTCAGGGATTTCTAACCCCGCCACCGTGAACATGGCAACTACATAATTTTCCTAAACGTTCGAGAATCTTCAGCACTCAATGCTGCTCATCACCGAGAGCCGAAGTTACATGGAGGTGTTGTGACGTGTAGTATTTTGGCTGCATGCTAACGTTTCGTAGGAATATACAGCCTCTGTTGTCAGGACTGAAAATGAAGGCAGTATGTTCCTACAAAACGTTAGCATGCAACCAAAATACTACACGTCGCAGAAGCCCAGGAGGTCACAATTTTTTTTTTACAAAGCCGTGGAAAACTTCAAACTCTACAAAATTATAAATTCTAGTATGACGCAGGGCCACATAACCAATGGGTTGTCGTTTGATTGTGTCCGTGTGTGTTTGTTGTTTGTTTGTTTGTGAGACGCCCCAGAGATTTTATTCACCGCCAACCCTCCCGGGAGTCGCCAAGTGATTTTGACCCTGCTGTTAGTGATGGCAACACTTAGCAATTAATTCGCTTAGTACAGACTTTCAAGCACAGGTCAGTGACTCTGTGACTGGTAAACGCAAAGATACGACGTAGGCTTACAAATTGCTCCCATGAGTATTGAATGGCATGACTGATCCAGACATTCTGAAGTTGTCGTCCTGCATACAGTGGTACTGAGAAGTCGAGTCTGTTAGTACATGGTTAATGTTATGGAAATATGAAAAACGGTAGTTTATTATGTTTTTTCATGTTAAAACAGGAAACCTATTATTATTATTATTCGAAAAATATGGCTACAGTCAGTTAATAATGCAATTAAATGTTTCAGTAAATAATGCTGGAAGAAAGGAGATTTTCGAAGCATCGGAAATTTACTCCGTAATGACGTATAACTTCCCCGGATGAATACAGAGTTTCAGCCATTAAACCCATAACAGATAATATCGATAGTGTTACACCTTCCCGTGGCCAGGGACCAGGTCTGAAGACAGGGACTGTAGAACCATCGGCGTGAGTTCCTGGACTGTTGTGCTATACCTTAGGGGTCAGAGGCCCAGACATGTGGCAGACGAAATTTGAGAACGACTTGTTCGATAATGAAAATGTAACGTGACTTATCTTAACACCCAGATTGAAAAATGAACGGGCAATGCCGTATCGCCATGATGAGTTATATTCACCTGCAATCGGAACACGGAAGTGACATTGATGATAATAGTGTATAATGTAACCATTGTTTTAAATTTGCTACGTGGCTTATTTAACGACTGTTTATCAGCTGCAGACGTTATGTAAGTGTGAAATGAGAATGATCATGTGTAGAAAGAAATAGTCACAATGCCATTTGTAGATAAGACCAACATTTAATGCCCAGAGTTTAAAGACGAGCGTATCTTATTTTTTTTCAGGTGACTTGATGGTTGTTTTGGGGACTTGGAATTTTCTGTGGGCCTGGTATTGAGCTAAAATGTGGTAAGTACAACAAGTTATTTTGGTTCCCTCACGTAAAATGTAAATGTCGATATTTCACCAATTGTAATGGACAGGAATATTTATTTCTACAGACCGCACAGTAAATCTGATGTAGACCAAATTTTAAACTCCGTATTTTTTTAACAATGTACCTTTTCTCTTTAAATATTGCGTCAGTCTATCGGTAGCAGCGAAAAATTACGCACTGAACGGATTGTGATGACATTTGAAGAAAGAATCTACACAAAAATATTTTTATGAAACACAATTTTTGTTCCAAATTGTATACTATAAACTATGTGTTTATCTGGTGTGATAAATATTAATTAAGAAAGATAACTGTAAAGTGGAGACAGAAAAAAGTAGGGTCCGAAGCGTTGTTGTCTATCCACACGTCACGATTTATAACGATAACCTTTTATGTCTGTGTGGGTGAATTTTGTCGATTTCATGTCGATTGCTCGAGACGCCGTTAGTATCACATTTTGAAGGTTCTTTATCGCTGTCAGAATGTTGTCGCAAACAGAAATTGTTGTCCAGACTATCTGCAGGAAAACGTCGGTAAGATGGTTTCCTTCATGCATCGTTAACGAGAATGTATTAATGAATTACTTAGCTTGAACACACATTAGCGTGTTTAGTGTGCGGCTGATTGTAAGAACCTGACTGAAGGATTCTGCTAGTTACATTTTCAGAGTTTTGTCAGTGTTTTCACGAGGTTTAAAACGCGCACGTTCTTTGGCGGAGGGTGGTCTGCGGTCGTAGTTATCCGTCTATCTGTCCCTTCTTTCCCGGCTATTGTCCTGTGTTCTCTTTTGTATGGTACAGACCTTATGATGTGCTTATCCCCGCTAAAGGAACCCTGCTGTAAGAATAAGACATTCTTTATATCAGGTCAGTAGGAAATGTGTCCGTCCCGCGACAGTGGAAGCTTTTAGTGAGTTTTATCAGTTTGCCCGCACTGAAGGCTTACAAGAATTGTGATTATTGTGATCTACACTCCCAAATGCTCATCAGCAATACGTAATTGTTATCATGTTTAGTAATTAGACTAACTAGCCTAGTACTTTGTTAATTGCACTTTGAAGAAGATATTTTAAATTTCGTGATGGTTTCTATTTCGTATTGAAGATTTCCTTCTACCTCTGGCCTGTTCCGCCATCAAAATTAATTACGAAATTACAAATATAAGCTGTCCCACTATAGTCATGTAGGCGGTTGTGGGGGAGAGGCTACAATTTATAATTAAGTTGGAAAATGACGGTATATTTATGCTTAGCATAGCTTGGGATACTTTAAATCTCACTGTTCAGGAAACTGTTTCTTTGCGTGTTAAATAATGAAGTCCTGGTTACATTTTTTGGCTTGCAATTAGAATTTTTAGGACTTCCTAGTGGTTATATATGACTGCGGGGCTTAAAATATATTCGTGAATTTGATATAAACAGATATTAATATCTGTTAAGACCATGAGACTACTAGTTGCTTAGATACACATCGTCCTGATTATGAAGGCAGTAAGCATCTCTGAAACGTCGGTAAACTTCTACCAGACTATGCGGCGCAACAGCTCAAAATACAGAAAATCTTTAGACGTAAATGTGTTATCTACTGATAAATAAGAGGATTGTGTGGGCAATTAACCTAAGAAAGTTAGCGTGAAATTTGAGGCTGTTACGGCGATGAAGTTGCTGATATTTGTCTTCTGATTTAATAAAATGTGAAATCTGTATTTCTTTCGCGTTCTGAATCGTTACACTTTCTGCCACAATTTACAGCGTTTTGTAACCCATAAAATAACGCTGGCTGCTATCACCTGTAAAGCCGTTAGTAAGAAGTTTCATCCCATTGTCATCTGGGCCTTTTCAGTTTTGTGTAGCCTCATTGGCACTCCCTGCGTGGTTTAGAATTCAGTATAACTTACGCCAATAAATAAAATGATTATTCGTGTTTTTTCCGTCTAATCACAATTGTATATAAATAAAATTATACTTAACTTTATAATTATATTTAACTTTTAACTTTACACCTGAATATGGTTCAATGTAACCGAAACATGTAGTAAAAAGTTGTACCAAATATGTAAATGATATTTTAATATCTTATGTATAATTGTATTTATATACAACGAATAATTAAATTTTAATTCACAATATGACGCAATTATATCAAATCTATAAATAAAATGATGTCTAATTTCTAATCAAATCGACCCTGACATTTCCTCGCTTGACTTCATAAGGTGTAATAAACTCAAAGCCTAGTTGCTGGTTCTGTCTACTCTTTTGGAAATCACCTTAGTATATGTCAACACAACACGAAGTCCGAATTAAATATATACATATAAACTACTACGCGGCGTAATGAAGACTAGGTTAGCACCGCTATAAAACGGTAGTCCATTTGCTTGAGTTGACCTGTCTTTCTCAGCAGCCATTAATACGCAAGTAGCGAAGACTTTTAAATTGTAAATTGTTTTTGCGCTAAAGTGTCCGGTCTGCTGACTCTGTACTCAGCCCATTTAACCACGTTTCAGCAAGAAATCTTGCGTCCGTTTTCATGAAATGTAGAGGGCAAAAATTATTTTTATTTTTAAGCACACACGAAACGTCCGATCCAAATTACAAGTATAGTTCTGTAAAATATTTAGAAGAAACTCGTAGAAAAATTAACGTTTTAAGCGTAGGTCTTCCAAATTCTGGCCACGAAGTGAAGAAAGTGATTGAATTTGTATTTATGTCTTTAGAAGTCCTGGTAAATTAATATATGGAACGGGAAGATTGACATGCAATATGATAACTACAGATTTCCAGTATTAGTGAGCTTCAAAATATCAGAGGAAAATTTACGTTCGGTTATGCTGAAGAGTACCGATGAAACACATAATTAAGACAGGTAACTTTTTTTATCTATCAAAGTGTTGCAAGAATGTGGTGTACATGGTGATCGTTGTCAACGTCTGAGTCTAGTTCTGACACTAATCTCGTTCAGATTTTAAGCAATTCGTTGTAGCTAATTCTTTGTGCTTACCACACTGTCTGTATCAAATGTAAATTAACATCGAAGCCGTTGATGTCTGCAAAACTAGAAAAAAATCGCGTTAGGAATGTAAGTGTGCACAGTTACTTACAGAACAACTAATCGCGAGGTTATAAACTGATAAATACGTAATTGTTGATGAGGACTAATACCAGCTGACAGTAATCGCCAGTTAGGCCTACTTAGAAACATTAAGAGAAAGGGTGATAATGTGACCGAACAGTACAGAATCAGTCTCCGTCAACGATGTCATTTGCTTATTACAGGCGTTTTATCGAGAACTTTTTCAATTAATTATGTCGGTCTCAGTTTAAAGTACATGTATAAGGCAAATTATGGCAACATGATTAAAATAAAAGGCAATTACGATGCAGGTGTGAGGCACGCGAAAACCTGGGCCTTCGACACATCAATTTTATCTAGAAGGAGTTCAGATTGCAGAACGTTTGTGTTGCAGTAAGATCTTGGTACAGATGTTACGTCGATTGTCAACATTTTGGGCGTGTGCCCAAGTTGTGATGATCAGACATTTGTGTGTTTAAGGGAATTTGGCGGTTTTATTAAATCTCAGACATTTGAGATAAGCGGCCGAATTAGAGGCTTCTCCGAATACAGTTTTCCTACTTGCGAATATCCGCATTACCAAGATGGTCAGCTGGAGATGACTGAAGATGAAACAGGACAAAGATAGGTAGACTTGGAGGGTGGGGTATTGAGAGACACTATATTATTGTAAAGTGGATGGCATTTTACTGGTTCTGAAGATTCCTAGGTACTGTCCGCAAGTCCTTCCGGTACAGACAGGTTAGGTTAGGTTTTAGAGAAGCTGATATAAAATATGTTCAAAACATTTGCTTCGTGTCTGAGGGGAAACACAGAGCGTGTCCATTACAAAGATTAATTAGTCGATGCTATTCGGGGAAGTAATCGCTGTTTATTCTGAGGTTCATATAAATTCCAAAAATATAAAAAGAGTGGATTGTGGTTTTGCAAGTCCGGGGCTTGAACGGTAAGAAATGATGTACAGTTTTCCAAACAAACACCATTACACGTTGATGATGATAATGATTATGGTCATCATTATTAATCAAAGTTTTGAACCGCGTATTGACCGTTCATTCCTCAGCCATTCAATAACCTCTTCAAACAGCGTCCTTAATTCCGTCTTTGATACACTTTTCTCTGTATTTTGCCGACGTGGCCGGTCCATTTGTTGTTGAAATCCAGACGTTTGGTAAATAATTATCCATAAATAGTATCCAGACGATTGTCATAAGAGTGTTAGATCTATCCACAGAGGAAATGTTTAAAGTTCTTCTCTGAATCTCTTTTGCAATGGTCTTGTATTACTACTTTTTTTAATTCAGCCGTCGTTAGTTTTTTAAGTATTAAAATGTTAATTCACAGATCGGGAACAGTTCGTCTTCCGGATCCAACAGAGCGAATGGCCCCCCGTTTTTTTACCTCAAGATGAGGGAACAAGCATTCTCCGAAAGGTCGAAAAGAAAGAAAGTAGTACTTGTTTAAAGATTTGACCTCTCAACCAGCCTCCATAACGAGAGACCTTATCTTCTTATGTTGCAAATTTTAACACAAACACGAAGCAGAATAATGCTTCTCAGAATTACGAATACTGAGTTCCTGTAGGAAAAATATCCAATATTATTTTTTTATTACAGCGTTCAGTCTGTAGAATTCAATTCCTTCGTGTTCTTAGAAGACACAAAAGTCATTTTCTGAAGGCCTGGAGGCAGGGGATTAGAGCCTCGCTCACTCTCTGGAGCTGAGTGTTTGCTCTACTGCAGCCACTTGTCGTGGATGTGACACCTTGAGTACCGACAAGAATGCAGAACGTCAACAGTCCTCAGATAAATAAAGCCAATGGTACAAGTGTCTTCAGATGCTGCTTCAGGGGACTGGTAACAGCTAGGCGTTCATGCGGAAAACAATGCGTAATAGTTATTTCATATGGCGTATCACAACAGAAGCCATTGGTTGTATTTCATCGTGTTTCTCTTTGTGATTTGAAATTGTTTTATTAATATCTATGGTAATTAATAAAATATTTATCACCAACTCGATTGCCCTGACATTAGGAACCATAAACGATAAATGTTTAAGTTTAAGGAAGACTTTGCTATTAATTGAATTAATCATTTCAGTGTGTTGAGCGAGAGAGTTGCCACAATGATAAAATGCCTAGGTCATATTCAGAGAGTATTATACACTTCGAATCCTGGTCGATAATGGCAGTCCTCTTTTAGGTTTCTCATTTGTTCGTTCTCAGAGTCGAATACATACCTTAAAATCGATCATGAACGATTCATGGATGGCACAGAGTTTATAAATAATATTGTGCCACATCCTATGCTCTTAGTTTAGGAATGTAGAATATTAATAATTTGAACTAAAACGAAATTATGCTATAAGAATAGCTAATAAATAATTCATAAATGTGGTAAGGTTGAAGCAGTTGGAAAAGACAGTTACAAATCAGTTAATATTCTTTGTAATATAAGAACAGATCAGATTATGCAATTGACTACTACTGCTCAGTTCATAATATTTTTTGCTCGCGTTTCATATTTAAAAATATAAAGATTAAAATAGCGTATATAAAACTACGACATTACCTGATGTTTTCTATGGATGCGAAAATATATTTAAGAGCGAAGTGTTAGAAAAAATAATTTAAACTATGATAGATGAAAAGTAAGAGGTAATTAGTAGAGTCTAACCAATTGTTTGTATTTTATCTAATATTGTTAGATAAATTAAATCGAGGAAGATAATATGAGCAAAACATGTAGCATGCGTGTCGTTGATGACACATTTATATAAAATGCCTGTGTTGTATTAGGCCTGATGATGAAGGGAGTAAGGACTTCTGAAACGTCGGTAAACTTCTACCAGACTACACGACACTACGACCCTGAAGACGGCAATCTTCAAGATAAAGAATACTGGCATTCAACTCGATGTAATCGACTAAAAATGTTCAGAATAGATTAACAACTATAAATGTTCGATTAAAGACGTTGATGAGAAATAATGACGATGCTAGATAATGACAACACAGCCTACAATAATAACAATTGGCATTACAGACAGGGATAGTAAAATGCAGCCTGTAATATTTAATTTATTTGGGATTAGGTTACAGGATCTGGATGGCTTATAGACAAGATACTTGTCTAGCTAAAAGCGAAAGTCGATGATATGTCATGGGAAATAAACGCGGAAGAGTCGAATTCACGAGTTGAACCCAAGCAAACAATATAACCGTTAGTGTGAAGTGTCTAGTGTAGTTGCATCAGAACAGAAAATCAAAAAAGACAGACACGACGCGCCGTAACACAACAGTGGCACGTCGTACGTGTCCAGGCATGAGATGACGCTAAATGCTGTCCTTTGTCATTCAAAAGGAAAGGTATTTTACTTTAGTCAGTGGCGGTTTTCTAAATTACTAAGAAACATTTTCAAAGCAGTAGCTGATTTTCGTAAACTTCCTCTTAAAATATATACATTTTCAGATACTACGTGTAAAGATTGCATTCAGTAGTCGATTTCGTCTTTAAAATCGATTTCACATTTCTCGTTTGAGTCACTGATAATGCTAGTCTGGCTATTTTATAACCTAAGATACAATATTTGGGAGAAACAGGGTAGTTTACGTATGCGAAGGTATATGTTTTGGACACCCCTGGACCTAATTTTTAAGCCGCGAAAATTACGTTCCTCGGAGTTGTCTCTCCAAGACAACTTTATTTGTATTTGCCAGTTTTCCTACTACGCGCCGTTGTAGGCATATATTATTTTACATTTCTGTGTCTAATTTTCTGAATAAAATAAATTACGTGGTTTTTTGAGGGGAGAGCATGTTCTCAAGAGGACTTTTATTTACTCTTTTACTACGCGTTACTGTATAAGATTTTTGGCTATATTCCTGCGTAATTTTCTCTCCCGAAGAGAAACACGTGGGAACCTCAAATTTTACAAAATACTGACAGTTCCTACCCTATTTTATAGAAATCAAACTTGGGTTTTAAGAAACATAGATGAAGCAGAGTACTTTCTGTTGTGTTTACATGCCTAAGAAATATCAAAGGATGTAGGCGTTTGAGCCTGTTTCGTTCTGATAGGACAAATAATGATGATATCAGACATGAAATTTATGTATTTGCTACAAGAAACACGTCAAACATTTACAGACAGAAGTAGACATATAATCTGTGCAGGATGCCAGATATAACATGCTTCTTATTAAAATTTATACAAAAATACCTCCCATGCAGAAGGAAATATATTTATAGACCGTGTAAAAGATGGACTGAAATCTGAACACGCTTATGAGCCTATCCTTGTAAGACACAAGAACAGAAGAATGTTCATGTGTGTTCGTCGTGGGGATCATACATTGCTTTCACATTCCTCGTGTGTTTAAATATTTGTTCTGTATGTACAACGTCATGCCAGATGTTTGCATTCATCTTACACTTTCAATTAATTAGTACCAGTAATTCTGCTGTTTCTTCGGAGTGGTTGGAAACACACCACGTGATTTCATTTCTGTTAATAACAGCGGCCGTCAAGTTTTGTGTTCTTATTGCGCGTGATTTTGGTTTCAGGTTTACTCAGCTTATAAAATACGAAGATATACGAACATTATTTTCGCAATGCCCATTTGACTGGCTTTTTCTCTGTTAGTAAATAGACTGAGGCCATGAGATTTCATACCAAAAGTTCAGAATAGGAGAACACTGTCTACCTGTCATACATTTACACCGGAAAGAATACCTGAACATTGCAATATAAAGATGGCTGTCTTCTGGATTCTTGTACTATGTAGTCTAGTAGAAGTTTACTGACGTTTCACTGAAATATCTCACTTTGCTGTAACACAGCGTTTTAAAACGTCTTTCTTCCGCTCAATAGCAGGAAATTCTGAAACTTTTGTGAGCTTTGTAGTTCTGAAACGGGCCCCAAGCATTGTTTTATTATCCCTGTGTAGTGAACGAACTGTGAGAAACAAAGGAATTTGTTTCCTGCTTGAGAAGCAACTTGTCACAGTGAGTAGGAACGTTTAAGACGATAAATTGGTTTGTAACAAGGCAATGCCTAACTGCCCTCTGCAGGCGCTAGATCTGGCTTGTTGTCAGGACCTCCCACAGTTAATGGCTACTGCGATAATCCTGAACGTCACAATAGGTCCCTTGCTTTGGTCGACAGTAGATTGTAAAACGTTTTCACGGTGGACGACATCCCAATTCCAAATCTCTTAACAAAAGAGATCAGCTTGCCGAAAGTCCTTTGTTAGTAAGGTAAAAATGCAAGTATTGTGTCATCATATTTTAGCGAAATATTTCAAAGCATTTGAAAATGGTTGTCTTCTGGGTTGTAGCGCTTTGTAGTCTGGTAGAAGTTTACCACCGTTTCAGAGGTCCTTGCTGCTTTCATCATCAGGACGAGTTGAAAGCATTTGTCAGGGATGACCAGTCCGAGCACGAGCAAAAACAGGCAAAATCATAAAATGAGAACCGAAGAACAGATAAAGTTTGTTAGGACCATAAATGTATTTTAAAAAAAAATTCAGAATTTTTTTTATTGTATCCAGGAAATACAGTACACTGTCCTTGGTATAATTACCTGGATGTTTAATGGTGATATGGACTGTGGCGTTACACCATGTGAATCTGTAGGTAGAAACTATCGCTTCCATGAAATTGTAGGTGCAAGAGGCCTCACACATGGGCGGTTTTCTGATCTGTTGAGACATTTGGTAGACCCTTGGACGAGTGATCATCCCGTCGTAAGGCATCTACCTATACAGGAGATCACATCACAGAAATACACTGACCAACATCCATGCACTTTGTATGATTTGAGGTTTTCACAGCGGTGAGTATGAAGATTTCTGTCTTCTGGGTTGTTGCGCTGTGTAGTATGGAAGATGTTTACCAACGTTTCAAAGATCATACTGCCTATGTCATCGTCCTGATGACGAAGACAGAAATCTTCATCCATGCCCTTTTTCGGGATTCGAAATCACAGTGTCCTAGACCTTGCGGCCACTGTGACCGGCAACTGCTGTTATTATTGCAGTATAAAGATTGTACAGCTTCGGAATTAAATTAAAATTCTTCTGCATGTTAATTGTGTAATTGAGCTGAATTGTATGGAAAATTAAACAATTGTACAATTCTGAAACCGGCGTCGTATTTACCTTCAGATGCAGACGGCGTTGAAACCAAAATGACGAGCATATACGTTTTCACCGCGGTGAGAATCTCTCAGGTCTTCCCGAGAAGGCGGTGGGAATTTAGGGAGTTAACTTAACGACTGATGGTTTCTTTTAAATACGTTCTTCTGTCTGTAGGTGAATGTCCTGTAGTGTATCCAAAACGTATGGTAAAATGGTTTAGAAATATAAGTTATATACAGACAGTAAGCAGCCTGCGTAGAAGATGAATGAAACATTCATGCTTGTGACTTTCGGCGTTGAATGTTGAAGGTTTTCAAACATTTCTGTAAACACTGCAGTCTTTATGGTGAATTTGTATTTGGGTCTGTGAAGCCGAACACTGGACCAAGTAATATCTGGTAATGGGAGCCGTGCTTCTCAGTACACATTCACCCTGAAGATGACAACTGTTAAGTTTGCCGAAACCCTTTAAAACCTTCAGTATTCGATGCGACGTATCCCCGAAATCCGAAGTTAACTCCGGCCGCCAAAACCTGGTGGAGAAAATTCATGTTCGTCTTTTAGTCGACTGTCCAGGACGCTTTTGATACGAGGCCTTCTTCACCAAGTGTGGATATTCTGAGATTATGCCTGAATATGATCCACATTATTTCTGATCTGACATAGCAAATTTAAGAAGCAATAGAAGTTCGTGGGAGGCTCGCAGGACGAGATTTAAGTCTTGCCACTGTGATTCATAAACCATAACTGTACGAAATTGTCCTGTGTGACTAATCTTGTGAGACGCATTGGGAAAGTTCAGACGCTGAGTTCATTCACAAAGAACTTCTTGTTCATTTACTTTCACGTTTGAAAATAAACATAAGCCTACAAGTTAAATCAATAAAGCTAACAATTTACATGAAGTGCCACTGGAAACAGACAAGTTTGTAGCGTTTCCTATAAGCAGAAGAAGTACACCATATGTTATTTTCGCTGTCCATCATTTGAAGCTAACACCAACGTCGTGTTGGTTTTAAATGCGATACGGAATGAAGGCTCAATTGAAATATCACTTTCGTTAGTCCACGTGTTTTATCTTCTTAATTGCTAGATGGATTTTGATCAGATTTAGTATTGGAGGTTTGTACTGTCGTTAACCGGGCAAATTTAATTTTCGTTTATGTTGATCCAGTAAATCCCCTACATTGTGTGAAGCTCAAATCAAATTTAATCTATTTTTTTAAAATCACCTTGCATAAAAGACAGCGTACGGTATTATAAAATATAGATCTTACAGTGGTGTAGAACGTTATAGATAATTTTCAAGGTGGTAAATAGTTACAGAAATACAAAGAAAAATAAACACAACGACAGATTTTATTTACAGCACGTGAACATTAAGACCAATGAAGTATCCAAAGAATGCATGTGAAAAGAAAAAATGTTTTCTCCAAATAGCAGTACGTCTTCTCAGAGTTTATTGCTTTAACTGTAGGTCTGCGATTATGGTTCACTTTCTGACTTTCAGTTAATTCGTTGTTCTTCAAGATCGAAAAAATAAGCAAGGAACTTCGTATTTCACAGTTCTGGCTCTTTCGCTATAATTTGGCCCTTGACCTTCGCAAATGGCGCCAGTGACGTCAGAGTTATATTGAGCCACTGACCTCTCCTTGTGCAGGTGTCTGGCTGGGTAGTGACTACGTTAAGGAGGGTTTCGCTCTCCAGGTAAACATTATAACCATGTTAACCGAAGTTGCCTGTAGCCGATGTGAGATAGACTCAGAAACTATTTGTGTTGTGTAAAGTGACCGTTACAACCATTTGCTGTAAAAGAAAATTACAATTGTCGACCAATCTATTGTTAAACTCTACAGTATCAGTTTTAAAATTGATTTATCTGTACTCGAATACTTCATGTGGACGGAGAAAATTTATTAGGTCTACCACAGGAACTCGAAGGCTCATGAAAACTACTTCCTTCTTCTGGATATCGCTAATTACAATGGAACAGGTTGTTACAGACCAATCGTATACTGTAAACATATCACAATACAAAGCGACGTTTCTGAAGGATAATTTTTCTCAAGACAAAAGTAGATCTCAACAAAGAATTGATCAGGAACGTCTATCTGCTTGACTTGAATGAGCCTTTTCACAAACCACTTCTATATCTACAACTAAAAACAATCAAATAGTAAAAGCACCTGGTTTGAATCTCGACTGATTAACAGGATATTTTTACTGACAAATATTTGTGTCTTTCTACAGCGACTCATTACATATTTCTTATTAACATCACGTAATCGTTGGATTTGACACAACGTTGTAAACGCGCGTACGGAAGCCAATGGATGCAAGAAACATTTTCACAGGTACGCTTGTGGAATGCTGTTTGTTTAACCGTCGGTAGAGAAACGTTGAAGAGAATTAGAAAAGGGTGGCAGCCTATTTCAACTCAGAGGCACCCCCCAGCGATTCAAAACCTAGCACATCCATTCGTTACAGTTCCCACTTGGACTCTACCTTACTTTATGTGTAAATGTGATACAATTTATTATGAACAAGGAGGGCTGAGATTATTTACAGTTTACCTCCTGCCAGGGGGCGCAACTGTGTGTTTGTTGTCACCTCTTTAGGAGAAGCGAACGCCCAGAGTAAAAGACAGAACAGAATGATAAGAGACGACAAATCATTGTACAGCAATGAAAGGGAAAGAATCCTATAGAGAATGTTAATTAGGAAAACCGAGGGAATAAAGAAGATATTTTAATCACAGATAAGGGACGTCTCATTCAAGTGGCCGACCTGCCTACAGATCAGGTAGGCGGTACACCGTAGACCGTAATGTTCCTTTTCGTCATCTTGAGGGTTACGGGAGTACACGCCTTTCAAGACAACCAGTTGTTGGTGAATGGTGCTTAGTTAAAATAAAAATGGTCACGTTACCGCTGTGTACCACTTCATTCGTGTGTTTAGGTGCCGTGAGCTCGTCAGATATTGAAGTGAGTAATTATCCCCACGCTCCAGCCGTCTTCACCGGTAAATTTAATTTTATAAGAGGTTAAGGGGGTTCTGGGATTGTTTCGACGACATGTTTCGATGTTTACCACATCATCATCAGGCTTATCAATTCATATATTTTTAAAAACTATTGTACATTTGTGCATTGCGTTTATTGATTTTTAATTTTCAGTCTTCATCTTGATTTGGAGTATGCATTTTGATGTTCATTATCTGTGAAATTAATTTTTTCAAGTCGTGATTATGGATTTTGACATAGGAAATATAATAACAATTCAAAGAGTGTAAGGATGTTAATTTAAACGTAATACTGAAGATGATGTGGTAAACATCGAAACATGTCGTCAAAATCAAAAGCGCTGTGATAAATGTAATATTATACGACACAGAAAAGCGCCATAAAATATAACATAATGCAATTTATATTGTAAATGTTATAAAAATTTAAACAACATTATTTTAAAACAAGTTTTGTGTATAGACTGGAAAAATAAATATATGTAATTTAGATTAATACAGAAGAGTGTTTGAATTGCGGTCGGAAGGTCGTAGTTCCTGTTCGTTTATTTCTTTGCGTATCTGATTTAATTTAGTAGGACAAAGTTGGTTGAATGTGGCCAGCGGGCGAATGTGGTCGCTTTGGGTTAAACATCCCTAACACTGTTACTGGTGATAATGTGATCGCTAATGTCATATACAGTGTTTCTCTAGAATTTGGAGATCGTGTTGAAGGAAAAATAGTGTGTGGACAGACATTTTTATTTTGAAGTTAGTATTTTAAGGTAAACTAAAAACAATAAGTTTTAAACATTCCCAGATGGTAATATTGGCAAAATTGTACTCAGGTATTCTGAGCACCAAATCCATTATTATTAGATTGCCAGTGACACCAACCGTTATATATCAGTGAACCAATTTGGGTGAATAGGCCCGCTCTGGGAAATTATAAAAGTTTATATTTTGAAGCATGTTTTAAAAAAACTTTAGATCAGTATACGTTGAACTTTTCGAGTCTTCCGTAAAATATAATTTTGAGGACGTTAGCGCTAAAGACAGCTTGTGGATTCTGTTATAAACAATATAACTGCTGAAATTCATAGAAATTTTGAGACTTGATACAGAGTATGAAATGCTCTGTGTGATACCATGAGGCTGTAAAGTGTTCATTTGTGGAAACAGCATAAACAGCATATAGGGAATAGCTGTAGTATAGAATGTGGAGCGATTATGTGACTATTAGTATATTATACAAAAACAATCATAACTGAGTTCTTCGGCTGTAACTTCCATTTGTGATTGTCTCGTTCAATAGAACTGTTGGTCCTATTCACCCGCTGATTTTCGGGTAAAAAGGAATGCAATCACAACAGAGAAAAATATGTTATTGGTTAGGGTCTAGCCTTACCAAATATTGAATTGAGGTAAATTTTTAACAAGTTTTTACTCCGTACTAGCTAATTTTCCTTTTTGTGGTCTCATACACCTGAACTTTCCTTAATTAATTTTATTACATAACTAACTCCATGGAGCTAATTTTTAAGAAGCTAGTAGTAGCTCAGTTAGTCAATAAATACCCTTCTTTTATAAAATCCGAAAGTTAATTTCTGTGTTAAGAAAAACCCTCCTTGGTCAGTATTCTAGTCAGACGAATTTATTCCACATCATAACTTTATGCCATATTTTAATGTTATCATCGTATTTATGCATAGGTCTTCCAAATTGTCTCTTCGTGTTTTGAATGTGTTTCTATATCTTCTACATGCTTCGTCCATTTTATTCTCCACGTGTGCACTGTGTAATGTTAACCCAACCAAAGCTAGAATAAAACAAACCAGTTGTGGGTGGATCAATTTTTCTTTTCTTTTGTAGCCGTGTTTAAAAGTCTTGCAATAAAGAATCCTTTAAATGAGGGTTGGTGGAAAGTGAAACAAAAACTGGTTCATTATTGGGAACTAGGGGAGATGTTTCTTTTGATCTCTGCGTCGGAAGAAGCTTTAATAATGCGCTGTATCAGTGAATGCCATCGCAGAAATGTTGCCAGGGAGGTGTGGCATAGCGCGAAGTCTGCTGCTGCCGGTTTAAGTGTAATAAGGGATTCACCTTATAAAGGCGTGAAGAATCCTAACGAGATAGATGCGAGAGTCGATAGTGAATTATCGACTTCCAAGACTGTTCAACGTCATAAGCTCGCCATTTTGTATACTGTGCACGCACTCTGTATTCGCGCATTGAATTTTTAAATTCGTGAGATGCAGATAAATGACTGAAAGAAGATAATCGATATAGAAAAATGACGATTGGAAATCTCAAAGTATTAGTGGCGTCGATAACCTGCGATAGTCTTTGCGTGTACAGTCACGAAGATATTTCTTGTCATGATCTTTCTTCACATATTTCTGATACCCATAACTCTGTAACCTTTCCGAATAGGATGCATTTTTTATTCATAATGAGTTGATGAGTTAATACGCCGATCATTTATAAGATGATGGCATTCATACACAGAATACTGCTTGTCGAACTTATTAAAAATGTGGTAATGTTTTGACGTAGGTTAAGCTGTCATATTGGTCCTATTAAACCTTTCTCTATCCTTATAGATCTGTAGCCCTTTTTATTTTAATTTTATAATTTGTTTGCCAATTCCAGTGAAGTTACAATATTGAACATTGGGGTTCTAATATCAGAGATTATAGGGTTAGTTAACAGAGAAGTAGCTCATTTGACTAGTGTTTGGTAGAAATCGGCTGAGTTTATCCTTGATATCTCTTTGTTTCTCTTGGTTAACAATAGATCAGTGTTCTACCATCGCCTCCTTTCTTATTTAATTATTCACCATTCATATTAATTTTTGTACCATAGATTTTAAGTTTTCAGCTTTTTGGAACACCCCATCTCTGTTGAGGCGAGGCACAATATCCGGAAACTTGGAAATTATCACCAAATTCATACATCTGATCACCTGAGAAAACTTATTCTTTTATCCTTGATTGGTTCCTATATCTCAAACCGATTCCCCATTCGCGGGTTTCTCATTACCCTGATGATGGAGGCAGCAAGAACCTCTGAAACGAAGTTAAACTTCTGCGAGACTATACGGTGCTACACCCCAGAAGACAACCATCTTACCGTATCCTCTCGCTCTTTCAATATCTGATTTTTAAACAGCATCATGAAATAATCCGAAAATTAAGTAAAATGTTTATCTTCTCACTGCGATGAGTATGTAGATAGCTTTTGGGTTGTTGCATCATGTAATCTAGTAGACTTTTACCGATGCTTTAGATATCCTTTCTGCCTCAGTCAATACAAAACAGTGACTTTAAATTAATAAATTGCTTTGGAGATTTGCAAACTCAGATCGGTTCGCCTCCTTCTGTAGATTAAGCAAACGTTAAGGAATCTGTGAATCCTGGGAGACGTCTAACGAGGTCCTGAAGTAGTCATAACTCTGTTGTGGGTGTTGAACAGCAGGGAACGCCTTCGTTACGTCCATTAAAACCCCTGCATTAATTCACACGTCTCCTTTAAAGTGAATTTACTAATTAAATTAGCCTAAACAAGCGGCAAGTTGTAAGACACTGTGAGTACCAGAGCTACTAGTACACAGTGCTGCTTTGTTTAAAGCAATTACTAAAAGAAGTTGCTCATTTCCTAATTTGTGAAGGTGACAGTCAGTTTACGAATTTTACCATCACGTCATTTCACTCAATATGAGGGCTCGGCTTCTTGAATGTAAATAGCGGGTTTTTCTTTTATCTAATATTGTTGAGGATGAAACGATGTTTAGTCTGTAATAGGCTTACAGTCTTCACAGAGAGTGGTCTGATTTGTACATTTTGTAGCTTTCAAAGCAACTAGCTCATAACTGTGTACTACGAGCAATAAGTATTTATATGTTCATAAAATTAAATGCCTAGCTCTAACCTTTCTTGTTAACAAACCATGACTTCCGGTTATGGGCTATTAACGAGTTTCAAGAGAACTGCATATTTGTCTCTACTAGGAACCTCGTTACTTTGGTAATTTATTACATTAATTAAATCTGCCTTAGAGAGAACCTCACCGTAGAGAGAAAGTATGTGTTTAAACAAATCCCACATTAATTTTTCTGTGATGGTGATGATAACAATAATAATTATGTGAAAATTACTGATTTTTAATTGCTATTCGTAAATACCTGCTCAGATCATACATTATACAGTATAAAATCAGTTTACTTTTATGTGTTGTGTTTGTAACTGAAATTGTAGTCTCGCTTTGAGGAGTTGCTTTAATTTTTGTCCTCAAGAGTACGTGACTGGTACATGTGTACTGGTTTATTATTTTAGTGTGAACAATGATAGCTTTATAGTCTGATTCCTCAATATCGGATGTTTTATTACTTTCTTAGCTGTTCCATTTGGTGTTACTGACGGCCCACATACAAGAGCAGGACG
>NW_019059988.1:869953-932371 GCF_000696155.1 Zootermopsis nevadensis | reverse complement strand
AGCTCTCTGGGCCTACGTGCAAACGTGCGGTAATTTTGTATTATGTGCGTATGCGTCATGAATCCATGTGGATGCGTCTAGGTATAGCTCCACGCATTCAAAAACCTCTGGAAACTATATATGGACGTGAGTGGTCACCTTCGCTCTTGGGGGCAGATTACCAGAAGATTCATTGCATAGGAGGCTGAGTGGGCCCCTTTACAAATAGCTTGATTTTTCAAAAGAGGCATTCTTAAAAGTGGCGCTCATGTTATACGTGTTAGTTCGGCTGATACTGAAAAACGAGGGGAAAAGAAGTCTTCTGTCTTAACTTTTATGGCTCAGTGGTGCTCTATACACTTTAACACATCATAATGGATTAGGTAAAGTGCATCGTTAGCCAAATGCAGCCAGCCATGCGTTCAATGGAGTGCCATTAAACCACGAAAATAAAATGACTGTTCTGTATGTATTGAAATATGATTCATAAAGTTCGGTGTTCCGTAATTAGTTGAAGATTTTTATAGATCCATAAATCAAGCTCAAAATATCAGTGGTATTGTCTACTGTCAAATGGCAGAAAATGATTTTGGCGCCTCATTATAACCCGTTTTATTTGAGATGCTCGTCTACAAAATTGAAATTCTAAGTCCTTACGTTGAGCTCTACAACATTAGTACCGACTTCTCTGTAACAATTTACTATAAAATATTTTTCAGGAAGCGTTTATGAGACGTGTTTCGATTCATTATGTGTGTAATCTGCACTTTTGAAATTCAGTAACGTATATGGCCTTAATTTAGTGCAACAGGAAGTAAAAAATTATAACTTTCTGAATCGTATTTTGCACAGCGAGCAACGAAATTACAGACAGACGGTATTTTATGTGATGCAACTTGCGATTTTGTTGTTCAAGTTATCTGCTGATATATAACGTACACACTAACCTTTTCCGAAAATTGTGGTACTTTCAGAGTACAATGACTCATTTGAAAATTAACGTTGCCATAATGTTTGAAACAAAAATTTCAGTGTGACTAGTGAAAGTAGTGAAATTGGTTTGCGATGTAAAATTAGCATAGAAGTTATAATAGCCAATGTAAAAGATCGGGTTACCATAGGAACCCGTGTTCAAGCGTTAATATGTAACCGTGTTGCATTCCTTGTGTCCACTGATGTAGCCGTCAACAGCTGAGGTATGCCGCCCGCGAACACGACGTCTTCAGATTACGAACTGTAACTTATGGCCCTGGTTTTTAACACTTCTGCTCCATCTTTGGGACATACCTCACTCTCCGGACTGATCTTGTGCAGTTCTTCAGGGAAATGTTTGGGACATAGGTCACAAAGCGGCTTTCGACTTTTTGAGATTTAAGGTTTTTATTCCGGAAGACAGCCATCTTCGACTTCCTTCCTTCACTATTCACAGTCATCTTGTTTGTTATTATTCGAATGATAGTTGGAAATAAATTCAAAATAATTGTACGTTGGGTGCTTTGTCAGGAAGTGGCGATTTACCGAGTTTTTTAATGCAGTTCTGCAGGCAGATGTTGGAATACTTCATCATTACACGCGTGCTTTTACGTCTTGACTCACTGTTTACTCTGCAGAACGTGTGCCAGTGCGCGATTCGCTTCGTGCATCATTTCGAACCGAGCCGTCCGTTAACCGCTCCATGACAGCTGATGAGTCTTGTGCTCGTCACTTGGCCGGAAACAAAACGTCAATCAGTGGATAGGTAACACACAGGACCAACAGCAAGGAAAATGTTTAATATTTTTACCGTCTGTTAGGAAAGCTAAGACTTCTGTGTTTTGGAACTGTCATAGAGGTCTGCTCATCGACTTTAAACAGTCCTGTTGTAAACAGTGACTGTTATCAACCACGTAATTTTATAGGTTAACTCCATACATAGATGAAAATTTTGGGGATCATTATTGTGGATTTCAAGGCAATAAATTAACTACTGATCAGATATTCTGCATTCGTTAGATAGTGCAGAAAAATGGGAATGTATTTGGCAGTATTGCAACTACAGGCATACCTCGTTTTATTGCGCTTCGCAGATATTGCGTCTTTTTTACAAATTGAAGGTTTGTGGCAACCCTGCGTCGAGCAAGTCTATCGGCGCTATTTTTCCAACAGCTTGTGCTCACTTCGTGTCTCTGGGTCACATTTTGGTAATTCTCGCAATGTTCTCGCATTGTTTTCTTAGACGTAATGCTATTGCATACTTAATAGACTACAGTATAGTGTAAACATAACTTTTATATGCACTGGGAAACCAAAAAAGTCATGTGACTCGTTTTATTGCGATGGTCTGGAACCGAACCCCTCAATATCTCCGAGGTATTCCTGTACATATTCATAAACTTCTACAAAGCTCATGATTCATGTCGGAGCAAAGTGTTATGCAGAGTTATCTAAAAGTCACACAACCCATTACTTGCATATGGTCTATTTGTTATAAAATGAATTACATTGAAATCAGAAAACAAAATCAGGATGTTGTTAGCGTCCACCGCGTTCGGCGATTCATGCATTTCCTATTCTAAACAGTTTGGTGCACGGTGATTAGCTCTGATGATGGAGGCAGCAAAGACCTCTGAAACGTTGGTAAACACGGCGCTACAACCCAGAAGACAGCCATCTTCGGACTCACCGCGGTGAGAACCTCAAATCCTTCATCCATAACGTCAACCTGCGAGAGCTTAAGAACGGAAAAGGATTTCATGACTGTTAAAGGTCAGACACTTGCGAATGAGTGTTAGTCAATGTTTCATCCGATTCGTCTGGCCGAAAAAAGTAAAATGTTCCCGGCAAGAGACGAGGTGGGAGTAAGAACGGGGAGATTTGCATGTCATTACAGGCAAGATTGAAGAAGGCTTGTTACAACTGACATGTCTCTTTGGGTCATAAATCTTGCAGTATTATTGCAGCACATACAGGATATGTCCTTTATTCATTGTAAGGCCAAGTGCTTCATTGAAAAAGCTCGGCTCAGATTTACTTGTCTGCCAAACTCTCTCATTGTAATTTATTTACAAGTCTACAATTTAGTTAATCTTTAAAAACGTATCGCCGACGGTACAAACAATTCGGTTTCTTGTAGTGAAGAAGCATCCTGCAGTTTTAATCACTCACGTAACGACTCAGAGATTAAAGAAAATTGCCAATGTTCGAACGGCCAAATATAAATAAGATTTCGTGATGACGATTAATTAATACTTTAATGAGTATGTCACTTTAAATTTAGGTCATTTAATAATGAAAGTGTCATTATAGAAATGACAGATAAATAAATGTAAAAGTGCCGAACGCTGTAAGTTCATGAGAAATTAGCGATCAGAATCGTATGTTAGCCGTTCTCTTCCAGGATATTAATTTCTGTACAAATTTAATATGTGAATATGAAAATTACGTAGTGTCTGTTCTATAAATACCATTCATATTAAATAAAGCTTGGGTTTCATATTTTCGAGCGATTACTTGTTTCTTAATAAGGACTGTGTTTTATGGATTTGTCATAATTTTTTATCAATAAAACAGATACATGACATGTAACTTCACAACAAACTGTCTTCATAAAACATAATCCTTTTTGAGAAGCTGACAGCACATTCAGCTAGCTAAGAACTTTTACACATTTTATTGAATCAATACCGCGTTCACAGAAGCCCGCTACTAACCCCAACCCAGAGTCAAATTAATCTAAAACACACCTTCCCACTCCTACAGTTTTCCCAAGCAAAGTTTTGTAGGCATTTCTAATTTCTCCATATGTGTCACATGTCACTGACATATCATTATTCTTTACTTGATGAACCGAATCGTATTTGGTGGGTCGTAAACATAAAATAGGGAATCGTTAAAAATGTTTTAGAATCTGAGGATCGTTGGCGCTTTTTACTGTCGAATTGACAAAGTGAAATGCAGCATTTAAGGCTTCTGCAGTACTGCAACTGCATATAAATATACAGACGTTCAGAATGCTCTGTGATTTATGAAACTCGGATCAAACTGTAGATTTCCATATTAACAAGAAGAGGTCAATCAGATGTCAGTTGACTTACTTCACCAGACGGGAATATCACTGAATTTATCCTCTATTTCCTGAAGAGTTGGAGATAAAAATTTGAATATATTAGACAATTTGTGCTACAACTGTCTCACACTTTATATTCAGTGAGGATAACCTATGTAGAATTAATTCTGGCCCTTGGTTACAGGCTCATAAATCTCATAACTTTTACTGTAAGTGCATTGGTACCTTGCGTACAAGTCTCTATTAATACTTGGGCGAGTTTAACTCCAATTTAAATAAGCAGTCCGCAGAAGGTTGCGACTTTAAGTCAGATTATTCGGTATGACGGTTCATGTTTCACGTTGTTTCACTATGGCGTTGTTTCCATTGCGATCAGGTAGTACAGTGGACGCAAAATAACTCCGAGCTTGGGCTACGTCACAGTATGAGAGACGGAAGATGAAAAGAAACAGGGAAGCATGAATCGCTATTAATTAACTAGTATTGTGGCGTCACCCAACGCTTTTACCGATTACAGTACCGGATTACATTAACGTGGGTCAGATATCAAACAACAATTCTTCCAACAAGTTTTGCTCAGACTTCATGCAATTTTATAATTTACTATGGTGTCAGCAACAAAGAAAGTACGTCACGCATTATGAAATATATCCATGATCATATTTCAAGGAAATTCCGACCTATCTAGTGTCTGAGTGAATAACAATAAGACGAAACGTACTTACAGTAAATGAAACATCGAAAGAAATTTTTCACACTAACCTGCTAGTGTTTACAACTTGTTTATGACTGGAGCTCATACATTTGAATAGCTCAAGACGTATAGATTGAAATAAACCTGACGCAGATTTTACACAATACGAGGGAGAAACAATGTGATACGTAAATGTGATGATTGTAATAAAATTTTAGGAAGATCCATGATGTTTTTCGTTCACAGCGCAATTTCTATTTCTTCTGTTTCTTATACGCTCCTGAAATCGTTTAAAACTTCGGTTAGCTTACTAGAGATTTAAATTGAATTCGAAGGAAAGGCAGTCGGAGGAAAAAATATCAGTAAAGCTGGAATAAAATATAAAGAGTTTCAATGTGGGAAATATGAAAATGCATCTTCCGCCAGATCTTCCATTCCTTTACGAACGACTGTCAATTTGCTGTCCGAAATTGGCAAATAAGCGTAACAATCTTTCTCGTGCCCAGAAATAGGAATTAGACATTTAATTATTCAGTAAAGCCTGTCTAAAATGTAAATTTAATTAAACGTACACTTGGATTTATCGAAAAATTTCTTCGGTCCCAAATCAATTTAAAATTATTTGTAATAAACGACGGATGTTTAACCAGAAACGTACATAAAAAATATAATTTAGTAAAATGGACCTAGTTCACTTGGTATATATGTGACGCATTCTGGTCCTTAGAATGTATCTGAGAATGAACTTTGAACTTTGTTGCCATTCTTTGGAAAGAATTAAGCCCCTCCTTCTACAAAAACAGCTTCAGAATACATTACAGGCCACAGAAAAAGTTAGTCTAATAGATACGAATAACGAAACAAATAGAAACTTAAATATATCTGCTTAATAAGTCTAGTGTCCATATCTGGTTTGTTATTTCAATCATGTAGTGCCTGTGTACTTCGTGTGTTTACTTTATTCATAAGAAACTCCCTGTGTTAAAGATAGGCTGTCTGGAACGGGAAAATATTCGTGTCCTTTCAAATACCGTTAGTGAATTGTATATGCTGTATCTGTGTTAGTAAACGATAAGGTTTGATCCTTGGAGTGTCTTTCGGGAACATATTTCATTGCTTGTCGAGGTGTAGGGTAACTGTGGACCTCGCTGAAGAGACGTGTTCTTCCGCGGGTGTAAAATTCAGCTGGGAGCCGGGGCGAAACGCCTTGGACACTTCCATTCAGTTTCTAGGTCTGAAAAAACGTGGGGTTTTATTTCAACTCCACCAATACGCCTAAGTAAATAACAGAGCTGGTACAACTTTAGCTTAAAGATACTGAGTGATAAATCACCTTTGTCTGGACTCTGAATGTTCACAGCGGTTTGGCTGTCTGTTCCGTCATAAAATTTCTGTCTTCTAAAAGACATCAAGAAAAATGTTTTTTTAATATGAATTTTTAAGAAAGAGCCGAGAGTATTTTATACTTAATGGTTAGAAAAATAATATACCTTGTCATGTTCTATTGTGTGGTTGAGAATCTGACCACACGATGGCTCTGTGTTCGTGACAACGTTGTTGGTCGAACGTAATGAAATTGTTTTGGGTGTTCCCTGTTACGCATTCTGCACACAAACTAGAAGTGCAAATCCTTTGTTAATGAATTCGAAACGCGGAATTATATTTACAGGCTTAAATTCGTAAATTTAACGTTTATGGTTTCATAAAAAAAGCACTCACTCTATGGTACAGGAAATTATTTGAAAAGTCGTCCAAAGGGTCCTGCTAAATTTTGAAACAGTCTTAGGAGTAATTCTGAATTGAAATAGGGTATAAGGCCTAATTGATAAGAGTTTATGATGATAAATAGAAATTAGAACACTACCACTTATCGTTAAATTGTACCATTTAAACGTTATATTCCACTTTTCCAAATACAAGACGTTTTCTAAACCACGTAATAAAACACAAGAGAAAACAGCTTCGAGATTTCTGTCATGTATGGATTCAAGCCAGGCTCCCAGTTGAGAAGTGGGTTAAAGCAACGAAACGCAACGAGTTATTATTCTAACATTGTTCCAACTTAGGCTCATAATTATTTTTAATGATGAAATGGATGACATCTATATACCAGTGTAATAAATAAAACCTTATGACATCTGGAAGAAAATTGGTCACGCAATAGTACCAACGCGTGTGTGTGTGTGTGTGTTTGTAAGGGGGGGGGTGTTTCGAATGCTTGTAACTCTGCTATTCCTTTAATGGAAATAAATTAAATAAATCGGTATTCTTAAGCCGGATTAAACTCTGGAAATATGCAGTTAATATTCAGATATTTCGAAACGACGTTAACAAATCAGAATATCATTCAGGAGGATGTAAGTGCAGACTAAATTCTGGGAATGTTTGCTGCCATACAGTTGAGAATCTGTCATTCCGTCCGCTATCTAAACACGTAAAGATTAAAATATACAAAACTATAATTTTACGTGTTGTTTTGTATGGCCGTGAAACCTGTTTCTCGTGTTGAGAGAGGAACACAGATTGATGGTGTTTGAAAACAGGGTTCTGAGGAAATTATTTGGACTAATCAGGGATTTAGCGACATCAAACGAATGAATATGATATTGGCGGGACATGTGGCACGTGTGTGGGAGGCGAGAGAAACGCACAAAATTTTGGTTGGAAAGCCTGAAAGTAAGAAACCACTCGTAAAATCAGTCGTAAATGGAAGATTATATTAAAACATAATTCAGATAAACATATATTAATGGTTTGGATTGGATTTATCTGGACCGGCGGCTTTCCATAAATGACGTGGAATTTCTTGACTAGTTGATTGTAAAATTAGCTTCACGAAAAGGACTCTGCTCTATGTAGTTACTTAGTAATCTTACAATGTCGTACCTTATACTGTTTCCGTGTCTTTATTATTCATAACGTTTTAACACATTTTATTATCATATGTGTGGGGAATATAATTTGTAGACCTAGTGGTCTGTTGAGTAACATTTTAAAGCTGTCAAAGAAAAAAGAAATGTTAGTAACTTTCGAGAAACATTTTAAGTCTTCCATATAGCTGTCCAATATTAGGCTTTCATCTGAGATTTTTCTTTTATCTTGGAAGTTTCAGATTTTTTTGAAACAACCTGTACTGGCAACCTGTCACAGGAGGGGAGTAACTGCCTAGTCAGCGCATAGTCTCTGATTACCGTCGATAAATTTCACTAATACGAAGGTCCTGTTTTCTGTGTGTCCGGTGTATATTCCTTCTAAGCATACCGCATAGTTTACCGAGTTGCTAAGATGTTTGAGGTTCCTGATTTATTACCTCAGAGCGGTGACTATTAAACAGATGCAAGTCGACCTCACCTGTCTCCACAGTTGCAACACCAACCACATATTTTTTTTTGAGCTGTGTTTTTTTCCACTGCCCTTGAGACCATAATTTGCCCTTAATTTGCTTTTCTAGGGAAGGGACAGTTTTGTTAAAGCGTGTTGCGCTTACAATTGTTAGTTCGAATACCAAACTATGTCGCCTGTCTGGAAATTCTCTCCTTTTTAAAGTTTATAATTAGGTTTGCTTTTAAAATCCTATTTCGAAGTGTAAGTTCTGAATTCGTTTAAGAATTTTGAGATTCAAACGTGACCTTGAAATACTGAACACTTAATTTGTAACCGGCTGGTGTACGTACATACGGGCTGTGGCCAGTGAACCCGCACCCCTCAACACGATGGTTGAAACTTCACATTTTGTTGTTACCATTTTTATTGTTTTAAGTCAAAGTTATTTGGGCTTTAAATTCAGAATATTTAACTTAGAAAGTATTAGCATGTTTTCATTTCAGATAAATACACTTTTTGTTTAAATTATTATATTAAATATGGTATATTATTATATATTAAATAATTAGTCATGACGCGCCGCGTGTTTTTCCAAAGGGGCACAAGAATCACCAATGAAAGTAAACGAAAATTTAGCTTCATTGTATTGATCTTCCTTATTTTATGAAAGTGCTGCTTGGTGTATTTTATTCAAACTTAATTTTTTTAATAGTACGCTTATTTTTACTTCTAGTGCAGTTCTCATCAGAGTTTAACTTTTTATTTTCCTCCAACTTCACGGCTTCAGCAAATGTGTCCATCAAATGTGCAGATATAAATAATTTAAAGTAAACTGTAAGATACTATTTCAGCATTTGCAAGGAACCGCCACTGAACACTTCAGATTTTCTTTCGCAGACAAGCTGTAAGATACGTCGTTTATGTGTGAATGTTTAAGTTATTTGAAGACTGATAGTGAAAGAAGGATTAAAACTGTATGTAAAAAAATATGCAGAAACAACTTTTGATGAAAACTAGTAACAAAATTGTCTGTGCATGAGAGACAATATCGACGAATAAGTAGGAAGTTTTGTACAGACATAGACCTCTGAAACGTCGGTAAACTTCTACCAGACCACACGGCGCAACAGCCCAGAAGACAGCATCTTCGGACTCACCGCGGTGAAAACCTCAAATCCTACAGAATTTGTAAACAGTCTCACGTCCAGTTTTGCACCGGTACCTTCTATTTAACCTGATTACAGACGAAATTATCTTGGCTCATAACCTTTCTTCTTTGAATACGTAGTTTGGTTGCGTGGAAAATGTTTACAGAAATAATAAATACTTCGTGAGCACCAAAGGTTAGCCATTCTCGGTGTACTTACGACTCGTGTACTGCGTAAGATATTTAGAATTTAAGATTTCTCTACTTTAACATAACACGTAGATTTAAATATGAGTTTAGCGATAAATGAAGCGTAAATTTAAAGAGGATAAGGATACAGGAAATTTGCATACTACTGCATGTTTACCTTCCCTAAATTAACGTGGACTTACACAAAACGCTATACTTCACAGCTGTCAAAATGTCCTATGTAAGCATTTTATTTCAGAATGCATGAAGACGTTATAATCCCACCATTTTATCTCTCTGTAGTCTGTACCGTTAGTACATAAAATATAATAAATATTAATACAAGAATCCATAGGTAGTACAGCATTTTAATATTTCATTATTTGGCCGATTTTAAACAAATACTGACATAATCCATGTGATAAATATAACACATTACATTACATGATTAAATTTCTTGAGAAACGAACACTAAATATTCATGAATAAAATATTTCATCAGAGGAAAGGTTTGATTTTATCATGAAACTGGTACTAAACCATTTTAAACTCGTTAAGTGAAACGCGCTTCTGTTAAGTTTTAAACAATAAAAATTGTTTTGTTGTCCTTTTTAAGTGTTGTTGATTCTTCTTAAATCCTGTAATTATGTAGTGACGTATAATCAATTCTGCTTGCTCTGCCAGCCCTGTCAGGTGTTTCGAGAACCATCTTTGCCATCGTCCTCAGGGTGATAACTGCACAGACGTTACAGTAATCTGATAATACGTCACTTCATTTTGTATCTGTGAAGTCATGAGCAGATACATGACATTTTATATTTTTGTACATAATTTGAAGTCAGTCTGTATTTAATCGATCACTACATGGGACATTCTGATTATAATTTATTGGTTATGTAACACTATGTCAACTGCTTTGTTTAATATGCATCGAATGAGATATGATAGGGTAAAGATGACTTCGGGTAGGTACGGTAAGGCAAGAGTCAGTTGATCAGGTACAGGATAGAATTCGTGTTTCCTTAAACTGTATTGGAATTTAATCGATAGTTGTACATCGAAATTAGACACGTTATTCTTGTCACATTGCACAGTGATTCTGGGTTTTATCATTCATTGAAATCACCGTGATTCATTCAGTAACAGTTACAAGGGCTCTCGGGTAGTGCCATCGGCAACGGCGTATCTAACGATCGACCATGTTGGCTACTGTCATCGAACCTTCCCCTGGCTAGAGCTGTATATTTTCTTTGGCTCATGACCGTGTGTTTATTGGACTGAAGCTTCGCTAATAACTCCCGTAATATAACACAGTTACGGTAATACAAACGTTCTAATATTTTCCAGCTAATTGTCTCTTGCATTCATTAACCCTTCACAGTCCAATGGTAACCATATGTTCCACCTGGTTCAATAATGAATACCTATTCATTGTGTTTTTATGGATTTTGAGTTATGATTTCCTTAAACGGCTTTAACCATTTGATCTTTGTACTGGTGAAGAGTTGGTATTTTCTTTGCGGTACGGACTGAATTCAAATTTTTCGACACCCATTCACATTTAATTTAGTATAAGAATTTCCTATATTTTATACCAACTGCCTTTGCATAATTTTGTCTGAACAGCTTTAAAAGAAGCATCTTATGCAATTAATTATAATTTTCACATAGCCATAGGAGGAAAAAGAAGAAGAAGAACATAGCTACTGTTCGAAATCTTTTCACTGGTTAAAATAATATACTTTGTCTTACATTTAAAGTACTGATTAATGAAATACAAACATTTTGAAAACTTCCCTTTGGAGTATAATTTGATGTATACGCTTTCTTGTTTGTTATTTAGAGTGTCATAATTTTAAACTGATACTTTGTGCACGTATTATAATATAATAGGGAGAGATTCATTTCAGAAGTTAGAAACTATTATGTTACTTTTGAGTGTGTTATGTTAAGTATGCCTGTGAACCTATCATTGGACTTCATGTAGGTAAAGTTTCCTGTCTGCGTATAAAATATATAAAATGTATAAACAAGTTAAGAGATTGTGTGAATGGAACGTAACGGAAACTAACAGTAATCTCCTTTTTTTTACTCACCTTGAAATACCTCATTCATTCAGCTTTCTGGTTTAAACTCTGCACGCTCTACTGAAAACAGTTTGCAGAGTGATCGTCAATCAGAATTTGCGGCGAAGGCCAGCAGGGGATGTCTGCTTAGAATAATATTTACATCGGTGAATCTTACAGAATAAAATTGAAATGTTATACAGAATGAGGCGTATCCAAATGCATCAACCACATTATGCTGTAGACTGTTCGCTGAGCACGCTGCCTTTATTTACAAGAAGTAACCTTGAAGCCAATAAAAATAGGGTCTTGAAGTGCTAGTGCCATTCAAAGAACCCAGCATCGTGGCACCAACCCATATTTTGACAGGTTATTAAGAGGAAAATAGATACGTACAAAGTGGTGTTTTTTTTTCGTATACACAAGCGTAAGTTACACTAAGCAGGCTTATTACGTAGACATGTTTTATGTAACGGGGATGGGCTAGTTATTCTGAAATTAACAATAACTGACTAAAAGGTCCTCATCCCCCCCCCCAAAAAAAAACATTACCATAACATGAATTTAGGTCCAGTCACAAAAGTGAGCTGTTTGCCACAACACTGCATGCCCATAACGTTTCATTGACTGACGGTTGAAATACACTACATTGGAGGGAAAATTAATCATGAGCTTCGTAATAAATTTCTTTCTAAAGGTTTTTAAATATTATAGATTATTCTGTGTGCTGTGAAAACTTTCCATTGAGACGGAAAATTTCGTGAGCTACGCCTTGCTGTTTCTTCCATTTTAAAACGTGAATACAGAATGTCCTAAAAAAGATATTCAATGAATGAAATAAAGACGTTTTAAAAAATTAAAAAAGGGGAACTTAGTGAATTAGCGAATGTAGTCCAGGTTTTTAAAATGGCCACCGTTAGGTAGTTGACGATGGTGAGAAAACTGACTGATAAGCCGCCCACAAAATTTGCTGCTGTTTATACAACTTTTTGTGACATGCTGTATTTTCAATAGCTTTAAAGATTATTTATTTAAATGTCCTGAGCAACTAAATAGATGTTAGTGTTTCCTGTTAAATTCATGAACAAAATACAACTCAGCGTTCGAAGCATTACATATTTTATAATCTTCGCCAGTAACTATTAAGGTGATTAAATGAAAGAATATGGGATGTACAGGGCATATGAGGGATGAGACAAGCTTGCGAAATTTTAATAGGAATATCTGCAGGAAATTATGAAATGGATCTTAAAGAAGTAGGATGTAAGGGTGGAGAAAGGATTCATTTGGCTCAGGATAGTGACCAATGGCGGGCTCGTTTGAATGAGGAAATTCACCTTTGGATTTCATAGAAGTTTAACCATAATAGAATGCACAACATTTCAGCATGCATACCTTGTGAAGGATATATTGTCGCTTCGAAATTACAAGTGGCGATGGCGCTTACTTATGGGCTGGTGTCTCTCAGCGTTTACATGGTGGAAATATCAAACATTTTCCACATATACCGTTATCTTTTATATTTATTCATTTCTATTTTCCGTTATCCTCTTTCTTAAAATGAAATTATACGTACATCTGTTTCAAGGGAAGTTGGCATCAGAATCACTAGACTGGACTCCTTTGTGTTTGAGATTTCAATTCCTCTTTTAACTTGAAATTTGATTACATAATTCCTGTCACCCAAACAATTATTTTTATTCATAAATTAGACTTGGAAAATGAACGCTCACATTTCAGCCGTGTAATACATTCAGTTGGAAGCAAAGCAGTTTCAGAACAATCGGTACCATTATGTTCTAGCTTGATGCATGACATCATTTCTTCGAATAAGCTTATAGAACTAGTCCAAACACTTTTGGAAAGTTTCTTTTATTAACTCTGGGATGAATCATTACAAACACAGTTACGGGCTATATTTCAAATTTTGCTTGCGTTGGAACGTTTGTGTCTTTACAACCAGCTGGCCGGATCAGGTGATTCAATAAAATGATTGCGGGTCGGTTCGATTCTCGCTCGAGGCAGGGATTAATTCATATTCCTGTCAAATGGATACGTTGGCCAAAGAGGGCAGTAGGTGCTTAATTTCGTCTAATGAAACCCGTGATCTAATTCACAGAACGTGAAGCTTCTAATGATGCTCAGAACATTATGTCCTAAATTACTCTATGCTGTTTTGTTTGTTTGTCGTCAGTCTTTCGATTGGTTTGATGCGGTCCTCCATTTTCGCCTATCTTGCGCCAATCTCTTCTTTTCCACATATTTTTTGCAGCCCACATCCTCACATATTCCAATCTTTGTCTCCCCCTACAATTCTTCCCTTCCATTACCAAATTAACCAATCCTGGGTGCCTCAGAATGTGTCCCACCATCCTATCTCTTCTTCTCCTAAGATTTTTCCATAGACTTCTTCCTTCGCCTATCCTGTCTAAGATCAGCTCATTTCGTACTTTATCAGTCCACTTAATTTTCAACATCCTTCTATAGCGCCACATTTCAAATGCTTCTATCCTTCTTTCTGGCTTCCCCACTGACCATGTTTCCCTTCCGTATAGCGCTGTGCTCCAAATATATAACTTCAGAAAAATCTTTCTTAATTCCAGGTCAATGTTTGACACTAGTAGACTTTTGGGTTTCATAAACAGCTCAAGAAGGACTCAGCTACACCGACTTTCTTATTGTTGTTGGTACTGTTGCGATGGTATGTAACTGCGACCGCTAATGGACCCTTTGTATTAATAGTTCCATCCCCCAGATGGCACATGAGTGACTGTCTAGCACCTGCGAAATTATGCTGACAGGGTAAAACCAAAGGAATCGGCGAAAAACAGATTCCACATGGATTGTCCTGGGCTCAAACCCGTGCCTCCGCCGTGATAAGCTGGCGATTAGTCGCAAAGTAAATCTCCTTTAGCCTACAGCATATTTCAATTTAATCCCAAGGGTTACATTATCACAGTTCAGATTTCAGTAATTTAATTAACATAGTAGGTAGGCTACTTAAAGAATTAAGGTAACATTTGACCAGGGACAGAGAGTTTATGTTAGCCGTGTTAGCTCGGCTAACTCTTTTAAAAAACGAAAAATGTCTTACTTTCGTGGTTGAGTGTTACTGCATACGCTGGAACACGGCAGAACCAATCAGATATAGACTGAGGAAAACTATTAAGACTTCAGTCAGTATAGCTTGTCTCTTAAACTGAGATTCGAACCCGGGATTTCCAGAATAGGAAACAAATATTAACCATCTACCCGAGACTTTCGTTGTCACACGGTGATGGATTCATCACTTTGAGGTGCTGATCTTGTTCCTTGAAAATAAATCTGAAATCATGATGAGTCAACTAACTTCACTAGCCTATTTTGGAGTGTAGAAAGAGGTTTTGTTTATGTAATACCCCACATTCGACAGGAGTTAGTCCGGAATGATTCAGTGACTGCGTCACTGCAGGGCAACAGAACAAGATGGCTGGTTATTTTGGCTTATTATTTATTGACTTTATTGTGTCAACGTCAGCACCACCTTAGACAGACCGGGTCATGCCGATGATACCACGCATGATCCAATTTTAGCCCACCGGGACCTAAGTTAGCTATGTCAGGAGGGGGTGCTATGCTGTTTTCGGTTGGCCAGGGGTAGCAAATGAGGCGCACGTGTTTTCAGTTGTGAAGAAATGTAAATTGGGACAATTAAAAACGCCGTGTACACTACACCTAAGCAAAACTATAATGTTAATCTTTGCATGTGTGCTTTATAATACACGCTTTGAATAGGGTGCAGAATAGTTGCCAAATTTAAATTATCCGAAACAGGTCATGGATTGAAAGACCGAAGATTTCCAAAAAATATTTTTTTAAGAAGTAGTTTCATCGGAATTGTTCTAAAACTGTTTTCGTTTTTCAATTACGATTATCGAGCAAATAATAATAATAATAATTTAATATGGCTGTCTTCTGGATTGTAGCGCCGTGTAGGCAGCAAGGACCTCTGAAACGTCGGTGAACTTCTACCAGACTACACGGCGCAACAACCCAGAAGACAGCCATCTTCAGACTCATCGCCGTGAAAACCTCAAATCATACAATAATAATAATTATTGTTTAACTTTACAGCAAGTTTCTGTGAACCGTCATGCTCAAAACTTCTGTTATAGTGACTTTAAGATACAAGAATGTGTACAGCTTTGTGTTGTGATATGAGATAAATATTCGCGGAAGACTGAATAAAACTATGTGAACGCTATTTATAACCGTTCTTTACACTTGGAACTGAATTCTAGGTAAAGTCTCTCTGCCTGAACATCACACTACGAAGATTTGTGTGGTTTTTATCTCAGTACTAGATGCAGGTTTGTGGTCATTTCACGCTCCTGTAACTTTAACTTCGAATAATGGGACGCCTGTGCCTATTTGATAGGAGTCTGGGACTGAGAGTCTGGATACGGCGGTGAAGAGAAAAATCCTTACCCAGAATCGAACCCCATCACGCAGTCACTTTAAAGGTCAAAGTATTAACTTTGGTGTCAATCTGTCATTGAGATGTTTCTACAAGGAACAGAAATTGACAAGAAATGCCACGATCAAGTGACAGTATGTAAATAATATTTATTATAATAAGTATTATTTTAAGGACAAACGGGCCAACAATTTCTCTTAGTTTACCATCATTAAGAAAAGTGGAATTTGTGTATCATCATGTTTGTGGGCATTTATTTTTGTCTTTCACTGATAACACAAAACCTGTTATCACATTGTGCCGTCAGAGGTCACTCGCTGTCAAAAGAGATGGTATAAGAGGTAGCACACATTTTTAAATTCGGTAAGTTTCGGATGTCTAATTTTGTCAAGAAACAACCAAATCCATCCCACTAACAAACTGTTTAAAAGCATCACCATAATCCAGTTCTAGGACGTCTTCAGCTTTAACTTTGTAACATTTTCTTCTTGAGGAGCTGAAGAAGGCCTTTATTGCCGCGCTAGATAGAATTTTGTGACCCCTGTAGATGTCCTTGTAGAAACAAACAGACAACCCCATGGGTGGGAGGTTATGCATTTAACTGTTCTACATATAGGGGACACTGATTCCTTGCTGTGAATCGCTTGGCAAACATACAGTTAAACTTAAACTTAATTTAACTCTGTTTTTCATACCGTTAAATTGGATGGAATTTGTAGTATAGTACTATAAAACTAATTTAAAAAGTAAACATTGCAGTTCCGTTGCTTGCCAACCGTTTAATTAATGCATCAAGCAATGACCTGTGACGTCACGGCAGTAATGGCCTGTGATGAAGCATACTTACGTTTTTACAGCTTGAATTTAATGATAAGTAAGAAAATTCAGTGTTTGTTACAGTCCCCTAACTTTCATGCGACAATTAAGAGGTTTTTCAGAAGAGTGAGGGGCTAGTCTGCGATAAAATAACAATGTTTGACTGCGTCTTACATGTAACTTCTTTTATCACACTTCGGCGGACGTCCCAGCAAGATTAGAAACAACTGTTGTATTGTTCCCACGTCAAAGCTTTTTTCTTAGTTTATTTAAGGACGGTTTCTTACTTAAATTCATGGCGGCAGACCGTTGTGTGTTTCGGGAGATTCGGCGTGGATGTCAGGTATCTTGACTGAAATGTTTCTCATTCCGTAAAGAAGAATACTGGATTAGACTTGACCTTTGCCCCTCTAAGGTGCCAACTGTCCACACAGGATGGACTAGGTTAGGTTAGGCTTGTGACGCGCATGCGCAGACTATGATGCGCAACGGTAATTTCCTAAGAGGGTAGATTTGGTTGAGTTAGGTTACGTTGGTAAGGTTAGGTTAGGTTAGAGAATTTGCAGTAGGAGCAGAATGATGCTGACAGGGGAAACCAAAGAACTCGAAGACCTGTCCCAGTGCCACTTTGTCCACTACAAATTCTATATGGACTGACCTGGATGCGAACGTGGACCTCCGCGCTGTGAGCAGTAGACTACCAACAGCCTGAGGTCTGGCATAGCCATCTACATGTTATACTTCGTCGTCAGTTTTAGTTTAACATTAACCTTTGCAATGTTGGCTAAGATCAACTTCCACTGAAGCGTAGAACTGTGATGAAATAGAACGTTACAGTTAGAGGCATATGAAAACAAACCTCGCGTTTTAATGTACTTCCTGCGCGGATCTTCTACATATAAACGAAATGAAATTTTGCTTCTCTTCGATGAGCCTCGTCTTTGTCTATGCCAGCCGCCTACTCGTCTTCATCTGTTAGCTAAACCTACCAAGTACCACCATCCGCTTGATTATTATTATAAGAGTCTGCACCTAAATTCCTTCTGGAATTCCCTGCAGTAAACCATCTCTGTCTCTCCGAAACAGAAATGGCAGGCTGTCGCTAAGTTATTTTATCATAATTTCGTTTTTGTAGTTTGACTCAATACAAGCAACTTCTTCCGTTATTATTGTTATTATTATTATTTTAGTTATTCACCATTTTACAGAGTATTTAATTCTATGTACCTGACACAAACCTTGTCCCTGAGGTACATAGTGCAACAGCTTTTTCTGAAATCCATTTTTTTAAAAAAAGATATTACATGCATTATACAGATTTCGCGTGAGGCATTATATATTTTACATCAGCGTCTTTCGAATGATGAATGATGTTCCGAGAATGGCGGTTTTCTGAAGTTCCCTAATGTCATGTTCTCTCGGGATGTTGGCCAAATATTTTTTGAGTGACTTGGAGACAGTTCTTGACTTGATTTAATTGACTTGAAATATTGTTATTATTATCATAATCAACATTATCTTTTTCATAAAAGATTGTTATTTATTTACTCTATAACATCACTGCTAGGAAGTCACTAATTTATATGTGGTTTTCCTGCAAATTAAATCTGAAAAAGAAGCATTGAAAGAGACGCTCTGATAATGACGACATGTGGTCCCTGAAACGTCGGCGAGTTTTTTACACAGCAACAAGAGGATTTTATTAATTCGATTCTCCATGAGAGTTCTGAGTCATACATATTGATAACTGCATCGTATAGGACTGATGATGGGGGCAGTAAGTTCCTCTGAATCGTTGCCACACAAAATTCTACACGGCGTAACAAAACATAACATTGATGTACAACATTGAAGTCACGGACATAAACTGTATTTTTCTCGCATTTTTTATTTCATTTCTTGTCTACACTTCTTCCATAAGTACAAAATAAAGATAAATTATATACGCAGTATTTCTTATAAGTCAACAGTTGACGACTGTGAGCGAATAAATTGAGAGCTTACATTTAATCGAAAGAATATCTGCTTTGCAGGCATCAGAATGAGGAGTCTAAAACGAATAGATTCTTCTGTCATCTGCAAGAATCCGGAGATAATGTGTAATTCGATTTCTCAAGTTGGTATCCACTCTGTTTCTCAACATGGCTGCCTTGCCACACGGCACTGCTCGGACGTTATATTCCCAAATGATATCGATACTGTTTGTTCAAGCGATGGGTCGAGTGTTGGTTCTCAGTGAGGTAACCGTGTTGATAGTTTTGATTTAGCAAGGCTGTCGTCTAATTTTCTTTCCTTAGACACGATTAGGCCAATTTGACGACTGTAAACTAGTCATTTAACTATATAAACAATTCATATTAAAGAAACTTGACAGAATGTTGTTTGAATTTTAGCCTTAGAGTTTTGAGTTGTTGTTTTTTTATTTCATAATGTGGTTTGTCAAGTTTTTCATAGTTAAATAGCAACAATGTTTTACTTGCAATGTTGAAGAAAATAATTACATTCATGTTACATAATAAAATTCTTATTATTATTATTTAGATAATAAGACTATTCTTTTTTATGACTAGATGAGAGTGTTACTGGAAGGTCATCAAATATGGTAAGCTTTTGAATGGCCAGTTTACTGTAAACGATGTTTGGTCAAAAAATCTCAAAGTCACCCCCAATAATTGCATTGGGCAAAATAAGAATTGGTATTTGATTACATGTTGGATGTATGCATATTTTATATAATCTGGCTGATGGCTCTGTCCACTGTCTGGACATAGAATCCTCTTGTCAGATGATGGAGATCTTTGTTAGGAAACTTTTGGGTTCATTGTGTGTTCAGGGGACTAGGTTAATATATTAACGAAAAGCTAAGAAAACAGCTGTAAGAAGTATGTCACATACAGCACATCCACTTTACAAAAATTGTATTCAAAAGAAGATAACACATGATAATTATAAAATTTTGTTCAGTGATCGACATCAAAATTGTTTCTTGTACTTTATACTATAGACAAAGAAGTTTTCACAATAAAATGTAAATAAATATTTAAAATTATTTAAATATTTTACCGTAAAGTAAACATTTTCCATTGAACTGAAAATATATGAAATGTAAAAACCACAGTGGATAGTCATTTAAAAGGATTATGTCCCAATTTAGAACTGAAATCAGTAGGGTTTTAAGCAGTACCTTATCAATTTAATACCACGTAGTTCTTGAAGTTCTCACGCCTGTGTAGTCTGGTAGAAGTTTACCGACATTTCAGAGTTGCTTGCTGCATCCATCATCAGAACCGACATTTCAGAGTTGCTTGCTGCATCTATCATCAGAGTGATCGTGCTGATGACGGAATTTGAACCAGACTACATGACACAAGAACCCAAAAGACAGCCAGCCACCTTCAATGTAAACCTCGGCACTAGCTGGAGGTAAGCGGTCGCTTTACCCCGGGAAAATAACCTATGTAGCCACTGTACAGGAGGTGGTAGGCCTCACAGCTGGTCTTGACGTTGTGGCGAGGAAAAGAATCTGGACCCGTCGGGAATCGAAACTAGGTCGTGCAGGTCACAGCCTATTCACTAGAGTATACTGAGACCCGGTTCCTGTAATAGCCAGTTCCAATCATGTATTAATAATGTTGACCTGGCAACAGTGTCTTCAACCAAGTTGCCCAAGGTCACTCTGGCAGTTCGTTGTATACCGAGGTGTCAATTTGGGGGTGGCCTGCTGGCTCCAGCCACGACACTCGTGCGTGTAGCGTTCAAAAGTGACAGAGACCTTAAATCAGAAAAGAAAACAGTGTGTACAACTTTTAAACATGTCATATTCACATGAAAATAAATATTATATATTTCAGGTCTATATAAAATATTCTCATTACTTCTGCTAGCCAAAAATTATCTTGAAAAATTGATTATTCGCTTCTGATATCATGGCGAACCGGTTTATTGAATTTGCTTAGACAGACAACTCAAGTAGAATCATTTCTGGCTTGGTTAGTCCGGGTTAGTTATAGTTAGAGTTGTGAATATTCCGGGTGGAATCCCTGAAACGCAACTACAGTTTATTCTACGCAGTGTGCATGTCCGTCAACCGAAAATACTGAAAGAGCATGCAAAACGTGGGTTAGTGGCAACACAATTTGGACCAATTGTAAACTTTGATAGTCACTGGAAGTTATTCATAGGGTTCTGAATAATGCGGGAAGAAATAACGCCTGCAGCGTATGTTTAAAATACAGTAATATGTGCATGTCCGGCATTTGTAAATGCTGCAGAAGTACGTTAGTTTACAAAACAAACATCACTGTCAAATATCCAGGCTTGGCAGTGAATGTTGGTGACTTTGGTTGGCTTGTTTATAAGTTCAACCTGCGAAGAACAAACCTTGTGTTCGTGTCAGATGGCTTGCCAAATGTCTCCAGGTTTTGTTCAGACTTCAACTGTACAGAAATGATTTATTTTAAAAACAGACTTCGAACCAAAATACAAACACGTTGTTCGAGTTGACTGAATGTTAGTCTTGCATGCGGAATATTTACGTTGTTTTGCATAAATCATGACACCCACGAATTTGACGAAGGGATGAATCATAGAATGTTGACTGGGTGTTAATGTAATTTAAATTTCAGTTGTACGGTATATAAGAGCTCTTTACCTGTAGCAGTTTATTTTGTATGGTCCCTGAAACGTCGGTGATTTTTAACCAATATACAAAGCTCATGGCTCGAGTAGATTTTATTAACAATTTATTTTGTTTTATTAAAATAAATATGACGACAGAATTTCAAAATCTTAAACGTTTTCCCGTTTAAGTTTTACTTAAGACTTAGCCTATATCTCAAACCTTTAAGAACGTAACAAAAGATGCAAAACTTGGGTGTATCAACGCAGCACTTAGCATTAAATTGGCCACACTGTGTGACGCATTTTCAAATTTTAATAAAACTAACAAATGGCTCATAGAATATGAAGCGATAAGCAATCATTGAATAATGTTTTGCGATGCATTTATGTAGATAAAAATCCATAAAACTAGCGAAATCAGAGAAGTATATGCCGGGGACTTCATGTAGCCAGCAAACATACAAGTGGTGCATGAAGGGATGGAATTCTGACAGTGAATGAGGGCGCTTTTTGAAGTCGACCTGTTCAATAGCGTTTGTAAGCAACTTGCAGTTCTCACGGTAAGAATTTAGACAACTGTCTTTCATTGTTCTTTCCTTGACGTGGTCGACATTCAGTCCAGCACTTAGTAAGACGAACTGAAGAGCTGGTCCCGTCCTCTTTAGAAAGGCAAGCGGTAGCTACCATCCTATTCAACTACCTCCTCCTACGTCCTCTCTTGTTCGAACAACCCGGATAACAACCTGGAACAGTCAAGTGGAGCCTCAGAATGCTTCTTGTGGGTCCTGGTACGGAACAACCGGGTGTGATAAAATTACCTTCCCCTACTTTCATAGATTTATTTGAAATTTTACTTTTGTGGCCATAATGTAGGATTGAATAAATTATTAACTATAAAGGGTTAACAAGAAACTATTGAAACAATTTCTAAGTGCGATGATGCCTGTGTTCTGGGATGTTGCGCCGTGTAATGTGGTAGAAGTTTGCCGACGTTTCAAACGTACTTGCTGCTTGCATCATCGTTGCGGTGCTGGAGGCAGCAATTATCTCAGACGCTTCGGTAAACTTATTCTGGATTACACGGCGCAATATCCCAGAAAACAGCCATCTTTATACTCGCCGACGTGAGAACCCAAAATCTCTCAGGTAGTTTGTGTTTTTGTGGAGTCAAATGCAAGAATTAATGCATAATAGGTTCGCCATAGTCTCCTTTCTTGACATCTACATTTATTTAAACAAATTCATAGTGTTTCCATTTCATGTCATGAAACCTTTGCAGTCGATGCAGTGTCGTCAATAAGATCCTGTGTAACCCGCCCTGCGAGGTAGTCAACCCACTTACTAGTTGCGTGTAGTGGGTAGTCTAGCGAGAACTTTCAGGCGGCAATGTAGTAGTGCTAAGTACGGTTTGAGGATCTCACGGCGGTGGGTTTTCTGGGTTGTAGCGTCACACAGTTACAGCAGTAGACTTCTGATTATCAGAGTTCATTGGGAGATATATTTTCCCGGATAATCAAAGCCCCGAGATAATCCGCAAAAGTTAAAGAAAACACGAAAATGTAACAAGTATGTAAATTTATTTACAGACATATTATACTTAAATTTTTAAAGGTTTACTACAAATAAAGAAAGGATTTAATATAAAATTTAATAAGATACATACAAACTATTTAAAAAGATATTCCGGCGGATAAAATAACGTTCTGTTGTCGTAAACTTCAGGTTTTAGCAGCAATTGATTTATGTCAATGCTTTAAATAGTGCCATTGTTGTATTTATTCAATTTTTGTAATATTAGTTTTACAACATATTTTCTAAATAAATTTATAATTTTTTTTGAACCAGATAGCCCTCGCCGATAATCGGGAGTCTACTGTGTTAGAAATTAATATATTTCTAACACAGCGAAAGTCTGCTTTTGTGTAACAGCTAGTTAAACAAAATATGAAGGCGAACTTAAGTAAAGTTCGCAAACATCTGTCAATTGAAGTTACACAGTCAACTGTCACGCTTTATATAAGTGTCATGTCTTCTCAGGTCCTCCGTTTTTTATTTGAATTATTCTTTTATATATAACCTGTTCCTTCGGCTTTTTAAGCTGTGAAAGAATGCGTTTGTTTTGTTGTACAAATCCGGGAACTTTAATAGCATTGTTAAAAGAATTATTCTAAAAGACCACAGGTCTTTTATATTCAGACACAGCGTGGACATATTAGAATTATGGGCCTATCGTTGGTTTTTTAATGTTACGTTATGGTTCGATTTCTATCATATAACAACATTTTCATGTCTCAAGGCCAAAGGAATATTCTTCTCATATGGTCAGTGGGAAATCCAGATAAAAGAAGGATAGAAGTATTTGAATGTGGTGCTATAGAAGGATGTTGAAAATTAAGTGGACTGATAAAGTACGAAATGAGCAGGTCTTAGACAGGATAGGCGAAGGAAGAAGTCTATGGAAAAATCTTACGAGAAGAAGAGATAGGATGGTGGGGCACATTCTGAGGCACCCAGGATTGGTTAATTTGGTAATGGAAGGGAAGAATTGTAGGGGGAGACAAAGATTGGAATATGTGACGTAGATTTTTGAGGATGTGGGCTGCAAAAAATATGTGGAAATGAAGAGATTGGCGCAAGATAGGCGAAAATGGAGGACCGCATCAAACCAGTCGAAAGACTGACGACAAACAAACAATAATTAAGTAATTTGTAATGACATTTTTAGTAACCGTTTCAAAAATGTTGTATGTCGCCGTTGTATTATGGGCTATAAACCTTTTTCAGCGTCTGGTAGATAATTCATTGATTAAGAAAATTAGTGAAATGTGATAATAATTATTTATAAATTCCGGCTGATATATTTTTTGTTGTGGTAAATATTTAATGGCATTTAAGATTTTCGGTTTTCACGGCGGTTAAGATGTTGTTGGTCTTATGGGCAGTAAAGATTTGTGCACTTCTATGGGCTGTAGATGTAAACTATTCTTCTGGGTTGTTGCACTGTATAGTCTGGTAGAAGTTTGCCGACGTTTCATAGACGCAACAACCCAAAAGACAGTTACCTTCGAATAAAAGGTATTTTATTCAATTAATGACTTAAAGGTAACGTTTTAATTTCCCTGTCATGGCTTCTAGGACTCTTACCAGACCAGATAACTCATTTCTCACTTATTTTTCACTCTAAATTACCTCGACAAATTTCTAGAAGAATTAATAACTGGGTTGTCAATGCCGGAATCAGACTTTTTCGCCAGTTCTTCCAGACATACTAACGTAATACTGATTTACTAAATTAGGAACATTTTTATAAATATCAGATGTCAGATTTTGTAGCTATATCTGATCAAATCGTTGTTATATTGTTACTGACTTTCGGATCAGATTGCTTTTTATACTACGAATCACAAAGTCTGTTTAGTTGTTTTTTATCTTCAGGGTGCCTACATCAGAGGTTTTAGTAATTCCCAAGGACATTTTATTCACAAGAAATATTCCTTTGTACTGGTTTATACACAACTGTCAGACATCCCGAAGCCCACCAACAAAGAATTGACCGTCGACGGTAGCAGCATAAGAAGAGATTTTTTGTATATCTGAGGAAAGAGTAAATATACTCGAGGTTATTGTTTAGTTTGACCTATCCAACGCCTCCGATGTCAAGTTGAGCCACTTTAGTCTCACCGTACAAATTGGTGTTGGTGAGTGTCTAGGTTGCACTGTTCTCGATGCCTGAGATACTGTCAGGGTCTGAAACGATGACCCTGTCTTATGTACTTAAATATTCAATGTCTCGGCTGTTGCATTGGTAAAAATTAAACAGGAATTGTTACCGCATATACAGATATGATTTACGTAATAAAAATTATTTGCTCACTTTGCATTTCGTGTTAAGTATAGAACCATGAGGGGAGAAGTCCTTACATAATCGTAAAAGGACTTGCTCAGGACTTTCATAACAATAATAAAAATTTATTTAATGTTTTGACGCGTTAAATTTTGTTTTTATGATGTGTGTTTTCTGGGTTAAAGTTTGCCGACGTTTCAGAAGTGCTTGCTACCTCCATTATCGCTGTGATGGTGGAGGCACTAAGCACCTCTGAAACGTCGGAAAACTTCTACAAGACTACGCGACGCGAGAACCTAAAAGACAGGTAAAATTACACTCGCCGTCGTTAGAAACTGAAAGCACACTTTTTTTGTTTTGATAGAATGTTGTCTTCTGTTTACCCAATTACATTCTTCTGCAGTTCCAGTGGCCTACGCCAGCATTCCTTGTCATAAAAAGAAGACATTCTGTTTCCGTACCTGCGCAGAAGAATATTAAAGCGAATAGCAGGAAATTATAGACGGGGAAACTATGCGAGAACCATAAAAACCAGTAATGTCTTCTTCAGAACTACACAAGGTTTGTGCAACGCGCGGTGTGTTGGCTTATTTATACAGGTTTCAAATGACATGAAATAAAATCTATTGCTTTTATACTACAGGAAATAAAAAATAAATGTGTAGCTGTTTATTTTAGAAGACTGACAATTAAATTTTGACAACGAATCAATATAAACGCCGCTGAATCAACTTTCTGTGCTGCATGATTTCTTCTTGTTTTAAAGAAAGAAGACAGAGAGATGAAGAGAAATAAGAGATGTTGCACCGTGTACTCATCGCCCTGATGATGGAGCCAGCAAGGACCTCTGAAATGTTGGTGGAAATCTACCAGACTACACGGTGTAACAACCCAGAAGACAGAAATATTCATACTAACCGCCGTGAAAAGCTCAAATCCTACGAAGACAGATGTTAGCACGGAAAGTACCTGACGTGTTCGTGCTGTAACACGATTTCAACTCCAGTTTATTGCCTTGCAAGTACGACCACTGTACGCAAGGCGAATCTGTCTGTTCTTTACCAGGTTGGAATTATTTTTCTTGTACCAACAAGTTACTTCTCGGCTAGGTCTGTGCAGAAAGAAAACATTGAGACTAAGAAAGAAGCAACAACACTTTTTAACAATTTTTTTTTCATACTTAACGTGGAATGCTTCGAGGCATGCAGTCTACGAGAGTAAATAAACAAGGAAGGAATGGTTTCTTTTTTTGGAATTGAACTCAGTGTTATCCCTGCTTCTAGGGTTTAGCGTTGAAAGTGCGAAGAAATAGGTGAAGAGAGGAATGTCGTTTCTCTTCTCATTATTTTCATTCCTTTTATGTTGTTCATAGGAAAGAGGAGTAAAGAAAAATAAGAATAGGTAGGGGTGGCAAGGCATGTGAGAAGAAAAGAAATGATAAGTCGTCTCTGTGTCCCAGGTGTTGACAAAAGACGACGTAGTGTCTCTGATTTCCCCGCTATATGTCCAAGAAAACTGGCTGGGTGCTTTCAGCCGTTCGCTGTCGAAACACACGCTGGTTTCACAGCTAATTAAGTGCACATGTACTAATTTTTGTTCTATGTTTTATTTCATTATTTTCCACCCCGCCCTTATAGGATGGAATTAACTCTGTGGATAGGAACCCTTTCTGAGAATCTGGTAGTCACTTAGCTAGACAAGAAATTCTTTGCCCGTAATAGAACCCGAAAATTCATTATTTTATTTTTATTCTGAGCCAGATTAATCCAGTCCATACTCCCAAAATGTTATCAAGTTACATATTTAGCTACGCTTACGTCTTCCCATGTGGATATTTTCATTCGATTTGCTTGACTGAAACTTTAGATGCATTTCTTAACATTCTCATGCGTCTTCCGCAAAATTCATCCTCCTTGATTTCATCAGCCCTAATAATAAATGGCGGTGATTACGAATATGGAGCGTCTCCTTGTACAGTTATTTTCAGCATTCCTTTCGCTACTTCTGTGTTACGTCCAGGATTTTCCTCAACACCTTGCTTCAAGTCGTCCCAATCTGCATTATTCACTTGATGTAAGACATCAAGATTCATAACCACACATTCGAAACAAGGAAAATTATAATTGTGTATATTTAATGTATTATCTTATATAGAGTACTGAAAGACAAAATATTCGGAATTGAATCAAAGCACACATGCTCTCGATTTTATCTACTATTGTCACATTTGACGATATATATTTCTTAACAGCTGATACGACATCGTTAAACAGATCATGTATTCATTAAAACCATTAGCTGAGAAGACTGGTTTAGTGGTTCCTCTTTAAATGTCTTTGGCGACTGGAGAAAGAGTTTTTCACAGCGATGGGTCTGAAGATTTCTGTCTTCTGGGTTATTGCGCCGTGTAGTCTGGTCGATTTCCACCAATGTTCCAGAGGTCATACTGCCTCTGTCATCAGGGCGATGATTATGCCAATAGGTGTCTAGCTTCAGAAAGCTTCAAATTTTGATTTGTTAGCTTTCCGAATTATTCTAATTTTGACACATTTTTAAAAGAATTTGTTACCGTCTTTAAAAGGTGGTTTTGTCCTACATGAATTTGACGGATTCCTTTCTGAACTCGGAAACCGGCTATCCTGTCTGAGATTTTCCTCATTTCTTCTCAGTCCACTCAGACAAATTCCGGGATAGTGACTTAAATTAAACCGCTATCGCTTCCTACCGTATCCTTTCTGATTCACCAACCATCATATTATTCGACGTTATATTACCTTAGCAACTAACAGCATCGTTAAACCAAAAGAAACTAATTAACATTATGCAGCAGGTCAGGATCGGATGGGTGACACGTAAAAAGTATAGCGAATTACGATGAAAAAATATTATCGTGTTTAGGTAAAAGAGTTTTTCATGAGATCAGAACGTTTGTGGCAACGAGGACTGAATAAGAGGATATTATTAAACTAGGTGTTGTAGATGTTGTCAGTAGTGAGTTGTCAAGCTTGGATGACAGGGGTTTGTAATGGGGGACGGACGGAAAATTTCTTGATCAGAACCTTTTATTCAAACTAATACCTTTGAAAGTGAATACAATATATTATTTAGACCCTGCTTTGTTCTTGAAGTTATATGGCACTTGAATAAGTATTGTCTCACTCAGAGACAACTTTTAAGTGCTAGCATATTTGTAACATGTTCACACATTATATTTATTGACATTGTTGACTACGCCCACGTGGAAACAGATATATATCATGACATGATTTGATTATTGATGGTATTATCCTAACCTTGTAGGTTGGGTCATCATGAACTACCCGGTTCTTCTTCGCCTTGACTTGGAACGCATCCAATGTTGACAATGTATTGCTCACTATAAAATTAAAATGAAAGCAGTTCGTCTGAGTCCTCCTACCACACCCATCGCTCATAATAATAAATCGCAAACATGTTGGTCCTTTTGCCGCCACTGTAAAACTGTGACTTAATTGATCATATATCATTGAATCATTGTTTTGCGAATTCTGACAGTATCGAATTTCTGAATGCTTTTAATGAGGCAATAAACTATAGTGTCTCGCTCTAAAGCGTGCTAAAATATAGTCTGTAAGATTCTCGAAATATAAACTGTGAGTTTTGTATCGTGGTGTCTAGCTCCAAGCTTCCTCCAATATAGTATAGGTAATCGAAATGTCACACAACCCATTTTTTTTACACATATTCTATTTGTCAAAAACAAATTAAATTGAAATCAGAATACCAAAAACAACGTTATATTAATTTTTGGAAATATCCACCTCACTCACACTTTTCCTCATGTTTTATTTAACTCGATAAAGAGTTCCTGTGTCACGGAATCGATTCACCAGACGAGATATTGTCGATTTGTTTGGCACAGGAGAATCGATAATTATCCTAAACTCATTCTGGGCACTTCGACTGATGAAAGACAAGTGACGGTCTGGCCCCGAGCAGGTTACAACATGACGTGAGCTGCGTGGGTTCTTACAATCACAGCGATCTGTGTGTTAATTAATCCAATTGAACCGTGATGATTTACAACCATCAATAAATATTTTAGAACGGGTTGCGTGACTCCTCTGTCATCCTACACTTACCGTGTGGTGGTTGGAAATTAAACATTACAAAACTGCCCCTGTCAGCGTCAATGTGTCCGCTCGTCCGTTTGTTTTCTTGAAATTTGATATTGACCTACGCACAATTGTCAGGAAAGTCAGTTAAAGGTCTTTCATGATGAAAATGTATTCGACTACTTTTAAAAAGATGAATGACGGTTCTAATTGAAGGCTGTGTATTTTATATTATTTCCCCCCTATCAGAATGAATAAGTACATGAAAGCTACTCTTATCTTCTTCACTATCTCTTTCTTTAAGCAAGTTAAATGCCACTATAACTTACACGTTTAGAGGAGGTTGGTAGAAGAAGGGAAATACTTAGATTCCAATTGTGGATAAAATCCTGCAAGCTGATGTATTTATGGTTTCCAGAACGCCACCTGATCCACGGTTTACGCACACGCTGTCTTTAAGGCCAGCGTCAAGACAATTATCTTTCGGGACACACGAGGCCACAAAAAATTTATTTCTGTGGGTCTCATGAAGACGCATGTGGTACGGTCACAAAGAGGGTTGTTTTATGCGCGGAGTTAATTGTGATTTGCTGTATATTACACAAATATTTATATTCTCTCTTGTGGTTATGTGTGTATGTATTGGCAGTGCTGTATCTCTGTGTAGTTCTGGTATAATGGAAGATGGCTGTCTTCTGGTAGAAAATCACCAACGTTTCAGGGGTGTTTGCTGCATGCCCTGATGAAGGAGGCAACAGGAACATCTGTAGTCTTGTCAGACTACACGGCATAACAACCCAGAAGACATCCATCTTCGTGGTTGTTCTACCATTTAATTTCTTCTAATACGTTAGTGTAGGACTGTTTTGTTGTGAGCTGTCGACTCAGTGGCGAACAGAGGCTTATATCAGCTAAGGAGTGTGGGAGCTCAATACACGTACATCAGAGCCCTGTTTAGAAAGATCATAGTCCCCCTCAAGTAACGTTTAAAGCCGCGTAATAATAGCAGTATTGTGTTAGAAGGCGGGTCTTCTGCTTTTCAAAGGAAGGTTAAATTTTTTGGGAGGTTGATAGGAATAGCTACTTCCTGTGAAACTATCAGAAAATAAACTGAAATGGACTAAAATAGCTCACATTCCAGATCAGTATTCAGTTCTACGTCGAAGCTAAAGCAAACACTAACAATTTAAAAATAAAGTTTTATATTTAACATTTTAGGACACCTTCATAGTTTAACGACGCTGTATGCCTGTGTTAACCGTTTGAACACCATGCAATTTAAATATCTGTATTTGCCAATTTTGAAATGACGTCCGTTTCATTTTGAGTTGTTGGAATTTTTCGACTTCCCTCATGGGGGTGCGGGCCTCTCAAGATTTCTGAGTGCATAATAAATAAATAAATATAAGGATGTTGGATTCACAGGGGTGTCCTGACTCTTGGTGGTATACAAAACAAAGGAGAGGTTATCTATGGGGAAAAGTCCTGAAAATTCACTGAGGCTTAGGTCTCAAAGAAACAAGAAATAAAGTGTAATTCGTACTGGAATACACAGAGATTCCACAAGCGTTCTCGGCAAATTTTTACTTCAGAATGTGCATAGCCCTCGGAAATACATATGTGGAGAACGGCAACATTTTTAAGTAGGTCCTGAATCTTCTCTGTCCTACCCTATCTTTGCCACCCTCATCTAACCCAACCTGACATTTCAAAACCTAACATACCATAATCTGGCTCACCTAACATACAAAGGGGTTCTTCTCCAGCGGTGGGCTGCGTCCCACTAAGCGTCTCTCCCTCTCTCACTGCTTCGCCATCGCTGTTGAGGACAACACCCCACCACAAACGGGACTCTGCCCCACTCTTCGGCGGGTCCCACACGAGCGTTTTCTCCCACTCTGGTCACCCCGAAGCCCACCACATCGGATCCCCAAGAGTACCCCCTCCATTAGGGCAAATAGCTTTCAGTACTTTCGAATACTTATTCGCAGCGATCTGAGCTGGGCAGATCATGTAAATTATACACAAATTAAAGCATGGAAGGCTCTCCATTTCGTAATGCGTATACTAAAAAAAGGAAATAACTATACGAAACTTTTAGCTTATACATCGCTAGTGAGACGGATACTTGAATATGGAGCTGTGTGTTGGGACCCTTACAGGGAAGGGCAGGTAAGAGCCCTAAATCGGGTGCAGAAGAGAGCGGCTAAATTTGCAAATTTCACGAACGAATCTGGTTTGGAAACAGTGGCACAGCGTAGAATGATAGCCCGAATGTGCGCCCTTTTCAAAGCATACACGGGGGGCACGGCTTGGCAAACAATAGAGGATAGATTACTAAAGCCATGCTACCTGGGCAGGGACGATCATAGTCGGAAAATTAGGACTAGGAAACAAAGAACGGATGTTGGCAAATATTTCTTTGTAAATAGGACCAATTACCTCCAGGATTACTAGCGTCTTTCCCCTGTAAATTAAGCAAATTTAGAAACAGGGTCAGAAAAGTAGTTACAAGCTAAGGGTTATTAAGTGGGGATTAGATGATGGTAAGTGAAGTGTCTTAGTCTCGAAGTGATGAAGTGACTTTAATTCTTTGGGATAAAAGTATCAAGTATCGTGTACAGAGGTCTGACTTTATATTTTACTCTAAAGTATCGTGATTACTTAATGGATGTGTGTTTTTGTATTGTGTGTATGTGTGTCCGTGTAAGGTGTGGATGTTTTTTTAGAGGTGGATGTTCTAGTTACGTGTGTAGGGTGTTCTATGGAGTGTACTTGTTTTTATTGTATGTATTTTGTTGTAATTGTGTAGTGTAAGGACCACTCCCACCGGGTGCAAACCCAATTGCAGTAAATAAATATTAATAATATTAATTACTTCGGGGCCACATCCGATACCCCTGGGGCAAGTAACCCAAATTAGCCTAAACCAAGATGGTTTAACCAACCTTACTTAACCTAAACTAGTTTAACCTAACCTCTCCGAACTCAGACGAAATTAACCTAACACAACCTAACCTTCTTTAAGCTTACAACATAACATAAAATTACTTAACGCACTCTAACATTCTTCACCCCAACCTGACCTAATCCAACCACGGTAACGAAGGCTACCCTTGTAGCCAAAGTAATCAACTCATAACAAATACACCGGGGAAGGGAAAGCCCCAAACCAAAAAAGTGAAAGTCTTCATATGACATTTCATGAACATCGATTTTACATACAAAAATCACTATGGGGAAAACATACATAGATGGGCTATATAAAAATAAGTATAGCTTGAATAGAGCATAATTTTAATATTACGGTCTCTAATTATGAGCCAGGTACGGTGATCACAAATATTAAAAATTTATTCCTCCAGCTTCAGTCCAATGCCATGCACTGGTCATTAACCTGCTTATATGGTCCTCTCTGTGGCTACCAATAGTTCGGTTTTTAGCCGCACTTGGCAGCAGTTGACAAACGTCAAACCTACGCAGGTGACACGTCACAAACTGAACAACGGGAGAATCGATTTGAGATGCTAACTTCACGCATAAATATTGTCATTTCTATCGTGTGTGATGAGCTATTGTGTCAGCCTTACCATTTTGCTTCCTTCCATTCAAGCGTGCCAGTGGCGAGGCAGTGAAAAATTAGATGATCGAATGCCAGTTAACGTTTTCACTGGTAATCGTGGTCCATTTAAACAACCAACAAAGGCCCTATTTCTTTCAGTTAGTCAAATTTTTATTATTGTTTCCGCAAAAGGTTTATGATTATATCGGTAAACCTCCATTTTAAAAACCGAGGGGAAAAGCTGCTTCTTCTCTCTCTCTTTTTTTTTCTTCCTGCAAAAATTTCTAGTTGCCTTCACTGCATCTAGAATATTACCAGCTGGCGGCTAAAGTTCAGCATTACATGAACAACATGTTTCAGTTTAAAGGTAATGAATAATTAAATAATGTTCAATGCATTGCTGACTGAAACAATACAATTGTTTTCATATGTAAACCGTGGAAATTATTATCCTGTGAAGCAATGGTTACAGACAACCTACAGGGATGACTGCTTTGACACGCTGCTGTCACGCACGTGTGCGGTGGCAAACGCACTCTAACATTCTTCACCCCAACCTGACCTAATCCAACCACGGTAACGAAGGCTACCCTTGTAGCCAAAGTAATCAACTCATAACAAATACACCGGGGAAGGGAAAGCCCCAAACCAAAAAAGTGAAAGTCTTCATATGACATTTCATGAACATCGATTTTACATACAAAAATCACTATGGGGAAAACATACATAGATGGGCTATATAAAAATAAGTATAGCTTGAATAGAGCATAATTTTAATATTACGGTCTCTAATTATGAGCCAGGTACGGTGATCACAAATATTAAAAATTTATTCCTCCAGCTTCAGTCCAATGCCATGCACTGGTCATTAACCTGCTTATATGGTCCTCTCTGTGGCTACCAATAGTTCGGTTTTTAGCCGCACTTGGCAGCAGTTGACAAACGTCAAACCTACGCAGGTGACACGTCACAAACTGAACAACGGGAGAATCGATTTGAGATGCTAACTTCACGCATAAATATTGTCATTTCTATCGTGTGTGATGAGCTATTGTGTCAGCCTTACCATTTTGCTTCCTTCCATTCAAGCGTGCCAGTGGCGAGGCAGTGAAAAATTAGATGATCGAATGCCAGTTAACGTTTTCACTGGTAATCGTGGTCCATTTAAACAACCAACAAAGGCCCTATTTCTTTCAGTTAGTCAAATTTTTATTATTGTTTCCGCAAAAGGTTTATGATTATATCGGTAAACCTCCATTTTAAAAACCGAGGGGAAAAGCTGCTTCTTCTCTCTCTCTTTTTTTTTCTTCCTGCAAAAATTTCTAGTTGCCTTCACTGCATCTAGAATATTACCAGCTGGCGGCTAAAGTTCAGCATTACATGAACAACATGTTTCAGTTTAAAGGTAATGAATAATTAAATAATGTTCAATGCATTGCTGACTGAAACAATACAATTGTTTTCATATGTAAACCGTGGAAATTATTATCCTGTGAAGCAATGGTTACAGACAACCTACAGGGATGACTGCTTTGACACGCTGCTGTCACGCACGTGTGCGGTGGCACGAATTTTAACTGAACATTCCAACTTTGAGCAATTTTTTTGCAGCTGAAATTTTGCGTACAATCATTACTAGATGTGTTTTGCAGACAAGCAAAATTTCAAGCGAGGTTTCGACATGACCAACCGGACCATTCCCTTGTCAGAATTATGTGACGTGGAATGCAAAGAGGATGATGACAGCGATGTGCCATTGTCGGTTACATTATTATAACTGTGTTGTTTTGTGCTTACGTATCGAGAAACTGGGAACAATTAGAAGTCTGAGAACAAGAAAAATGCAAGGCTTAATATGTTCGTATTAAATCACTCGTTAAAAATTATATGTTCTCAGTATTGGTACATCGTATTTCTTTGTACCAACACGTTTGACTCACCTCTCCTCTGTTACCACCCGGCAAACATCTGGCAACACTGTAATTGGCTTGCGTTTTTTGTTTTGCATACGTGTTTTATAGTACTGAAAGTTTTAAAAAACTGTTCTTACTTATTTTTATTAGCTTTATTTTTGTGAAATTTTCTTTTACATTATACATCTGAAAGATTTAATTTCATTTAAAAAGCAGCAATACAAGTTAGAGGAATCAGAGTTATGCAGAAACAGGTAAAATGCTGCCTACCAAATTATAGTTCACACTTTCAATAGTTTAACATATATCATGACTAAATGTGAAGGTCTGTTTCATAATTAATCCAAATTTGACCATCACTGTTGTAAAAAGTAAAACAAAGCACATGAAAATACCACTGCCACAAAATAAAATATTCTTCCTTACTTTCGGAAATTTAACAATTATGATGCAGTTTAAATCAGCAGGGCTGAAAACTGTCTAAAACTGTCCGAGCGTTGGTTTAGACGATATTCCATTCTTCCTCATAATTTACTATTCTGTTAAGCTTACTAACTTTGGCCTTTCCCCAGCTATCTGACCAATTGCTTTCCGCCTTGAAATGGATAACGCCCACTTTGAACGCCTACTGTAACTACGAGGCGCCCATGGTCATTTTTAACAAACATTATATATTTGGCTTATGGATATTTTATAACATATAATTAGACTTCCTTTTAGCTTATCTTTGTCCATACTCTGTACATTTCATACTGTATTTGTAGATTTTGTTTTATTATTTCTTATCCTGTACTTGGCCTTCTATGGCTTTTATAAGGACCATAAATCAATGAAATGAATTATTATTATTATTAATTATAAATCTGTAAATAATAAAATTAACCTGCAGATCTTGTGTGCCAATGACTGTAGTTACCAAATGTGTCCATCTCTTCACACTGCGCTGAGTATGCTGACCTTCCAGCTGATATTTTTATTTTGTGGTGGAAATCTAAAATTTGGTTCTGTAAAAGATCAATTTGCATCATCTTAGACCTCTTATTGAGATAAATATAGTCATCCCTCCATATTTTCTAGTCACAATCAAGCTCTCAATATATGATTTTTTTGTAAGTTCCCCATTTTGAATCTTATGTGCAGCTTCTGACCATGCATGTAACCTGTGATATGGTCCACCTCACTTTGAATACTGGCAATTAAAAGCAAAATTCTCACAAAATAAAGATAAGTGATGTTGATAAGAATGTAAGTGTAAAATAATGATAAATGGCTGCTAAATAATTCAGTAAAAGAGAGTGTGGCATGCATGTGCATGTGAATGTGTAGTGTGAGTGTGCATATAAATCCGTTGCATAACAGCCCTCTGACAGCCTAAGCCAACTAGCTTGACTGCTGGCCTCACGTTCACATTCCTAAGCAGAGGTGAACGATCATCCAACCTGATATAGGGTGACGTGCAGTCAGCAGACAAACCCCCAGCCATTGCTAGGTTTCATGACCGGATTACGCTACCCATTGTAGCTCCCCAATTTCCTCACGATGCTGGGTTGGCAATGGCCCCATACACCGGTCGAAAGCTCACGAGAAAATTTCTTTTCCCCGGAGACTCGAACCGGTGCACATTCCGTATCGCTGGCCCGAAGCATGATGCCTCAGACCGCGCGGCTACGGCACGGGACACTTATTTATATACATCTCTCAAAACTTACCTAATAGTGCAAGGTTGGAGTTTGTTAGACCCTGATTCTGGAATCTTGTTGTTAAACTGTTGACTGTTGCATCAGGACCAAAGCCCTGAGAAATAAAGTAAAACAAAACCTTGTTACAATAAACATAGAACAGTAATCATTTCCACAATCAGAACAAGCTTCTAAAGGTTACCCAAAAAGAAAATCAAGTAATTATATTCATACTAACATAGTATGACCTGTCAAAGTTAACACACTGAATTTATAAAATTTATAAAATTTCTTCATAAATGGTTAAACAATAAAACCAACATTTCAGGGACCATCTCTGTTTAACCATTTGACACGGCTGATCACCCGAGAATATTTTACTGATGCAAGAATGCTGTGAAAATAAAATATTGTGTCAACCTTGAGATGCATGGTTGTACTTTAAATTTCTGCTCGCAGAGAACTTCTTAACCACATTTATCACTAGAATTAATTTCCAAATTGTGGCATAATGCACGTGATAGTAACCCTATTCTATGTTCACATTTATGCAAATCCAAGGAGTGCACCAAATAACTCACTACTAGTGGCTGTTCCATCAGATCAGTTGTCCATATTTCATGTTTCGCATTGTCCATTTCTTGTATCAGGTCTGAAAGAAGCTTCTGCAAGTTTGCTGCCTCCTTATCAAAGTCAAATCTGAGCAATACTAGACACAAGCTTTGTACTTCTTCTGTAAAAATATACAGCGCATGAAAATTCAACTTAAGACCATGAAGAAAATTATTTCCCCTCTTATTGTTCTTATATCCTTTAGTTAACTTCAGCCAGACACATTTTTAAATTATTAAAACTGGTGATGCTTACTCCCTTTATAATAAAATTATTGCAAATAACATGTTTCTTTGTTTATTTCAGTGGTTCTAACATGAGCTGCAAGCTTTTGCCAAGTGCACCACAACGCTTTGAATATAATGACGATATAAAATTTAATGCGCAAATTAATAAAATCAAATAATTGTTAATCTGATCACATTATTATCTACAACAAAGTATATTTTAGTAGTAACTAGTTTAAGCATAACAATAAATTTATAGTTGAAGCTTTGAAACAGAAATTAGTGACAGCAGTAGTAGCATTTACTGTTGGTGGTGGCATTGCAACAAGCTGGAACGATGCAGAAGTGTTTACAGCCTATTTCAGGGAAATATCATGATATTTGCCTGGAAGTACTGAAAAAATTCAAGAAAAATTTCAGAACAGCCTGGCTAATAATTGAACCAGGAACCTTGTGCATATAAAGCAGTCATGCCAATCACTATACTGCATTTAGTAACAAACCTGTAGCATTGTAAGTAGTTGTAATGACCTGATGCAAGGCTCGAACCAGTGCTAACTCCTCATATGGACTCCCTTCTTTAAGACTTAGCATCTTTCGCTCATGTTTACGTCTGTTCTTACTGGATCTGCGGCTGTGTCTATAATATTAAAATATCAGGCACATTAAATATTAAATGCACAGAAATATGCAAGCAGAATATCTGACAATAATCATTGTAATCACCCTGATGTGTGTGATCCTGTGTATGATGCAGTGAGAGTTGATGACATAATACTGCTTGTATCTGAATATAAGTCATATTCTTCCTGTAGTTCACCATCTTTCTCTGAAACATATGAAGACAACGCTCTTGCTAGAAAAATTGCTCAGAGTAATAAGAGAATATAATTACGGTTATGTTCAAACAGTGCATATTTTGCCTGTGGCCAATTCCAACACAGGTTCCTCATAAATTACATAAACTCAGCAGTCTGTATAGTTATATATGATATGAAGCTTTCACAGCAACTAAAGATAATTAATTCTTCTCGGGCTACCAGCCATGTAAGGTAATTTAATAGAAAAACACTGTTTTGAAAACCCTGAGGACAAGTACAAAGATGGTTCTCGAAACACTGGTGTTTTCTCCATTAAACAACCTTACATGGCTGGCAGCCTGAGAAGAATTCATTTAGTCTGTACAGTTGTTCATATCATACAGAAACTATGGCATGCGATAGTAATTACAGACTTGTATTTTATGCGAGTTGAATATTCGAGGTTATTTTAAATCAACCAATGTAAAATATTACAAGATTAACTGTTTGATACCAAAGTGATGGCACTTATGTTTCTCTTTTTGCTGAGTATGCTCTGTTATGGATACAGTATTCTCCAATAAACATCTATTTCTATCAGTCAGGCAACTAACGGAAAATACAGAACATCGATAGAGTAACGATGCATCACACTGAAATACAAGTGATAGTAAGAATGTAATTCGGAAGCAAGATGTGGACTAGTTTTACATATTAATTAGTTATATTTTAATAGAAATTTAAGCGATTCTACAGCACTATAAAATGCATTTAGTAAATTTTTCTATTATATTATATATGATTTAGTCAACTTTTTATACAAAATCTGAAATCAAATCTTTGTGCAAATTACTTCAATATTTTTACCTTCTATCTGAAGTTGCTCTTTAGCTGTTCGCACTGCATTTAGTCTAGTTTTATATGCAGTGAACTGTTTTTTGGAACTAGTGAGCTGGCCAGAGAGCTGTTCCAAGTGTTCCAATATTCCTGGCTTCACGTGAGTCTCTGTAACAGAAGCTTTTCTGAGATAATCCCATAATTAATTAATTCTCTGGTAGCAGAATGAACAGGTTAAGCACTGACAGTAGACGAGCTCAGTAGAAATGGATTGTGAAACAGATCCATTCTCACATCTTTCTCTAGCAGCCATCTAAAAATCATGGCCCTGTTCCGTTTCGTCATTAAAACAAATCACACGTTCTTCATCATATACTCACCTATCATGTCTGCCCTTCTGTAATGAAAAGATGACCAAACAGCTTCATTCCACAGCCTGCCTTGAACCAATACAGCAATGCTCTCCTCAAAATCACCCAAATGATGACTGAGAACTTCTGCGGCTTCACCGAACTGACATTTACCTTTCAATCTTGACACTAACTGCTGGCACAATTCATGCAACTTGTTCTCTCTAGAAATACATACAAGAAGGTAAATTTATAGGGTTCTGTAATGAAAATGAAGTTCAAATACGTAAAACTATTCTCATTCACAGAGAAACAGAGACTAGTGGCATTTAAGAACAAAGTACTAAAATAAATAAAGTAAATACTTTCTCCATGGTGTTAATAACCCTTTAAAGTTGAAGCTTGTCGAAGTAATGATTAAGACTTCAGTTCCTGCCTTAAATAAAACATGTATCCATTACAAAGATCAGTTTGTCAATGCTGTTTACAAAAATGACTGGCATCTAATCTAAGAATTATATGAAACCCATAAATACACAGTTAGGCACAGCGTATGGTTTTCTATTGTTAAAGCAGGAAATTCATATAGTTACCATTAGGTTTTATGGACTAATGAGTTCACACAGATATATATATGTACTTTTATTCTTTCATCATGTGCAAAATTTCATTTAACATACAACTTACTTGTACTGAAGTTGGTTTGCAGCGAGTAGTGTCTCTCTCCAGTCACCAGCTATCTGGTATGCCGTCAGTGCTTTGTGATATTTCTGAGCTCTCGCGTACATGATCCCTGCTTCCTGATATAATTTATTATCGAGAAGATAGTCTGCATAGACTGTTGCTATATCCAGATACCTTGAACTTCCTTTAGGGAAAACATCAAGAGCCTGAAAAGTATACAGATTCTGAAACTGACATAACCAATTAATAAAATCCTCTCAGGCTATCAGCTGTGTCAAATGGTTAAAGTCGCCAACGTTTTAGGGACCACTGTGAAAGTTTTATATCATACATGATGTAACCAAATTTTTAATCTAATATAGTTGGAAAAGCCCCACTTAATGGTACCTGCACCTTGTCGTGGTGGTGGGGCTTGAGTACCTCAGTGATGTTGCTTAGTCTTATTAACTATTTAATAGGGGCTCCACACTGACAGTTCGTGGAAGTACGGATAAATGAAGCACAGTTATCAGACTCAGGCAGTAGTACTGGTAACAACAAAAATGCATGTCAGTAGGTAGCATACAAATAAACATTAGGGCCAACAAAAGCTGAATTATCTTAACAAAGTTTTCTTAAATGTTTACATGTGACATGCCTACCTTGGAAAAAAGTTTGTGTGTCTTTACGAGGTCCAGACATTCTTGAAAATACTCCTCTTCGGGGCAGAGTGAAATGTGATAAAGTGCTGATTCAAATCGTTTCAAATGCTTGTCTATGAGAAAGAAGCTATAATTTGGTTCCATCCTGGAACATAAAGTAACTAGTGCTATTGTATGCATTTATTATGAATGCTGTCAATACTGCAATGAATCAATACAAACTCCATCTTAAATAAACATAAAATTAAGATAATTTAGTGGAAATTCTGACACAGTGGTTTTCCAGTATTACTTTATCACTGAAGGCAATAACATTTCCACTAAACTACATTTAATCATGACTCACTTGTCAGAATCTTGTTTGTAAAAATGGGTTATGTCATGGGAAGATGAGATTTGCAGTTGTAAGAGGTGTTTGCTACTTCCCATACCACTATTTTAGTAAAACAGGTATAATTTTGAGATAATCTATGTTCAGTGTATTAGATGAGAACCATTTATGAGAAGCAAGGAAATACCGGGAGTTGAGAGAGGACTGAACACTTTCCCAGAAAAACAGCCTTCAACAAAATATATATTTTAAATCCTTTTAGTGCATAGCTTCCAGCAGTTATCAAAACAACAATAAGGATCCAGCCTATTCATTAATACTAGTAGATAGGAAAACAATAATAAAAAATGCATAGCTTAATAAAATCTCACATCAGTGGTAGCATATTTGTAACAAAACATTAATGGTTCTTATTCTCATGCCAAAATCTGACCTTCGTAACTTGTTGAGGAATGGTAGATATTCTTTAGGGTCTTTGTTAGACTTGGCAGCAACTAGCATGACTAAGTCAAAGTCATAAAGTCCCAGTGCAACATCATACAAACGATTTACATCCACCAGGTACAGAAGATACTTTAATGCCTCATCAGCTGAAATTTCAAGCTGTCCATTTCTTCTCTCTGCTTCTTTCACAGTTTTCACCTTAATTAGTGCATCTGCTAGATCCTTGTCTGATTGTTTTTGAACATAGCTAGTAAGTACAGGCAGCAGATAGCGGTCTGCATCTTGCCGACGTAACATAGCATCACGCATTGCGTCACATACCACCTGGACCTATAAGATAACAGTGATGGATTTTAATATGTGACAATAGGTAATAATGAACAGCAAAGCAAGAACACAGTTGTGAACAAAAGCAATACACCTTTTTTTTCCTCTTTGAGTAGTCGGGGACTGCCACCATTTTGTTACTTTCTGTTTAGATATATATTACCTTGCCGAGTAAGCCAGAAGACTGTAATGTCTTTTTGTGTTGGCAGTTTTGTAACTCTGTTGAAAAATTTCTGCGGGGAGATGGTGTTTAGTGAATGGGGGTGAACGTGGGAAATTCTGACCAAGAAATTCTGCAGCACTTTTAAGTGACTTCATAACCACCATATACATCTTGCAATGTCCAAATCTGACAATACCAATAAAATAAACACAAACCTTGTTATTAAGTATTCTAGGTAGCTGCTCCAAATGTGTATAGTATTCCTTATACATAGTGAGTGTCACACTGCCTTCCTGTAGTTCAGAGAGCAGCAGTGAGAGCCATGTGGGGTCTTTAAGTTCATCCACAACAAAATCTATATTTGCTAAGAATTCTGTAGGTTGATGGTCACATAGGAGATTCAGATTGATGCGCTGTTTCCGGAGAAGTTTAAAAGCTGCCCCATACTGTCCAGAATCAAGATAAACAGTTGCTACATGAAGCGTAAGAGGTCGTGGCTGTATACATTCTAGATTTCCTCTTGGCATTTGTAGTATGACACTAGTATCTCCTGCAACAGAGGTCACCAGACGTGCACCTCTCTCAATGTGCCGTCCTGGGCTACACTGCCCTTTTATTAAAGATTGCAAACCCTTGAGATTTAATTGAACACACAATAGCATGTGCCTCAGAGTGGTCAGTAGGATGAATTCTGAATGTACCACTAATGAAGTCACATTGTTTGCTACTTCTTGACCATCCACATATAAGCGATTACGATTACTGAGTCCCAGTAATACATCCTTCCCATCTATCAGAGTAACCTATAATCAGATCAGTTTTACATTATACTTCTTTTAGAATTAAGTTAGTTTTCTTTTTTCACATTGTTACAACATGCCTTATTACCAGTATTACTATTAAATCTGCGTTTACTGCTGGGATGACAAACATCCTGACAGCAAAAGTGAATGTTATTAGGCAAACATGAGAAATTATAGTGTGAAATTAACTTTAATTAAGAGCCAACATTAAAGGCTTGTTCATAGTAGTCATGTAGCTTGAATGCAAGTCGCCTGAATTCCAGCATCACAAATTCAAGCTCAAGTTCATAATAATTGAAAACTTGGGAGCAACAGTGGGCTAATTCACACTTTATTAAAACTGTGAAAAATTAAGATATAAGTTGAACATAGTTGATCTGGCATTTTCTTTATTATTTCAGATTTTACAACTTTCTTGGTTAGCCCAGGTGTCCAGTTCAAAAGCTGAAAGGATAACAATGAAGAGCAAGGATTCTAAATGCTAAGGCTGTTACAATACCTGTAAAGTCTCGCATGCTTCAGGTACTTTTGAATACTGAACCAATTTATCCTGATCAAATTTATATAGAAACAAAATGCCATCTGCCAGCTGCACAACAGCTCCTGAACCATCTGGTATCAGCACTATAGAAACTACTATGCCATTGGTGTGAATCTCCTTCCTGAAATACAAATAACATTACTTCTTTCATAAATTTTTTCTAAGCAAAATGGTTAAAACAGCACACGCATGTAAAACCACAACTACAAAGATGTGCCTGTATGGAGTATGCACTGTCTTAGCAGCCATCATTGATCTTTATTTTAATTTACTACAGATAAAAGTTTACTTATTCAACAGCAAGGAAACTATTCTGCATAAAGTCATAAAACATAACTGCATGCATCAACCAATAGCAATAATGAAAATTACATATCTCACCTGACATTCATTTTTCCTGCATTAAGATCGACTGATATTTCCACCAAATATGAAACTGAGCCATGTGTTCGACAACAAAGGAATGTATCTTCTGTCATCCACAACCAGTGATGTAATTCTGCTGCATTTTCACCATTCAAATTGCAAGCAGCCAGTTGTACATGACATTTAGTTGATGATGATTCAGAAAACACTACCACACTTCCATCAGTCAGAATAGTGCATAAGGTATTTGAATTGATTTTATTATCATCTGCTCTATCTGTGATACAACTGTTGTTAACTTTCTTGCAAGGTGCAAACATTATGCAATTTACTGGAACTGATACCTGCAGGGTCTGGCCACAGAGTGGCGGTGGAATAACTGCATGTCGAAATGATGTCAAGAGAATCTTGGCTGTGAAGAAAAAAGTATTTAATGAGACTGCTACGTAAATAAGATGTTATTACAATATTTTTAAACATTTCATTCTTACCTCCATCTATTACTGCTACAAAGGCTCCATCAGCTTTAGTACTGCCTTGACTACAGTTTGTAATCCATTTCCAGTCATAGCACATGTAGCACAAACCCTCACACATTATATGAAGACGGTTCCTGTGCAGCATATCCCATTCTATTCCCAAAAGTTTCTTTTCAGCTGAGAAGTTGACACATTGCTTCAGATACCAATGATAATTATTCACTGTCCAAAGTTGAAGACATGTTTTACCTGTAATGTACTCACACCACACAGCAAGTATAGATGATTCAGAATTCCAAGAAAGATTATGTATCTTACATTCATTCTGGGCAAATGGAAGTGAAAATTCTCCATGTCGGAGTCCATTTTTTTCAAAAAAGGCTATAACATGTTTATTGGGGAACCTTTGTGATACAGCAATAAGACTGCCTGATGGTTGCCAAGACATTGCTTCCTCCAATCCTGCTGTAGGCTCACTTGTATATTGTAACACAGCGTCACGCGAAAATATTAATATTTTTCGAGAGTTTGCTTCTGGTCTAACCGTGCTTACGGCAAAGAGGCTTCCATCACCTTTCCAACTAATTTGTGGCTGACCATCGTCCAAAACTGGCAGATGTTCAAGTGATTTTGGAATGGCATAAGCTGCAGCTTTACCCTCTGAACCATGAAACTGGGTTTCTTTCTTTCCCCATCCCACAGTGATAAATTGTTTTTCTCCAAAACCACTCTGATGGAGATCAACCTCTGTAACTGGATCAAAATTTCCAGTCATAAGTATGACTGTATCCTTACCAGTTACCATAACAATTACTTCTTGATCTGGGCTCCATTGTACTGTTTTTAAACCACTTTCTACACATCCCACACATTGGATCTCTTTGGAACTGGATTCAAATGTTAAAACATCCCCATTTTTAAACGCTAGGTAAAGGCTCTCCGTTATTGAATTGAAACTTATATGTATAACTGCAGGAATAACTGTGTCGTAATATTCATGAAGGCTGAACAAAGTTTTCAGGAGTCCACTTGTAACTGATAATTTGTAAATTATGTTATTACTGCAAACATATACTTCTTCAGAATGAGCACTGACACAGAAGCACTCGATGCTACTAACGGTCGGAAATTCATTACGAGAGTGATAATGTAAGAAAAGATTCTTCATTTTCCTTGAATAAATGCTATAGCACCTAACCTACAAACTTTTCATCCACTACCACATTGCACAATTGGCAAACCTTACAGGTTGGCAGGAATTGTACCACAGATTGTCACATAGAACTCAACTGTACCGTTAGGTCGCGCATGTGTCCTGCCATATACATTTATTTTGCAGTATGTTTGTTATACGTTGATTTGTCGACGATTTTAACCTTTCCGTTTATGAATAAAAATTACGGCATGGCAGTAATTGGATTGCGTGTAGGAATGAAGAGTCGAGGTCTCTCTATCTGTCGATGCTATTCAAATTACAAAACTGAAAAAGAAGGGGAACAGTGTCATGAATATCAAAAACAAAACCCATGGAGGAGTTTGAAACAATTTTCAGATTCTCTCACATCAAATATAATCTATAATAAAGGCAAGTACAGCGTAATTTCTACTAATAATATTCGTTAGTAGAAAATTATATTTGGCCCACTGGTTCCATCGAAGATCCGTGATCTGTTCTTGAAGTTGAATTTAAAGAAAATTCTGAACAATGTCATAGTCTTGGGTGTTGGTGACATTAGTATTTGATAAATATACACCATTTTGAATCAACTGCTAGAATTGCTGGAAGCTGAATAATGTATTTAATGTGCAATTTGTAAGCCAATGAATTTGTTTGCTTCTACTTCCTGTATTAATTTGTCAAAATCTGTATTTAAACTAGGACATTTCTTGTTCTCAGTAGCAAAATTATGAAGCTCCCTAGTATGCAGTTTTCTGTAGCCTGATGTTATTTTCTATCTTATTGGTCCAAGTTTTCTTCTCAGCACCCTGTTCCCAAAATCTTATTCCCTTACTGTGAGATACATCTATATAAAACAACTGGTAAAGATGTGTAACTTTGGTTGTCGTGGTTAACAGTTGTCAGATGCTGAGAATTATCAATTTTAGCAAACATTGTAGTTGCCATCTTCAAGTTACAGTGATTGGGTGTTTTTGGAAGCCTTATATAGGGCAGGCAGTGGGTGGCAAATTGGATATGATGGTGCCAATTGGTTGAGTGTAAGAGAGGCCATTTGCTCAACCACTACACATTCATCCCAAATATGACAGCTACAGTGATTGCTGAAATATTGGATAATTCTCAACATTCGATGCAGCTCTACCCTAGAAGCTGAAGTTACACATTGAACAAAAACTTTCATACAAGAACTGGTAAAGCTGATAACTACTGTTGCGTGGAAGGAAAGTTCAATGTTCCCATCATATTTGTGTTTTTCAGATGACCTCATAGTTCTAAACAAGCCATATGGAATAGGATTTTCACCTCCACCTGAAATGGCAACACAACATTCAAGACGCAGAGGTAACATACTTGTTGGGCAAAAACAGTACTATCTAACTGAGGCTCTACCACACATAGCTGGAAATTTAGGCTACAACAGTTTGACTGTCCTCAAGAAACCAGAAAGGTTTGTGCTTGTTTTTATATCCAGCACTCAGTAGATATTCTTTTACTATATTCTGGAATTGTGCTTCATTGTAAATAATATTTCAGTTTGCTTATTTAATTCACATTCTACTAGATTTTGTTTTCTCAAAATATCTACATGAAATCAATTAATAAATTTCAAAATAAATGCAACAAAATTATCACAGAATTTCACATTATATTTCATACCCATAATTCAACACAAATTGTTTCAGCATTTATCTGTCAACATTTAATAGCAATTAAAGTAGATGTCACCGGACTGGGTGGACATCCTACAAACATGCCACATATATGACAAGTGTCCCAGTGGAAATAAACTCATCCAGATAGAGGAGATAATGTTTTAGGCTAAAAGATTCCTCCAGCTTCAAGGTTTCAACCCCATTGAAATTAAATTCTTGACCAAATTTATATCAGTGTTCCTTGTTTTCCCCATTGAAGTAGTTCACCTTGAGATTACTGTGGTACCCTAGCAGAATATTGTTTGTTAAATCATTTGTAAATCCCCAATGGAAAAAAATCAGATTGCATAAAATCTGGTGATTTGGATGGCCAACGAATGACACTACCGTGAACTTTCCTTTTTGTGAGAAAATTTGTTTTTGATACTGTTGCATTTATATGATAATTGGAAGGAGGGGGAGTCCATCTTGTTTCCTGTTTAAATCTGTCAATGGAACCAGAAGTTCTGTACTGCTTAGGTATGACTAGTTATGGTATTCTCAGCAAAGCTGAACATTCCATAAACCTGTTATACTAACAGCAAAAAATATTAAGCTTAGAGCACACATGTTCAGAAATTTAGTGTGAATTTTCTGGGCTCCAGTACTTAGGATTAGCAAATGTTTATATTTTGCACCAGTTTTATTCAGTCTCTTACTTAGTACCCATCATGTAGTCCTCTGATAAAAACTACCAACTTCTGTGCTTGCTCACTAAATCAACATAGGACAATGCTGGAATCAATGTAAATTTGTTTGATGGTTTTTTTTCATTTCATGTCTTCCTGTCTTTTGCATATTGAAAATCCATCAAGTTTGTAAGATATTATTTATACCATATAAGTGGTTATATTTATTGGTGCTTCTTTCCTTAATTTATACAAAACCAACATTGAACAGATGCTGCCGAATCAATCCTTCCACGTCACTGCCTGTTGTCTCTCTTTTCTATGCCTAATTGAAACTGTAATCACACAAGTGAAATTCCATATTAGAAAGTATGTTTATGATTGGGATTTAAAACTTGAATAAAAGTAGATGGAAATTATTTCTAACTTCAAGTTTATGAGGATGTAATTAAAGCATCCCCTTCTCAGTCCGAAGCATCATATCTTAATGTGCTTCAGTACCAGATGGCATTGATGAGTAATTATGTTTATATATATATATATCTTTTAAACACTCAGTTATATTACTCATATGAGGCGAAGAAGTGCTTTGTAGTATTCCTTTCCATTCCTTGGCAAACTTAAAATCATGAACTCTGGTTTCTTGATCTTGCAGTAATGCGCAAGATGCATAAAAACTATCAGAATATTTTTATCTTCATCCTTTACCTCTTTACTCTTATGTTTATATCAATATCTAAAGTTAGAAATGTAAAGTCATAAACAGTGATACTGAGAGTATTTTTATTCACAGGTATACGAGTGGGGTAACAGTGTTGTCATCTTGTGAAAAAGTGTTGGAGAAAGTTAAAAAATGTATAAAGAAAGCCAGTGGTCGTCAACAGTTATGTGCCCATTATTGGGCTGTTGTCATAGGAAATCCTCAACCAGATTCAGCATTTCTCAAATTAGGCTTGACACTTAAAGAAAATCCGTGTATAAGTAATGACAAACAGGTATGTGTAAATTCAATCTTGAGCCAGTTTGGAGGTCAGACACTGATTTCAGTACCACAGAGTTCTTGACCCTTTTGTTGCATATTATTTTTTACTGCTTTCATAAAAGAATGTCATTTTAAGTTACTCTCTTATATATTTATACTGAGATATCACCACTCAAAGTATGAGAGACAAATGTATGAATATTGTATGTTCAGATACACCCATCAACACAGGGCACTGCAGATCAAGTAGTATTACATTCCTCAGTCGAATGTGATATATCAACTTGGCTGACTATTCATAGCAAACATTTGATTTTATGTTCAGCCTGTAGTCATGCAGAAGTGGTCAAACAAAGCTGTGAAACAAGGAGATGTGAAGGTGTTTAGGGTAGAACATCACACATTGTACAGACAGAACTTCGCAAGTCTAGTAGAGATATGCCCATCTGCTACCAAATGGCATTTCCTTCGTGTGTACCTTGCACACTTGCTGAGTCCTGTGTTGGGTGACAATATGTATGGATCTCGGGTACATCAGGTGATGGGTGTGCCTCTTGCCATTAACCCATGCAGTGATGCTGCTAGAGGCCCGAAGGTAAATATATTTATTCCATCAGAAGTTCTGATAACTGTGTGTATTTGTGTGTATAATGGTATTTTACCTTAAGAAAGTTTTGTGAGCATTTTACATCAAGAATCACTACGATTTTTGAATGACTTACATGAAAAAGTGCAACCACAAAGGAGAAAAAGGTTTTAAAGATTTAGTTAATTTTGAGCTTGTTTATCACTGACAGTCCGTGCTGTGTGCAGATGAAGGGAACAAGACTGATGGCAGTGATTTACAAGAAGCTGTAATTGCATATGGCGCTATATATGAATGGATACCTTTATTACTGTTCCACTATTTACTTCACAGCTTTCTCTCAGGTGTCTATTAACATGTCCTCAACATTCCCTCTGTATTCACACCCAGTTTGATCAGTGTTAAGTATAAAGTTCATCAGATTTTCAAATTTCTGAAGTAGTCGTGCTGAATTAAGGGTTTCCTCAAGAGATGCATTGTCTTTCAGGTTTTAATATCAAGTAACTATGCATTGCTAAATTTGTTAAGAAGTCTTAAAATCCTTTACCAATATAGTGAAGCTACAAACTCAAAATCAGATGATGAAAATTTCCAAGTTGCTGCTAATGCCCACTGCTGGATAATTCTGGTTGTAACAAGCATGTCTTTCCTTGTTTCATCAAAGTAACTGAATGTCCATTTATTAACTGTTTCCATTTTGATTATGTCTTGTTCCACCCCTTTTATCACGTTCCCTCCAGGCTTGCTGTTCTTTTCGCTTCAGCATGCCTGCCCCATGCTTTTGTAATGTATGCAAGCTCCAATTTGGATATCCTGTTACATTTAAAACCTTAATTTTCACATCCAGAGGTTTGCGTTTATGTATGGGCTTCTTTGCAGGGAGGTGAATAAACAAGTGTTAATTGTGGGAGACAGGTCAGCCATCTCTTGGCAGGATTGAAGGATTAAAGTTCTAAGCGAATTACTAGTCTCATCCATCACTTGGAATAGATCAGGAAGTATAGTAACTAAGCTCTAAGCTGTAGGACCAGTATTCAATTCCTGGCAGGGCAGGATTTTTTCCAAGTGTGAAGGTAACCATTTACCTCCATGTAGTGCTAAGGTTAAGAATGTTTGGAATTACACTACAGCTTCTTGTATGTTAGTCATGGTGCTTAATTAAGCTCCATGGACAACTTCACCTTTAATAATCTTGTTTGACTATCTGCGGTTTTCAGTTATTTCTGCCAGTTCTCTCCACCATTGTTGTGGATAACTGAGAGTCAAGTGTAGCCTATTGTGTAAGTTGCATACAAATTAGATTCTGAGTCATAATGAGTCTGCATTCCAAACACAAAGATTACTGCTCTACTATTGCAAATTCAACACAAGGCATGCTTTAAGCTTCAGTTCGTGTTCAAAACGCACCAAGATTGCTGTATTAATATTGAAAGTTCAACTTCAGTTTGTGCTGCAAACATGCAAAGATCGGATGGTTGCCATTTTGGAACGAAGTACCTTCGTCTCTATGTTCCAGGTAGAAGTTATAACACAGAAGACCACAATTAACATCTTCACTTATGTGAGGACCTTGAGTTTGAGATAGAATTTTATGGTGAAACACTAGTAAGGGATTTCATTGCAAACATTTTTATAAAAAATATTTTGTGTATTGCAGAACAAAAAACTTCTAATATTTTATTTACTTAAAATAATGGTAACTATGCTGTGGTTGTGAATTACCAGTAACTAATTACTACTCATCTTTAATATATCCCATGCTAAATTTGGGAGGGGGGATTATTTCAGCAGGTATGGTTATTTACTATTTTAATATAATGTGAATTAATGAAAGAAACAGTGTTTAGTAAAGACTTCTCGTGTGATTCCAATGTAACATTTCAGAACCTGCCACAAAAGCTGCTAGAAGCGCTATCAATTAAACCTGGCCAAGAAATAATCATACCAACCCATTTACATCTTAGAAGACTAATTCTGCCGCACTATCTGGGAAAAGATAGTGACTTAATAATTGAAGCACCTCTTCCAAGTAGCTTTCAGTGGACCTGTAAATCTCTGGGTCTTCATCCTGCTTATGATGCAGAAAATATCAGTTATGCTGTAAGTCATGACAGATAATAACTGTTGATCAATTACACGGTACATTGTTTTGTAAGATGTATTTATTGATATAATTTTTCTGTAAAATACAATTAACTACAGTATGATTGCAGTACTATTAATGAGAAAGAACATGTCTTCCCTTCAGAATTCTACGCATGATGATTCTTCTTCCTGCAGCAGTTGACATGCGTACTTTCAAGCCATGTCTTTTAATTCTCTTAAACTCGGATGGTCTGGGGAAATGGCATCTAACATTAGTACGCACAAATATATATCCCCAAGCCCCATTTCCTTGCAAATGTTTGCTAATTTCACTTCTGCATAGTTGATGTGTAACTGGTTGCCCAAGGACAGGATGAGACTGTTGTAAAGTGTTCCTTCCAGCTAATTGTGACAGGGGTGTAACAGATGTGTAGTTGAATCTGTTCTTTACAATTTGGAGAAGATTCAAGCTCTTGAATCCAGATGTTAGTTGACCAGAGAATGTTTGTGTCGCACCACCAGAGTGTAACAGTCTTGTACTGAATGGTAGAGCCTTACAGCTTCCCTGTCTGAACACAAATACAAAAAATTAGTCCATGATAGCATTATAATAAAAGTGAGACATCCAAGTTGGATCTAAAGTGTTTCTTGACCAGAGCTATGTCTTCACATGCTGGCTTTTTACTTTTCATTTGTTGAGCAATTCTAGATGTTACAGCCATACTGCGTGTACTGGCTGGATGAGGCCCTTGTGGCATCTAATCCAAGAACTGTCACACTGTGCAACTATTACAGAAATGTGCTAATAACGAATGATTTGCCTCTGCCTACCTTACAGGGGCATAATGCAGTCATGCAACTATCAAGGTTCAATAATCCTGAATCCAGTTACATTGCTAAATACAGTTTGATGTAATAGGTTTGACCATCATTATACGCACGCTAAGATAACCTATGTCTGACAGTTTTCTTGTCTACTTCCCAAAATGAACTCAAGGTATAAAACAATTTTAGAGACTTCGTGTGGTCGTAAAACATTTACTTCAGAATTTCATATATTTCTGTTACATACCTGAAAATGTCAAAAAGCTGAAAGAAACATTTGCTCCCAAACATCATTTCCGCGAAACTAGTGATACTTGTGTAGATGATGCACGCTAACCTAGCATATAAAACCACATTACTTCAACCATTGGTCTCGTTTAATACTAACATTGGTTAAGTGCAACCATAGAACATCGAAAAAAGAAACAAAAACGGATTACACCAATATTCAATGCTGCCAATTTCTGTAAAATCACATTGCTCTCAAAGTTGGTGACATTTGTTATCATCTGTGATGCTGTTCCTGTGCGCAGTATTCCGTCACATATGTATGAAGTGTGGAAAGTTGCTTGATTCACGGAGGAACACGAAGCTCTTAAGCCGATCAAGAAGGTGACAGGTACTTGTTGGCATAATAATATAAATGGTTGGCATTAGAATAGAATTTTTTCACAATCCGTACATCCTTCATAGTCCTAAACCAAGGTTGTAGAATATATAATATACAAATTGACATATTTTGTCATGAATGTCATTCTGGCTTGTTAGTGTCATCCCCAAGTACTTGAATATTGTCACATTTTGGAACACTTCATTAGCTCTCCTTATATCCTGGTTTTGTCATGAATTATGATGCCTATACTTGACCATATACTTTGTCTTCTTTGCATTTATTTGTAGACCAACATCCCTACCAGCCCTTAAGAGTTCTTCTTTGTGTGCTTGTAGAGTATTTATATTATCGCCCAACAGATTAATATCATCTGCATAGACCAATAGTTGATGTTCCATTCAGTTCCAAACTGCCCTGATTTTCTTGGAATTTCCTAATGGCATATTCTAAGGCAAAATTGTAAAACTGCAGCAATAGAACATCTCCCTGTTTCAGGCCATTCTGAATAGGAAATGTATCAGATAAAAGTTTGCCTACACAGATTGTACTAGAGGTACACTTAAACACATTTTAATTGGCCTGACTAGCTTCTTAGTTACACCAGATTCAAGCAAAATGTTGTAAAGTGTTTCTCTTTTAACTGAGTCATAGGCTTTCTTGAAGTCTATAAGTAGTTGACGGACCATCCCATTGTACTCCCACTTTTCCTTTAATATCTGGCAATTGTAGAAAATCTTTTCAATTGTAGATCTGTTACGATGGAACCCACACTGATGATTCCCAATAATTTCATTGGCAGAAGAATGTTGGATAAAATTTTGTAGGCAGATTATGAGAGAGATTCCTTGATAACTATTACAATGTCTTATTACTCTTTTTATGAATTGGTATAATAATAGATTCTTTCCACTGCTCTGAAACTTCCTCCTCCTACCATATAGAACAAAGAAGTGTATGTATGTCGGAGCACAACGTTTCACCTCCTGCTTTGATCAGTTTATCCAGAATCTGATCAGTACCCAGGGATTTATACTTTGGATGAAGGCCTCCATGACTGAGGAAGGTGGCCCATGCCCTTTTTGAATTATATCCTGGAATTTGCATTACAACTAAGGAGAAGCACTGATAACCTCAGTTAGGAAAAGAATATATAGAAAAGGTTGGGAAAATACTGGATATTACAACATAACACAATCATAACATCAATGATAGCCATAAGACACCTCTTGTTTATTGTTAATACCTTCTCCAGCTATAATAACTTGCACAGGTATATTCTGAGCCCTCGGTTACACAAAATATAAAATTGGTTTCCTTAGAAAATGTTTTACTGCATAATATAAAATCATATAAAAATTCCTTATTCTAAATACTGTTCTCTATATATAATAATAAACAACACTATTAAGGAAGACCATTACCATAAACAATACAGATGTAATAAATGGAAACACAGACATTGTTTTTAAACATGTTTACCTAGATTAAGAAAATATATCTCTACCGAATAACTTCAGTTACACTTGGGTGTTATGGAAGAAACTTGAGCTAACCACTATTTACAACTTTGAGGCCATACTTTCAGGTAATAGTAACTTGGTGGGCTTGTGTTAACAATGGTTGTATGCTCCATGACTTTCACATCTTATAGTTTAACCTAAGTGCCCATCTGTAACAACTTATTTTGCCAAAATATGTTTGGACAGCTTTGTAAACCACTCTTTTTTGAGGACTCTAAAAAAATTCATGTGAGAAACATGAAAATGGTGAAGATACATTTTTAACCTTTATTAGCTATGCATCAGAGATTATGTGCATTCCAGCTGGCTTTATGTTGCAGTTGCAAACCACTTTAAATCCTAGATTTAAGCCCAATTATCAGCCCTGTATTATGGGGATTTAAACCCCTTATTTCTGTATGATTAAAGGTTAAAGAGCATTCTGAGGGAACCAAGTGGTATCCAGTGTTATGGCCAAGGTGTTGTAATCAAGTTCAACTGCAGTTTCAAATATATTCTGCTTTAAAGTTAAAGATAAATTTGTCCCTGCCTTTAATGAAGGAACATGCCATGAAGATATATCTGCGCTTAATTAAGCACTGTGCCATGGGGACGTGTGATATGAGACTAAATATATGGCCTTGCAGGGAATCAAATCCTGGACAGCCAGCTCATAATATAGTCAGTATACCATCTGAAGTATCCCAGCTCTGTTTTAATTTCAATAAATGTATATTTTGTTATATTTTTAATTATAGTTTTGGGCATAATTTTGTTAGGTATCAAAAAACAGCCCCAATTCATATTTAACAAACATATAATTGCAAGTATAAAACATTTGCAGAATAGAAAGTGTTTCTTTATGCAATAACGACAACTAGTAACACTATCCAAATAAATGTATCTTCAAAAATATACTCTTGTCCTTATATTCTGAGTATAAAAAGTAACTAGTATTTCTTTAATGCAGTTGAAAAGTTACCACAGAAATAGTACATTTTAAAGAAACCATATTGTATGTTCTTCTCACTGCAACGTTTTGTCAAAATATGTTCAGTCTTGAATAAATTCAGATACAAAGTTTCGATAACTGCAGATGTACAGCTTCTGTCGATTATATGCATTCTTACTTCGATGCTGAAATATGTACATATCCACGTACACAGTACACCTACTACTAAATTTAGGGTATTACAAAAACTACAAAATTGGAATGATGCTATTCATTACTACATAATTTTAAATATTATTCATATAAAAGTCAGAGAAACATTATCAATAATGTCATTTCATGTGCTTTCTTTCAAAGAAAAAAAACTAGTTGGTAATGTGAGTTTAATGTCACATTGCCCTACTTAAAACTTCCTGATACCTTTAGACCATTTCTGTACTCCTCACAACACTGAGATAATTTCCCTGGGAAATGTTATAGTGGGTTCATGTAACCATTAGTGTCATTATACTGTGGTTAAGGCATCTCAAGCTAATTTATGATTCATGTCCATTACCATCTTCATCACTTAAAACTCCATCATATTTGTGACATTTTTACAGTGTTTTCTTATCAGAGTTAATTCTGAGACCCTTTAAAATATAATTCTGATTTGATACTGCAGTGAAACTGTTACATTCATCAGCTATGAGCATGATTGTAGCTTGTTGTGAGTTAGCACTGATAATACTCACCCTGTCTGATCCAACTACGTTCAAAACTTTAGCATCTGACTGTGTTGAGACTGGACTTTTCTTGTCCACTTCGCACTGAGGTGAAAGGAATGATGCCGATGATGATGAAGTGGAGGAGCTAAAGGGAGATGTCTGCACGCTACTAGACAGGATTGTGGGTAAATTTTGTGCTTGGTGAATTCCTGTCTTAATCATCAGGGGATTAAATCCAACGTTATTAGGCAATATCAATGACTTCTTTGTCTTAGCCTGTAAGTGAGCAACATTCTTTTTAGCACTTCTATTAACTAACTCTCGGCCTGATTTGTTTCTTGCTGTGTACATCTTTCCTTCGTTTGGGCTTTTTAGATTAACATTATCTGTGTTCCAGCTACTCTTGATGGGAAAACCTAACCCTTGCTTATTTACTTCATGGGTCTCAAATGCCTTGTCTTTTGGCCCATATACATTTTCAGTGTTAGTAATAGGTACATCCAACATAACCAAATTGGCTTTATCATTTTCTAGATCATCTGTGAAAGAAATATTGCTCTGTCTCATGGCTTCTTCCACAATATCTTGGAAAGATTTCTGGGGTGGTTCAGATTCAGTCATTGGCAATGTAACCTCACTTTCGACATTACCGACACAACTTGCATCTTCTTTTTCTTCATCATCATCTTTGTTAGTAGGAGTTGTGACACATGCTTTTGACTGATGACTGATTTCTCTGTTAAAATTAAAACCAATTTCTTCCTCTTCATCTTCCTCATTCATTACATCGCATGGTTCCAACTGTTTCCTTTTACCACCAACTTTAAATCGCCCTTTTCCTTTGCGAGATCTCTTCTTCCCATTGTGTAGTTCCTGTTTTACATGTACAGCTGCAGTGCTGTGAGGGGAACGAGGTAGAGTCCTGACACGACGAAACTCCTCCTCTGACAAAATGATAAGGCCACCAGAAGTTGTCAATACCTTCCCGTGACGAGTTTTCAGATGCCGTTTGTAAGTGTTACGGGTCTTGAACCTAAGACATGAAAATATTTGTAACTGTTAACTTCCTCAAAATACATTTATTCATAATTCTTCTGCATGCATGTTATATTACTTTTTAAACCCCAACTCAGAACAATTTATATATTTAGAATATATGTTGGACATGCAATTAAAATTTCTATGATCAAATTTTCATAAACACATTGGCTACTTGTTATCATGAGTAATAAATTATTTGAAATTTTCATAAACACATTGGCTACTTGCTATCATGAGTAATATGAGTAATAAATTATTTGTTTTTTTTAAAATTATGAAGCAGATATATACAAGAACCAAGTAAAGATAAGTTTGAGATCCCCACCCATACAAAAGCTGATTTTATGAAATATTTTAAATACACTAACCGAAGCATGCAATCTGAGCATTCATATGGAGATTCCCCTGTGTGGCGACGCCTGTGTTCCTTGAAATGAGATGGATGTCTGAACTTGCGGCCACAATCAGCGCATGTGAAACGTGTCTGGTTTGAATGAATTAACATGTGGTAGTTTAGACTGTGCTGCCTGGTGAATACTGAATGACAAATTCGGCATTCATAGGGCTTGATGCCTGGAACAGAAGTTTATAAATGAATTTGAAAAACTTGTGGAAAAGAGAAAAATTCAATAATCACCTGGGTCTCCTTTAAATGGATGCTTTCTTCTGTCAGAGATGAAATTCAAATGTCATATGACAAAGTTGTTTCTCAGTGGAAAGTTTTCAGTAAACATAATTCTTTAATTATTCAGAGAAAATTCTTAAGTACAAACTTAACTTCATTTTCACCTCATTACAGTGGCCCATTCTAGGTCTGTTCTGCATTTGTTTCAGAGTTGTCAACTTAAAGGGGCAACATGATTTTACTATCACAAAGGTTGCATCATTCTAAAGGTATGGTACAGTGTGTTAAAAAATGTCTACCTTTAACTCAATGCATTTTACCAGTATCTTAAAAAGAAGTGGGAATAAAATAAAAAAGGAATATAAACTAAGCTGCTGGTCTGATCGTTTCAAAATTTTTGTATGGGAGGGGGGATAAATTCATCCATAGCAGTCCACATTTTATTCAGAGATTCTAGGTTAAAATTACCAGTGAATAGTCATACAATTTATTTTACAATTATCTGCACCTTAAAGAGAGGATGTTGTGATTACAGCTAGCGATCTACAAACTTTTAGTGAAATACATCTTTCATTTAGTCATTCACAAAATGTTCATGTCTGCATCTGAAAAATGTGAGCATAAATTTGATAGGTACATTTCCGACAGTTCAACAGGAAGGGTACTGAATTCTTACCTGCATGACTCCTGTAATGGCTAATAAGAGTAGTTGGTGCAGTAAATGAGCGAGGTGGGTTGCAAATGTAGCATTCAAGAGACTCACTGTTACCTTTCCGTTTCATCATTTCAATCAAATGGATAGCCATTTCCTATAAAAGAAACTCGTAGTGAATTAAAAAAAATTAAGACTTCACACCTCATAGTTCAATTAGTTACAGAATTTCCAATATTGTAAATAACACAAGGTTTACCAGTATGTTTTATACAATTATATATTTAAGTCAATACCTTTTCAGCTTTTGATTGCCCAATAAACTTAGCCTTCCCTTTGGGCTTCTTCTTTTGAATGTATTCATCCCTTTCAATACGCTTTTCACAGTTCATTTCTCTCATCACTTCATCACTATAATCTTGAGGTTCAGCTCTTCTATTATCTTGCACAACTGGAAGGTCATCTATATTAACATAAAACATTATAGTTTATACTCCAGGGTTTGATACAGGTAGGGATCAGTGTGTTTCCAAAGTTTAACTACCTAGGTGGCTTAGGGAACCTGAAGGTTCATCACCAAACTAACCAAAGTCCTCCACTGGCCCATCCAGGGTCAACAAAATCCAGTCTCTTTCAACTCCTATCTCCCATAGAACCCGCCTGATATTATTCTCCCATCTACACCGAGGTCTCCCCAGCTGTCCCATCCCTTTAGGCTTCCCGACCAATACCCGGTGCACACCTCTTGCCCCATCCGTGCACACCACATGCCCCACCCATCTCATTCTTCTCAACTTAATCACCCTGACAATATTGGGGGAGGAGTACAGATTTTTAAGCTCATCTTTATGCAGTTTTCTCCATGTCCCATCGTCTTCTCTCCTAGGCAGTATTTCCTATTTTTAGAGAATTATTGAATAATGTCTGACCCTGTTTGCACTAGAAAGTTAGTAGCATTTCAGTTATTATTCTGTGAAAGTTAAGTAAATTGTACTAGTTTGTAACATACAGCCCATGAGTCAATAATAAAGGGGAATGTAAGCCCAGCTCTTGAAACCCCTGTTAAGGTTTTATAATAAAAAGTGCTTAAGAAGGGGAATATAATTCTTTAAACATACCTGATCTGATCATCTTGTATGAAAATGACTGATGGGTATCTACATCAACTTCTTGTCCTACACAAGGCAGCTGCTTCAGTTGCACCTGATCCTCTTCCATTACACACACCATTACCTGCAATTTTTACAAGGAACCACTCTAAGCTATTATGAATAGATTTTGCTTGACTGTTGTACTAAAAGTACTAGAGTAAATACCATATGCATCACAGAGTGTAGTTTACTTCCAGGGTAATTTAAAATGGGTAAAGTTACATTTCTTACCTGACATTCTATTAGACTGTCTAATAACAGAAGTGTATACAAAGAAATGTAGCCTGAAGTACTCACCATATCACGTAATGTTTCTGCAATCATGAATTTTCCCAAATCTGCAGCAGGAGCCTTATCACAAAGGACCGAATCTTCCTTGATTCTGCCTTGTTTCTCTTGTCCGTGTAATTTGTAATCATTCTGATTAATTTTCATTTCAGGCCAAGTGCACTTTCTGTGATTTTCAGCTGACACATCAGTATTATTATTTTCTGAGTCAAGAATAACATAATTGTGTTCTTCATAAATTCCATAACAATTTTCATTGTTTACACATTTCTCTTCTGTATCACAGACTTTTTCTATGACATCATTGTATCGTGATTCATTAATATCCAAAATACTTTCTACTTCCACTCCATTCTTGTTATTGTTCTCATTAAAGCTTTCAGTTGCTTCATGGCTAAGAAACTTTTCCGGTTTTAGGTTTGGCTTAACAACTACAGAGTTCTCCGAAACTGAACAGTTGTTTTTCTCCTTATTAGGAAGACTGCTATCATTTTCATCTGATGGCTCTGATTTTGGAATTGATTCTACTTTAATCTTTGAGTTAAGTTTGTGCCTCCTGTTTGACCCACTGCACTTTTCAGCTAGACGGTGCTGTCTTACTTTAACTGATTCAACTGAGAACTGAAAGCCACCTGCAATAAATAATTATATTTAAAGGTTTCTCCTAATATAAACACTGTAATTTTTATTTCCAGTTTCTGCCTTACGTTCTTTTCTGAAAATCCAAGCTGGGCCTGAGTTACATTTCATAATCAATGTCCTGCTACAAAGAATTATTAACATTAAATGTTATGGGAGGCAAGTAGAACTTAAACTTGTTTTTGACAAATAAATACAAGGGAAATAAAAAAGGGCAATTCAAGAAGTAGAAGCAGCAAGTGTGATTTATTAAAAGTAATATCCCACAACATTCCAGGAATATGTATGAAAATTTCAGAACGCATGACCACAGAATTAAATCCTCATATTTTACCAGTAAAATTAACACATTTGTAATGATATAATAGAACTATTTAGTGGATATATTCAGCGAAGTAAGAGTGTGGTTCTGCACGATCCTAAGAGGGAGATGGCCTTCAGCTTTACTAGTAAAACTGAAGCTGTCTCGTTACATGCCATGGAAACATTTTGGGGAAGAAGTGGCCCCACAGCCAACCTGAAAATGAGGCTAGAAGAAAAATCACTTGCCCCTGCCAGGGATTGAATCCTGGTCGTCAAGTTTATAGTCAGGCTAGTCAGACACTGTACCAACTGACCTACCCTGGCTCTCTTCAATTTTACGATCTAATGGAAAATACAGAACAGTGCATAACATATATGTTGTCTTACTCATACTTTATTAATGTGTAGCATCTTACCACCAAGCCACTGGTTCTGAAGCATGCCATCATATTCAAATCTGAATATTACATAATATTGCAATGTTTTCAATCTGTACAAAATACCAGATAATTATGTAATTTAGTAACAACAGATTGCCCAATGTGTGCTCTCAGTAATATCAATGAGGTTAATTATTTTTTAAAGTACAGCCATCATTTAGTATACTAAAATGAAACCATAACATTTCATTTTAGTATAATTAACAATGGATTTAGTTAAAAAAAAACAATATTGAATGTAACACACTACTGTTAAAACCCTTTAGAGTAATATGAATAAGAGTCTGACACTGCCAAGTTTAATAAAAGTGATTTATGTTGTCATAGCCTTCAGTGTTGAAAACAAACATGCTCCATGTATAGATGTGATTATTAATTATCAGGAGATTGATGAGGTGAACATTAAAGACATGATAATTTCACTACTTACACTCTGCTTTAAGTTCCAGCTGATGCACATGTTCCAAAAGATGGGTCTTCATTTGCTGTCTGGCTTTCCCCTCACTACCAAAACTTGAAAATTGCTGATGGCACTGGTCTGGTTCCATAAAACAAGTGAATGTAAATATCCTACGAATTTCATCACCATCGAACTCGGAGAACAGCTTGAGCAAATGATTGGCTTTTAGGGAACGAAGATATTCTAGGTCCATTGTATTCCCTTCTCTGCTTCGACTGTTACAAGTCGCTCGTTGCTGTACACACATATAAAACAGCCACATGTAACTTGAGATATTTAGATAATAAATTATAATAGTGATGACTTACTGTGTGTGAAACAAAAGTAAATCTACTTACAGATACTGGTGCCCTGTTTTACTACCCATTTTTAATAATTCTTAGCAATTTTTCTCTGCATGATAGAACTGTGTTTCTGAAATGTAGGTTGCTGATTCAAACCTCCAAAAATTGCACACACTTCAGAAAAAATGTCCTTCTGGCTGAATTTGATAAAAGCAGAAAACTTTGATATGACTGATGGCAAAATTTATGTAAAATGTGTTACTCTGTGTACCAGCAAGTTTTTCCTGCTGCTCACTCGTCCCTTTGTGTGCTGGCTGTTGATGAAGCATATTAATAATAAAGAACTGAATTAAATATAACAGCAAAATGTAGAATACTGTTCTTTGATTTCTTAGAAAAAATTAATGTATCTAAGCCACTCTATTTTAGAAACATTTAAGTGTCAGTAGCACTTGAGAATATAAATTGTTAAATGGCTAACCTTCTTCTTCTTTGAAAAGTGGCAACTGATGTCTGCAGTCTTTTTGGCTGTTCTTTTGATTGATGATATCTTAACACTAGGATCTGAATGTAAAGTCTGTGATGCAACTTCAGCCAGCATATCAAGAAGAGCTCCTGCGCAGCCATTCCTTTCAAGCTGGTTATCATTGCAAGAGATTGTCTCTGTAACAGTAATTAAAATGCAATGGTAATCTAGAGTCACACTTAATACGGACATTAAATCCTTGTTATTCATTCTGACTAATGTGCAAT
>NW_019059988.1:794609-859296 GCF_000696155.1 Zootermopsis nevadensis | reverse complement strand
TTACACAGATGTTAATGGAATAATGAAACTGACTTGAAGCAGAGTCCTTGAGTAGCTACAATGTGCTCAGCTAGCTAATAAATTTGTCATAAAAGAATCTGTCAGATGCCAGTTGTTTTTTGGTTGCAAGGGGAGGAACTTAATTGATGATTTGAGGTTTTCACAGTGTTGAAAGTTTAGATTGTTATCTTTGTGGTGTGACGTGCAGTCATGTATGTGTTTGCGTAGGTATGGGAAGAACCTGCCACGCATATTCGTAGTAGAAATTAGTAGAACTGGGATATAGTGGTATTATAGGAATGGTGGAGGGACTGGGTCAGTGGAAATAAAAAGATTGTTTAGTCAATCTCAAGAATGTAGGAGAGGAGGTAGATCCTTATGTGGGCCAACAGAAAACAGTGAACCACCTACATGGTTTTGTTTATTGGTCCAAGATTTCCTTTTTGCTAAGTTACTTGTGCATTTAGAGAATCTGGTGTATGTTAAGGTGGCTATCTTCTGGAATGTTTTGCCATGTAGCCCGGTAGATATTGGCCAGCTTGTCAAATAATAATGGAGGCTGTCCTCCGTGTGGTGGTCGGAGAATAAGATTAGCCCCACTGTAGCCCATGCATGCTATAAGAGGCGACTAAAATGGGTACCCATTGTCTGGGGGTATAGCTGGACCACCCTGCCTCTGGGGGATATAAATACGGAGGCCTGGTACTCCAGGTTGGGGGTTGGGCATGAGGCTAACACCTCCACCCTGTAAAAATCACTTCTTATGAAAGCTTGAGTAGACCAAGATCCACCCTGGGTTGTAATGCCCATGATGATGATGATTGTAGGCTATAAGCTCCTTTGAATTCTCAGTCAATATCTTTTACTGTATGTGGTGCAGCATCCAATAATACAGCCATCTAGAAGAATTGGGGTTGTTTTGTAGACTTTATATGCCATTGTATGAAAACATTATCTCATTAGATTATGAAGGGTTTGTATGCTGATATTAGAAGTGCAATACTGTTCAAAGAAATTAAGACCCTGTTGTGACATATGTTTTGTGTATGATCCATATAATAATTATATAATTGTTTGCCATTTTTTATGTGAAGTTCGACGTGTGTTGAATACTTGGGGTCCACAAACAAGAGGAATTGATCCAGGATCTATGGGCTGTACTAACCCTCAGGATCCAGTAAGCACACTGTTCAAGCAGGATGTGAATGATGAATCGTCAAAATGTCTGGAAGATGTTAAACCTGATGTAAAGGATGGAATGACTGGGCCTGTGGGGTTGGAAGAGAGGCTGAACAATGCAGAATGTCATTTGAAAATGCATGGTCCCATGCCAAGGGACATCTATTCTCGTCTTAAACAAATTGAGAATCGCATACTTCATTTAGAAGGACTTTCACCTGAATACTTCCAGTTCTGGGTAAATTTAAATTTTTCTCTTTTTCCCCTTGTGGTTTACATAGGACCAAAATTTAAAGAATGGCTTGTTTGATAAGTTCTAGAATGGTGACATGTTCATTCCAGTGGTTACATTTGATGATGTTATTTTTTATTCATGCTGTCACCTTTGTTGTTATATTTTCACTGTTGTTTTTTAGACCACACATTTTTCATAAATAGTGGAAATTTTACCCATGTAAGAACTGATTAATCGAAAAGAATTTTTTCCAGGTAAATGCTCCATTTAAAGAGGAATCAGAAGTACATTACAGACCAGTAAGAAAGCGGGTAGGTATTATGTTAATAAACGATCTGTGAATTTTTAAGATTTTAATGTAAGTGTTCTCAGCATATGCACAACACCAGACAGGTTATGTTTGTCAACTATTTCTGACAAGCTACCAAACAAAAATAATAAAATGGAGTATTGAGAACTGGGAAAATGAGTTTTCATCAAATAATGTTACAGTTACAGTTTGCTACTGCGATCCTTTTTTTTCCAAAATTTACACTGCAATGTCATACTTCCATTGCTTCAGCTCAGTGCTTGGAGCTGAAATTTCTTAGCAAATGCTCAAAGTTTCCTTCATTCACTGAAGTGCAATACTGAGTGTTTATTGTCATTGTCTGTCATACATGATAGAAATGTTTTATCACATTGTGGATTGTCTGATGGCCATCTTAAACATTGATTGTATTTAATATTGCCATTGGATGTCATTGTTGACATGAATGAAGCATAAAAGGAAGAAATGTGAAGACTTTGTAGAAGTGGAGTTTCTTATGACCTATCATGAACTCACTGAATTTGTGATGCATTTTCTATATAGTAAAATGTACTTTGTATTCTCTCTTTCAGACATACTCTACTTCAGAGTTAGAAAACAAGTTATGTGCTTTGGAATACAAGATATCAATGAAAGGAAAATAATGATCACAGACTATGCCATATTTCAGTTCCTGACACCAGAACCATAACACATTGAAGTTGTAGTGGTCTTTGTAGGAATTGGTTTTCACAGCAGTGAGTTTGAAGATGGCTGTCTTCTTGGTTGTTGTGCCATGTAGTCTGGTAGAAGTTTACCAGCATTTCAGAGGTTGCTACAACAGTGTTATGAAAATTGGAGAATAAATTACATATATTTTTGATGTCTGCTTTTTATTTGCATTTGCCAGAGTTTTAGTCCTGTCTCAAAATATATACTTTGGTACATACAGGTCCTACTTAATGCGTTCTAGAACATAGGAACATACATATCAAATATAAAACTTCTTCACGATGGTGAAGAGTCATTTGAATAAAAATTTCCTTGGATATTATCCATCATCTAGTAAAATATAAAATATAAAACGTAAAACAACATTTCGGAGATGGGACACGTCGTTTAACGTTTTATATTTTATATTTTACTAGATGATGGATAATATCCAAGGAAATTTTTATTCAAATGACTCTTCACCATCGTGAAGAAGTTTTATATCCCCCCCCCCCCCCATAGCCATGATATACATGCTAATTAAAAAGGAAAGAGAAGCCTGCTTGGGAATGGAACATGAGTTAGTTGTTCAAGAAATAAGCACACTGCCATCAGGGTTATCATTGAGAGGGCAGAAATGCTTCTGTTTTGAGAATATGAAGTAACGGAAAGCAATGAAAAATTAAATTACATTTTCCAAAGAAGTGGTGGAGTGTCCGTACAGACCTAATATTTCGGTCAGGAAGTCGGAGGAGAGTCGACTGCCATACTGCAAAACCAGAGCCGAGTCAGAGGGTAACAATTGACCAGATTCTCTGTTAGTGCTCAATGCAGGTAAGATTCAATAAAGTAAGATGTTCACTATCAGTCTGATGGGTCACTTCAGGAAAGTTTTCATGCACTTTGTACAATGCTGACACCACAACTTTACAAGAATCATCATTGCTATTCTGTAAGTCATTTTAGATGTCGCTGATGTTTGTAATTTATCTTCCTATCATTAAAAGAAGCCACACTTTCTGCATTAAGGTGCTATGTGACTGGAGCACCAACAAACAGTGAAGCAGTAATTCAGAAGTGTTCAGAGAACAGAGCTTAAGATGCAAACTATAGCAGCCATCACACATAAACTCCACTATCCCATATTTGGCATTCAGTTAATATATTGTGGTGTTGCTGTTTTTATTGGCATCACAATGCAATGAGTAGAGTCCACAAAACTAGAGGCTCTGAAAATGTCTGTGTATCACTTGAAGCCTTTGTCTATGTTCATTTACGTTTGATGGTTTTTGTATCTTATTTTGGTTTGGTTTGATACATATGTATAATTTAAGTGATATTTAACTGAAAACACCTGTTTCAGATTTGGGGTGTGCATGGCAGTGATGATGGTAATTATATTCTTGGCTCAGATGCCATGTGGTCTTGTAAGATTATACAAACAACAGAGTTGGGAAATTATGCTTATTAACACGTTACATACACTCACTTTTACCACAAAGTAAGTGAAAGTTTTCTAATAGTGGGGGTTTAAAGTTGTTCATTAGTGTGTAAAGTTGAAGGAGTGTGGGTTATTAAGCGAGGTTAGAACAGTAATTGTCTTACCGGTAGAGCTACCGTTACCGGATCTTGATAACTGAAAATACAGCGTTCTCAACCAAAAAAATATAATTGAGTTAAGTATATATGTACTCTATACTCCGTGGATCCATGTTGAAACCCCGTTAGCGTTAGCAAAATTTCCGTTTTTTAGTTTAAGACCGTGTACCATTTCCAGCAATACGCCTTGTGCGCAGGTATGGTGTCACCTAGGTAGGGACGATGCTTGCGCTTGCGCAGGACTCCGCCCTCAGTTAGCTTCTTGGTTGGTTGGTGGATCCATGTGAAGTATAGCGGGAAACGTTGAGAGGAGCATGTGGGTTTTAGTACATATTTCTGTTTTTGAATTAGACTTAATGTTGTCACAATAAGTGTGGATTGGACTGTTGGGAAAGACGGGACTGTGAAATCACGGATGCCTTCGCTAGATATTCTGATATAAAATATATTATGGAATAGTTTGAGGAATGAATCACGTTAGTGGCATATGAAGTAACGCTTTTATAGCAACATTTTATATGATAAGGGCATGTACGTAATTGGATCTCAGCTGATAATTGAAATTATTTGGAAGAGAAAGTAGGCCTACTCACCAATATGACATTACGGTGGTGAAATAGCGATTTAATGTTAATCTAGTGTTAGGTACCGATCAGTGAAGATTTGAGGGTTGAAGTTCACACGTTAATTGTCAGATGTGGCCTTACAGGTTGTGACGACACGTGATCTTGTATGTGGTTGCCATCGTTTTGGAGGAATGTATCACCTCTAACTTCTACTCGGAACATGGACGTGATATGTTCCTTTGAAACATTGACAACCACCCACAAGACTGCACTTCATAAATCCGAGGACCACAATCGAGATTACACTAATCGTGCTTTGGTTTATTGAATGTCTTTGGTTTTTGTAACAAACACCATGGAGTAAAGTTCTTGATATCTAAGCTGTACAGAAAGGATGAGAGGGGAAATTCTTATCAGTGACTGGTACACCCACTGACAAAACATGTTATTGTGTCTAAAATTCCGGTAGTTTTATAATGAAATGAAAAACTAAAAATACACACTTGCCAGCAAAAAAACAGTTTCTTTTACTCTGTACCTGAAACACCAACATTTGCAACATGATGTACTTCTCAGCCAGAAATCCCTTTTATTGCCGGAATCAGTATCAGGATCTTCCCTGACCTACTTGATTACAATTTGTTTTATTTCCTTCTCCAAATGATGATCCCTTGTCCAATAATCATTTTAGATTTTTCCCCCATGTTGAATTGCTCTTTTCCAGTTTTCCACATTTGTATTTTTGATAGCTTGTACCATAATGTTTTGAATATCAGTTGTACTTTGTCTAATTTTTTTTTGAGTTATTTTGGTTGTTAGAAAACACAATTGCATTTAGGGGTTTCATAACCGTGTTCTTGAGAAATGGAAAGTATGACAAAGGTTGGTAGTGGATGTTGAAATGGTTTAGTTTTGGTCATTTCCTCCTAATAATTTATATAATTTTCTCCCAAGCCACTTGTGAATTGCTACATTTTTGATGCCAAAGTCAGAGGTCTATTCATTTGTGTCCATCAATATTCTTAATTTTTATTTACATATGCATTGGATGAAATATGACATGGAGCATTTTCTAACACTATTAGACACTACTTATGCAGGTATTTTCTTAGACATGTTATTGGAAATGCTGGGTAAGTGATGTGTATGCGATTTACTTTTGCATATGAATATTACAAAATCATATCCTCTACTGTGCATTTTGGATGATAAATGTGATTTTTCAGATCAGTATCATGGCTGGTGATGGTGAACAAAATAGTGACCAATGTGTACTGAAAACTATTGTGGGTCATCTGACAGCTTTCAGTCATGTGTTTAGGTAAATATTAAAAATATTTTATTGCATCGAGTTAACTTTACATAAGTCAATCAAAGAAACAGAATAAATAGCCAGTATAAGTGGAGCCTTACCTTTGCTTGAATTACAAAATTGGACTTAAATTATTACTCATATAATGATTTTGTGCTGTTACAATATTCTTCCCCTTATGACCTTTATGGGAATTAAATTTTTTTTCTTGCAATCTCATGGCCAAATTAAATTGGGATTTAAGCTTTTTAAAGGTCAAGTAATTATACAAAAAATTATATAGTCCATTCATTGCAATTTTAACTCAGAATTTTTAAATTAAGGTTGTATAATTTTTTTCCATGAAATTTCAAAATAATCAGACTGGCAGCTTAGTTTACACATCTTTTCTGCTTTGTTCCTACAGTTTTTGTTTATTCTTTGAAACACTGGAAAACAGATGAGTTGGTGTGACAGAAATTATTTAACAAACTGTACCATGACTTCAGAATGATGTAACTTTTTCAGTATTACAGTCAGGTCACGTCTTTCAAAGTTCATGCCTAGAATGCACAACTGATTAAGGTTTATCAATAATGCAAATTATTGTTTCTGTTCATTGAATTCTTTGTCAGTACACGGATAAACACTACATGATACTTAAGCTGCAGTATAAATTACTGGTAATCCATCATGCATTTTAATTAGCTTTGTAGATTTTTAAATTTGCCCACAAGCGCCCTTTGCATTGCAGAATAGACACATAGTCAGTCTGCCCTTGTACTTCTCTCTGTCATGGCATGTTTACTGTTTAATTGTCAATGATCTGCTGTGATGAATTCTCAAAATATTGATAAGAACATTACTTTATCCATTGTTTTCTAAAATCAGATAAGGGCGTATAAAGTATGATGCCAAAGCACCACAAAAGTTAGTTATTTGTAGGTTACTTGTGTTTCTAGATCAGACCCAAAAGTTGCATTTATGGAGTTCATGTATGCTAACAAGCAAGTATGCCATGTGGCTTTAAGGCAGGATCTTGCTACCTACAAGAATGTGGCAATGGGAAAGTTGTATCAGGTCACACATCTTCATCCAAGAAGGATGCTGTACAGAGTAAGTTGTACATTGAAAGAATTGAGAATGAATCTATTTTCCACATTTATAATCTTAATTACGTTCATAACCATTTGAAGAAGGTTCAATAAACAGTTTTTTATATTACAACTCACCATTGAACCATATTTTTATTTCAGCCAGTTTATAACCTGAAAACATATTTCTCTAATATTTTATATTTTCCCATCTAATCCTTGTTCTTCCAAATGACTTCTTTGTGAGTAGTCATCAGGGCAATGATGATGGAGGCAGTATGACCTCTGAAACGTTGGTTAACATCGACCAGACTACACAGCACAACACCCAGAAGACAGAAATCTTCATACTGACCGCTGTGAAAACCTAAAATCTTACAACTGTTACAAACTTCACACAAGAAAGGCAGAATAGTATTGTGTGTGCATACTGTGGTCTGACTGACATCATCCATGCTTTTAATTATAGTGAGTCCAGTATAGACAACATATATTGCTGTAATTTGGTTTATTTTAGGATGGTGAAGCTGTCCGACTTTTGGAAGCAACGCGTGAAACGAGTTTCATACTTTCAGCTGATAATGAAGAAATGGTATTAGAGCCTAGTTTAAACACATGTAATTATGAGGTGAGATATATAAGTTAATCAGAAGAACATACAGAATTCTAACAATGTTACATTAATTCTTGTTAGAACATAATAACAAAAGATATGTGCAAGTTACTGAATGACATTTAATTAATACATTAATGTCAGAATTCTACCATTTTTATTTTATGCATGATACAATTTGAATTTCATCCACAAGTTAACAAGCCACAGTGAACTTTGTTTGAATATGTTCTTCCTGTGATCTTGTGGCTGTATGATTGTTGTGTGTGATGGTTAAACTCAATTACTATGGTTTCCAAAATTGAGAAATTCTAAATAGTGAGAAGAGACTTAGTGATCACATTCTCCTTGAAGTGTGGAGAAGATTCACCAAATTGAAACGATGAAATTTGCCTCTAATATTTTTGTAATTGATACAGAATAAAGTGGGACAGAAGCAACATGTACTGTGAATGAATATGATAAGTAAACTCAACTTGCAGGAAGGTGACTGTGATAGGCAGTGTGCTGTAGTCACATTCATTTGTATGAAGTCCTGAACAAAATATACATTCTAGTTCTTCATAAACGGTGTCCTTACATCATAACCATCATCACCATTTTATTCAATTAGAACATGCACAAATATAATAGCAATATTGTAGCACTGAATCAAGTATAACACCCTATCATTAACAATTTTTTTTATTATAAAGTCACTTCTAAGGACATTGTAGTTATTATTTCTCCATTGTAAATAAGTAGTTCCCAGTTGCACAACTACCCATGTTATGCAACTTAACTTCCTGCAGTTCTGCTGAATCCAGATTGCGCTTTGTTACCGCTGTAATCAGTTAATCCCAAACTCTTGTCATGTATAAACTTGTGACATTCCGTGTGCTTATCTCAGATCCTTTACACATTACCTGGGTCATTGAAAAGGATCTGTCTAATTCAAAGGCCTTCTTAAATGTTTTATGACTGAACTTTTATATGGAGAAGGGTCATTAGCTCTATGCAGACCTCTCAGATCAACCCCCGCTGGCTGTCCAGTACTGCTTATTTAATATATATGCATACTTAGAGGCCATCATCTCTTCTTATCTGCATCCCAAGGACACTCCTATTATGTGGCGACAAGAGACCCACTTATTATTAATATGAGAAATATGCTATATTAATATATAACATCATGTTGGAATACTTTTCAGGGTAAAGTTGTTGAACCATGTTCTTCACTGGGAATTTACCGACTCCATGACAACAATCGACTTTGTCTCGGTTTCCTGTTGACATTTGCTGATGTTCCTCTTCCAAGTGTTGGCCAGACTGTATCTGTGTACAATTGCCATTTGTGGAGAAATAAATCTAATGACAGATATGATGTTGTTCTCTGTGGGAGAAGCAGTATTGTTTTACAGTAAGTAGAAAGTGATTTTTTTATTGATTGCACACTTTTATATTTTGAGCCGTCACCAACAGAGGGCATTATATTATTAATATCTGAACTTACTTCTGCCTTGTGGTATGTTTCGGACAATAAATAATACTGTAGAAATAAACAATGACATGAACAAACACCATGGAAATGGAATTTAAGCGGTCTTTACAGGCAGAGCAGGTAACTATTTAAATGCTAGCAAAAGGGGTTGAATTCCATAGAAAGTATTGTCTAACCTCCTGCTGTCGTCCTGCAATCTAGCCAATGCTACTTGCTTTATAACACATTCCATTTCCCTAGACAACAGATATATATGATGACTTTTTAATGGTTACCCCAAAGGATGTTCTTGTCTGACTTTACTTTGTACTTGAATATTGCATTAAACCCAACTGAGAACACTGTAGTAAGTCAAATTTACAGCTTTATTGCTTTGTAATTTTAGTTTGTTTTTATCCTTTGTTACTGTAGATCAAGATAAGGAAGATATTAAGGAATTTGTAGCCAGAAGCATTCTTTATTATTATACTTGTCTTGCTAGTGGATGATGCGTTGTATATGATCATTACTGTATGTAGGCATTGTTGGTACATGGGCATGATTAGTATGTCGTCTATGAATATTATTGATATGCTGTATATATTTTTGATTTAATTCTTGTATATTGGTGTATGTTATAATAATTTATAACATATATATACTAGGGTTTATTGCAACCAGATAATAGAATATTTTGTAACTTTGTTTTCTCCAGTACACTGTTTCAGACAGTTTTGGTGAACAAGATATATTTATAACCTGAAAACAACATGTTGACATGTGTATTTCAAAAATCTGATACCCGGCCAACACAGGCAATGTGCAGACAATGGTAGAATACCGAGAATTAGGCAAGGTCCAGCAAGATAGACCTATTTGTAATACATAAAGTTCTGGAAATGTTCTGCAAGGTTACATGCTTTGCTGAGCAGTATATATACTACATCGAGTCATGATGTTGATCAGTCTCGTACTGCCTCGCTCTCCAGGTTTGAAGCTCTGTTTAGTCCATGTCGGATGGTACATTGTGATATGGTCTTAAGTCAGCAGACTGTTATACAGGTTATATTTGCACAAATAATAATCTTTGTTTAAAGTCTAGCCTCCTAGCAGATTATTCCACTGGTGATGACCAACCTCAAGACTGCTCGACCAACTCGTCACTCTTCTCAATCCCGGAACAAATCAGATGTGTGCTTAAATTTATGCTTAATTGTAAACAGTATGTGATTGTGTGGATTACATACTAAAGCCAGAAATTTTTATTTTATTTGAATGTACAACATATTTCAGTTTAGTTTATATATTTATTTAATCATTGGTAGGTGTTAATTACTGGAAAGCAGATAAAATAATTTCACTTTTACATGTGGAGCTTTATGTTTTGCTCTCTGTGTTATTTTCCAGTGGTGAGAGCGACAAGACACTGAACAGTGAAACAAGTAATTTTATAAACATAAACTTGAACTGCTCCTATCTGAATCTCTTATGGGTAGAGAAGCAGCTGGGACACTTTGAAGAAAAGTTCAGTGATCCTTTCCTCACTGAAAATGGCATAGTGTGGTAAGAATATGAAGAAAGTGTGAGATGTAATGTAGCACATTAACCAGTTTGTTTGATTCATCATTTTAATGCACTGAATTGGCTAAATAGATTTACCTTAGCAGCAACATATGTGACCTATTTTTTTGGGAGTGCCCAATCTTTGCTAGAACCCCAGTATATCCTGAACAAAATTTTTGTCATCTTCAGTCCCTCCTTGTGCATACAAAAAGACAACCTGTGTGCAGGAGGTGTGTCCTTCCATGTCATGGACTCCATTTTTAAATCTGATGTGACTTGAGAGATCCAGGTGACAATTTTGTTCAAGAACACTGTTGGTTGTTTCATGTGAGAAGATGCTTTACAGAAAGTCTGATATGCATGGTTTTTCCTCAGTTGTCTGCTGCTTTGGCACCCATCATGATGACACCTTCCTGTATCCAAGCGTTTATTGGATGATTTTGCAGATTCTCTTTTTCAAATGTTCAGATCCTGTGTAGTTTCTTGAATTTTGAGGCACTGGTTCTCTTGGATATTGCATGAGTTGGGACCCGCAGTGCTCAGGCACTTGAAGAACTGGTCGTTCCCAGTATCCAGTATTGCTAATGCAAGATAGGTAGTGACAATATTTTAGTGTTTTAATTAACTATTCTGGGTGTAAGAGTTGCAAGTTTGGCTACAGGACATCTTTATTTGCATGAATGAATGTTCATTTGCCTAATGATGGTCTGAGGACCAAAATGTGTGGAAAAACTGACATTTGTCAGAACGAATATATTGTTAGATAATGAAGTCATGTGTGATAAAGGATATAGATAACACAGGATCAGTAAGACAAATAAATGTATTGAAGTTACCAGTTTTGTGACAAACTTTATTCATATTTTACTACTTTCTTGTTCCGTAGCAAATCAGCACGTGAATTACAAGAAGGTATGCTGATAAAAACAGTGGATGTTTATTATCCAGTTAAGAAAGAGGACATCAAAGAGAGATATATTACTAGAGAATTTCTATTTTCTCCACACCAATGCATTTTTTCCAAACCAGTAAGTATAATACAAAAAGAGGTTTTGAGATAGCTTTGTTGTTGAATGTCAAACATATAAACCAGTAGAAATTTATGTTGTGGAATCTGTAACTAATCACCGAGTGTTTGCTGGAATAATGATGTAATATCTTTAGTAATTGGCAAGATTGTTGAAAGTCTTTAAGGCCATCAGGAGAGACATTTACTTCAGGGGTAAGAAGTTGGTGTTCCTGAATTATATATTCATATGTATCACAATTTATTGTATTGAGTGGGGATAGTGGTCTAAGAAAGATTGAATTCTGTTAAACTAGTCTCCAAAAAGAATTTTAAGCCCAGTCTATGTTTGATCCTGCAGAAATGAAGCAGCCATTGCCAGAAATGAGCTTGTTTGTTGAGAAAATGCCTTGAATATAAATATGTGTTTAAATTTTAAATGTGTGGTTGGTAATGTTAATCCTTCTTTGCAGCTTTCTTTCACTGGAGCGTACTTAACATTTCATGACTTGTGGAGACAGGCAACTAGTAGATATAATCTAGTGTCATCAAAGGTCTGGAACTACCATCTTTTCCATTATACAGATGGACTTGTTGGTTTGTTGTCAACAAACCTCATCAGTGGCTGTTGGACACTCAGTGATGCAACAAAAGGTTTCCTTTGTGTAGTTACTGGTGATATGGAGAACTTGATGATGCTTCATGGTGCTGTAGTGCTTCTGATTAAATGTACTATTGTGACAGAAGTATTTAAGGTAAGAGATGCATAGAGGTGAGCAATTCTTTCCTGCATCTCACATGTCAGTGCTAAATGTTGGCGTTTAACTTGTGACCATTTTGTTATTGCTACACATCCTCTAATACATTCCACTGAAGAATTTGGGATACCATGCATGATCTGTAGGATATGAGCTGTATGAAAATGGCTGTCTTTTGGGTTGTAGCGCCGTGAAGTCTGGTAGAAGTTAACTGATGTTTCAGGTGACTGCCCTGATGTTGGAGGCAGCAAGGGCCTCTGAAACCTAGGTAAACTTCTGCCAGACTACATGGCGCTACAACCCAGAAATCAGCCGTCTTTTCTCAACACTGTAAGAACCTCAAATCTTGCAAAGTTATAGATATTAACAAAATGGACACTTTATGACATGTAGCATATAGAATTATTGGATAATGAGGCATGTATTAGAAGTTTCATAAAAATCAATTTGAGTAGCAATTGTGGTCGACCAATAGAGATTACTCACTTATCTAAGAAATTCACTGTGTGGTTTTGGAGATGAAGATTCAGGTTATGTATGCATTTGTTTTGTGTAGTTTGTACAAATAATGCATTTAATATTTTTTCATAATTTCCTTGTCTTGTCTTCATTTGATTATTGTTTTTCTCTTATTGTTTTCAGGATACAAACTTTGTGTATATTTACTTTACTGCGACAGATGCACGAATTATACATACTTTTGATTCCAGGGCTGGAAATGATTGCAGGTATAGGTGTGCGAGTATGATACGGATAGAGACAATTAAAATTATGTTGATCTTTTATTCTTATTCATCTTCTTTCTAAGACAGTTTCCACTTTCTGTTGGTCTGTCTTCCCACAGCTCTTTCTCTATGTCATTTGCTTCCCATGTTCTTTCTTCCTTTTGTTACATGTCTCCTAACCTGTTACTCTCATCTGGATCTCTCTCTCTCTTGGACATTTTCCATTTACTTTTATGTTAAACACCTTCTTCCGTGTTCTCTCTTTGTTCATTTTCAAAACATATCCATACAATCTTATTCTGTTATTTGCTGGTTTCCTTTCCAGGGTGTTTATTTTTAAATTCTTTCTAATTGTATGGTTTCTTCTTTTAAAAATGTTATCTTTTGTACCTGTAATATACATATATCAGACTTGGTACATGATCAAGATTCTGTTCATATGGCAGTTTGGGCATGTTTGAACTCTTAACTGCATATCTTTTCCTCCTTTTAAGCATTTCCCATTTCCAGAGTATGTCCCTAGCTAAAATATAAAATTTTCTTGTATTTTTTTTTTGCAGTTTCTTTAAATTTAGAATTGGAAGAATTTGAACTGATGGAAGTTAAGTACCTCTCCCCCCCAAGTGCCTACATGGCGTGTAGTGGGACAGCTTTACTTTGACTTTAGTACTGTATGAATATGTTAAACTTAAAAATTCTGTGTTTTATATCTTATGAACATGCATCTCCACAGAAGAAATCTTCTGACTGCTACAGATTTGGTAAATAAAATGTGTGACATGAAAGTCCTGCATTATTAAAAACACCTGTAGAGTCCGTGTATTTTTGTGATGGTTATACACATCTGCGACCTTAAAATTTTATACTCCTCCCCAAATACTGCCAGGGTGATAAGTCAAGAAGAATGAGATAGGTGGCATGCATGGAGGGGCAAGAAGTATGCACCGGGTATTGGTTGGGAAGCCTGAGGGGAAGAGACCGCTGGAGAGACTTAGACGTAGATGGGAGGATACTCTCGGGCAGGATCTATGGGAGATAGGAGTTGAAGGAGACTGGATTTTGTTGGACCAAGATAGGGACTGGTGGAGAGCTTTGGTTAGTTTGGTGATGAACCTTCGGCTTCCGTAAGCCATCTAGTTAGTTATACACATCTGCTGTGGTGGGGATTTTAGTTTGCATTTGTAATAAAAATATTATGGTAATGGTGTTGGTGGTGATGATTATGAGGAGGAGGAATTATTCCTGTCCTCTATAACCCTAAAATATGTGTTGTAATGGGTTTGCATTGTATTGCTTATAAAAGAAATATTACTTTTTATTAATAAGGTTTTGTTTCTTATTGCTTAAGGTTAATGAAGAAGAAGAAGAGGAAGGATAGTGTCATGACATGTCATTCTGACGGGTATGTAAATGACAGTGAAAAAGCCTCAACTTCTGATATAATTCATGCAAGAGAAGGGACCAAGAATAAACAGAGGTCAGGACAATTTGATGTAGAAAATATTGTGGGATACAATTTAGTGACTAAGGAAACAGTAGTGCCATCTAAGTACACATGGTTGATTGTGGTGCATCATAAGACAGCAGCAGTAAAACCCTCTCAGTGTGCACTTCCAATGTGCTGTCTGCTTGTCAGTTTGATTGGAAGGATTCATGAGGTAAGTTCTTTGTCCTTTTTTTAATATAATTACATTGAATATAAATGCTTTACTGTCATGCATTATTGAAAACAGTTTATCATACACACAGACATCTTTATTACATTCAGTGAATCCAATTAGCCAGATGGTAATAGGATATGGGATAAGTCATAATAATACAGTATATATATGCAGGTAAATTCATGCTGTTAAAAAGATTTCACATAATATAAGCAAAGAATTCAAATAAAGTAGTCATACATTCCAAATAAATCCACCCATTACACACAGTAGGTAAATTATACTACCCATTTATATAGAGAATACAACCTTGAACATTATGACTTATTTGGAAACATTCTGATTTCATCAACAGAGAAAAAGGAGTGTGTGATTCAAGTATCTTATTGCTATTTAAAATCAAACTGAAAAATTTCTATGAATGTGTGGATGCAACTGCTTTGTTAATGAAATAGGAAAAATTGTGCAGCAATGATGCATGCTTCAGCATCAGTTTGCATTTGTTTGGGTAGGAATAATTGGTGATCTGAAGATGGCTGTCTTTGGGGCTGTAGCACCATGTAGTCTGATAGAATTTTACCAGGACTGCTACAGATTTGGTAAATAAAATGTGTGACATGAAAGTCCTGCATTATTAAAAACACCTGTAGAGTCCGTGTATTTTTGTGATGGTTATACACATCTGCGACCTTAAAATTTTATACTCCTCCCCAAATACTGCCAGGGTGATAAGTCAAGAAGAATGAGATAGGTGGCATGCATGGAGGGGCAAGAAGTATGCACCGGGTATTGGTTGGGAAGCCTGAGGGGAAGAGACCGCTGGAGAGACTTAGACGTAGATGGGAGGATACTCTCGGGCAGGATCTATGGGAGATAGGAGTTGAAGGAGACTGGATTTTGTTGGACCAAGATAGGGACTGGTGGAGAGCTTTGGTTAGTTTGGTGATGAACCTTCGGCTTCCGTAAGCCATCTAGTTAGTTATACACATCTGCTGTGGTGGGGATTTTAGTTTGCATTTGTAATAAAAATATTATGGTAATGGTGTTGGTGGTGATGATTATGAGGAGGAGGAATTATTCCTGTCCTCTATAACCCTAAAATATGTGTTGTAATGGGTTTGCATTGTATTGCTTATAAAAGAAATATTACTTTTTATTAATAAGGTTTTGTTTCTTATTGCTTAAGGTTAATGAAGAAGAAGAAGAGGAAGGATAGTGTCATGACATGTCATTCTGACGGGTATGTAAATGACAGTGAAAAAGCCTCAACTTCTGATATAATTCATGCAAGAGAAGGGACCAAGAATAAACAGAGGTCAGGACAATTTGATGTAGAAAATATTGTGGGATACAATTTAGTGACTAAGGAAACAGTAGTGCCATCTAAGTACACATGGTTGATTGTGGTGCATCATAAGACAGCAGCAGTAAAACCCTCTCAGTGTGCACTTCCAATGTGCTGTCTGCTTGTCAGTTTGATTGGAAGGATTCATGAGGTAAGTTCTTTGTCCTTTTTTTAATATAATTACATTGAATATAAATGCTTTACTGTCATGCATTATTGAAAACAGTTTATCATACACACAGACATCTTTATTACATTCAGTGAATCCAATTAGCCAGATGGTAATAGGATATGGGATAAGTCATAATAATACAGTATATATATGCAGGTAAATTCATGCTGTTAAAAAGATTTCACATAATATAAGCAAAGAATTCAAATAAAGTAGTCATACATTCCAAATAAATCCACCCATTACACACAGTAGGTAAATTATACTACCCATTTATATAGAGAATACAACCTTGAACATTATGACTTATTTGGAAACATTCTGATTTCATCAACAGAGAAAAAGGAGTGTGTGATTCAAGTATCTTATTGCTATTTAAAATCAAACTGAAAAATTTCTATGAATGTGTGGATGCAACTGCTTTGTTAATGAAATAGGAAAAATTGTGCAGCAATGATGCATGCTTCAGCATCAGTTTGCATTTGTTTGGGTAGGAATAATTGGTGATCTGAAGATGGCTGTCTTTGGGGCTGTAGCACCATGTAGTCTGATAGAATTTTACCAGACTGCCTTGAAAACCTCAAATCCTACTAAATTGATGTTCTGTTCATAGGACCTTATGAGCTATCATCTCAACTCTTAAGGGTCTCTTATTTACATTTTATAATGGAATAATTACTTCAAATACTGGAAGATGTACCAATGTCAACATGATGAACTATGCGGTGTATGTCTGTTGGGTCGCCCTCGGACTATGGTTACCGTGTTCACCACTGGACCCAGGGTTTGGAAGTTCAAACCTGGCTGAGTTCAATGGATTTTAATGGTGATAAAAATTTGTAGCACAACTTCCTTCGGAGGGGAAGTAAATCCTGTGGTCCCATGTCGCATATTTATGGCATGTAAAAGAACCTTGCGAGCATGAACGAGATGTTTATTGCCAAATTATATTGGAAGTCTAAACTACAGTTTTACATGAAACTCCAGAATGAACATATTTAATGAACTTGTTAATGACATCAAGCTAATAAGATTCTCACCTTACATGAAGACCAGAACAGATTTTAAGCTCTTTCTCTCTCAAGTCAAATACTGCTTTAGAATATTGTAACAGCCAGTTTTCGAATAGGTTGAAGCAGTGTTGAATAATTCAGAACTAGTTATGAACAGCATGAAAGCAAGTGCATAGAATTCTTCAGTTTTGTAGTTGGAAAGTCAGTGTTGGAAGAAGGCATATTAAGTATTACCTTCTATTTGAGTAACAAATTCAATAATTTTCCTGCCTCTTATTTACACTTCAGGCATTGGATGTACTTTTCTGAATATTGCTTGTTTTGTTAGTTACCAGCAGTTATATTTGACATATAATTCTTTCTGTTAGTGTCACCTTGTATGAATTTAATGTTGTTTCTCTTTCTTTGCTTTGTGCCTGTGTCACAAGCAATACTAACTACATCCTTCTCAGAATAAAATAGAAAAGGCCAGCATATTTTACATTTGTCAGAAAAGAGATTATACATTCATGTACTTGACTGTATAGTATATCTTTGAATATGTCATGTCATTGTGATCAAGATTTGAAGTATTAATACAAGCGAGAGAAATCAATTTTATTATGCTGTGAAGAGGTCATCTATTATATTTCTATTGTAGGTGGCAGATGGTTGTAATAATTCTTCTCAGCGCCAATATTTAATGCTCAGTGGAAAGCTTCTCCAGTTTGTTCCACTTATGAGTAAGGACAGTCTCTACATGTTGAGTCTTCCAGACAACCCAGCATACCATCAGTTTCCTCTACCGTAAGTGTATTTTCACATGTATTAAAATTGGAATAGAGCTTAATAATACATTTACTGATCCTGTTCAATACATTTACTGATTCAACTAGATGTCAGGCTGTCGAGATGTGATGGAATTGGCACACTACAAATTCTGAATTGTCAGTGGGTAGTGAGACCAGTATCTAACAAATTTCACATTCTCCAGTTGCAGGCTGAAGCTAAAGTCATGTGCATTACCTGATCTGCAGGGCGTGTGCTTACCAGAAGAGAGCACGTTCTTATCAGTAAACATGCAGAAGCCAGGATTTCTTAACCTTAAGGCTGATTCTTACAAGTGAGTTTTGAAGTGATGTTCGTTTAATAATTATTTCACATTCACTTTTTTCCGCTGGGGTTTTTCCTTTTTTTAAGTTTTCCCTGTACCTGGAATGGTATACCGACCTGTTACCAGTAGTGTCATGATTCCTCATATGTTGCAGATCTGTGTTTTTTATTTGTGACCTGAGTTGATAGTTTACAGAAGTAATATCACTCACCTGTAGATTAAAGGATTTGAAGTGAAGGATGCAAACTTATTTCTTTCCAGTACGTTTCATTTGTAATATTTAGAAATTTACATACAGGCATATAATTTGCATTAAAGGATTCTTACAGTAATTTATTAGTTGGTATTGTATTGTTTTGTTTTATCATTTCATTTTTATTTGCTTTATTTCCATCTTCCTTATTTGTCATGCATTAAAGAAGGTTAAGTAATGTGTTTTGTATGTAGTTTGATTTTATTGTTCAATATATGTATAGTATTTTTACTAATCTCTGCTATTTCCTGTGCTTAAAGACACAGATCCTTGTTTACTAAAGTGCTTGAGGGTGTGTGAATGTTATTAATGGTGAGTAGGAAGATGGAGGTGTCTCCTCCCACATTTGTCTGCCAGCCACTTCTGTTGATATTGAAGTATGTGTGTGAAGGTGATTATAGCAATATAAGTAATGCATGAACCTTGTTGGTGATAATGTTGGATAAGAAACAGATGCAATTATGTTGTGACTTACCATTCCTGTTGATTTACTTTTCTGTATCATGTACTGATCGCGTTAGGAAACAGTTTAAATACCCCTTGTGGTTATTTCTGTTGTCTTGCAGGTTCTTTAGTGTACAGGGAGGAGTAAATTTATATGGAAAGTAGCAACATTGAAGTTAAATGTCAGCTGTATTGTGCTGTTGTGACACTATTTTTCTTTTCTGCAGTGTAAGTGACAAGATCTTGCATGAGGAGGTTGGGCAGAAGGAACTGATAAATGTTGAAGGAATTATCAGTTATCGTCTGCATACAAATGTGAAATATGATAGTGAGAAGAAATATATTCCAGGTTATGGTGTTCCAGGTAAGCTTTGTAAGGGTGAAGTACATATGAAATAGGTGCCTGTATGTAGGGATTTATTCTGTTTACTACATTTAACTGTTGTTCCCCGGAGAAGTTTAGGCTTTGTTTATTTGCAACTTGTGAGGTGTAATAATTATATTATGGATATTTGAGGATATTTTGAACTAACATAACAAACTTAAATTATCCAAATTAGTTAATATATATACCAAATTCAGTGAGATTGTTGCACAATACTTCTCTCCTAACTGAATCATAATTTGTCCTATTCTCAGTTGTCTTCAGCATTGTTAAATTCATTATATCATTAATAGTGCCTGAGACTACAAATGAATGCCAAATGATTTCCTGTTCATTTTGAGTTACTAAATATTACTTGAAAACTAGGTATATGAAATGAATGGAATATTTTCTTACATTTTTGTTTTTCCTTGCTTTCATTACAAGCTATGCAAGTTTCATGATCAGCCTCTTATTTGTGTCATATCATTGAGAAGTAATTATGTTAATGATTAACTAAGATATAGTTGGACACTGTTATTCTATGGACTACCCAAATGTTCAGAATGTTTAATATAAGTGCTTATCAATGGAAGTCACTGTTTAATACAAAGAAGTATTTGTCATCTTGTAATCCCAAACAAAGTTATGCCATGACCCATATGCAGCATGTTCAGGATAAACTAAATTCAAGAACTGAAGCAAGTTTTAGCATCTGTTGACACCCTATGCACTGAGTAGTGCAGAATGTTCAAAGACGGCTACTGGTGGTTATGGATGATTATAGTACACATGTTGAAAATTATTTCACTTGGCTTGCAGTCTCCTGAGACTGATGTGTTCAGTTTCACTATACACATTTATGTTTGTTATATTTTATGTCATATATTAGTACAGTTAAAGCTGTAGATTTGTGGAGATTTTTAAGACATTGACTGCAGAAGCTGCTCACTTATTTTTACATGAATATGCATATATTTTTACAAACAGTATTTCTGAAGCTAATTTCTGAAAATAAATAAAATATAGGTAAATTCATGAGGCTCTCATTTTTAGACTGTTACATACAATTTATTTATGTATTAAACATCCCTGGGAACCAAATCTTTATTTCTTATGTGGATGTTTTGTATTAGATCAGTTATAGATATTTTGTTGCATATAGCACCATAGCTGTTAAAGTAAGACGGAAGGATGTATCTTATTTAAAATTACTGTAAGTGAAACTCCATAGTGCTGTGCTGGGGATCAAGAATTTGTAACAGTATAATACTACATGATGAAAGTAATTATTGAATGAATGATGAATTAACATTGTAAGCTGGAAAACATAAGGTAACTTTATAATGAGGATTTACTCTACATGAAGCTTTAGTAAAATGCAGGAACTGCTACTTCATTATTGTAAAGTATCAACACTGTTCAATGTTTCAGGTATGAAGAATATAGTTTTGAAACTTGACAGCACGCTTGCCTGTGGTGAAGAGATATCTCTATACCTAAGTAAATGGAATTTCCGTGCCTATCCACTTGGTCTTGTCCCAGGAGCTCAAATTCGTGCCATGTTTGTAGCAAAACATACATCTTACAACAGTTTCCATACCTACTTACAGGCAACAGAATTAACCGCAATAGAAGTATTGTCTGTGCCTCAGCAAATGGGATTAGAAATTTTTCAGTAAGTATCATGCATTAGGGACAGGAATATCATTTCTTAAGAGAAGTGAACATTTGGAACTTAACTGTTTCCCATTAAAAATGTGGAATATATAAAGATATATTTGCATTTTTGAGGATTCAAATTGGTCTATATTTGATACATTTTACAGGTGTATTATTCTAATATAATTTGTATTGCAGTATTGTATTAAAAGTTTAGTTCCTTTCACCATTTTGTAGTAGGCTAGTATGATGATATTTCAGAGACATTACAGTTTGTCTCTAAAGGGACCAACACTGGTCAAATTGCTGGAACATGGGACTGTAAAATACTTATTGGTGAAAGAAACTTTTTAAATTTTTCTCCATAATTTCACATTCATGAGTTGTATTTACCAAATCAGGACATGTTGATTGATGAATTGTTAACACTTTGGAAAGGCAGTCTGTTTTTCCAACAGTACTTCCTTGTCAAGGCATGAAAATTCAGAATCAAAACGTATGAGCTGTTTGACACCACCATTGCGTACTTGTCCTTTCTTGTATGTGAAGGCATGGATGCAAAACTTGACTCCCTTTGATCAGAGTTGACACCAACAAACAGCAGGCCATTCTGAAACAGGGACAGACTGTGTTGGTGTATAATTTATATAAATCACCATGTATAGCCAAACACTAAAGACTGTACACAAGACAGACTGTTAGTACATTGAAACTGAACCTAAAAAATGTTGTGAAATATGTGAAGGAAACAAAACTTAAAAGAAAAAAGGTAAAATAATATTGCAGCAATCTGGCCCTTTTACTGTCATAGATAGGTGACAAAAAATTGTAAGTATGGTATCTATGTATCACAGTTATGACACCAGGACTATTAGAATTACAGGCAAAGAAACTGTAAAACCCATTTCATTGTTTGCTTACAATCAATGCATGGGTGGGGCTGACTTGAAAGTTCAACTGCTGCACTCTTACTTGATTTAGAAAAGGCAAATGAAGAAATGGTCTATGTAGCTATTTTTCAAGCTTCTGAATGCAATTATAATATATACAGAAATAACATGGTGAAAAGAACTGATCAGCTGTAATTCATAACTGAGTTGAAGGACTATTTGTGAAGTATGCTAATGTGCTGGAACAAAAAGTGCCAGGCCAGCATCCTAAGAATATAGCAAGATCACAAAGATGATGTGTGTCAGAAGTGCACAGAGGACAGTGTACTGCTGTGATATGTGTGACATTGGACTCAGCATGGAATGTTGTCAAGACTATCGTGCAAAGCTAAATTTCTAAGGTAATAAAATACTATTCCTTCATAATTCTTGTAAGTTTACTGTGCCAAAAGTAATACTAAAATAGATTCATGTCAGTCTTCCAATTTTATGTACTTCTCCAAACAGTGTCAAAATTAGGAGAAAGAAATTGTTTCTTCCAAATTTATTGCTGTTCAAATTAAATGTTGCACTTTCAAGCTTTAGTAATTTGATATCCTCCATCCCCGGGGCCAAGTAATAATTAAATGTGCATTGAGGGGTTAGTAAATCTTGGAGCTACTTTTCATTCTGTTGTTTATTCCACTGTCAGATACATAGAGTATAGTATGCCTGAATTATCATAAACTGGAGATGTTATGAAGCGTAACACAAGAAGTTTTTCACGTTTTAATCATTTGAAGTATAAGGTTTCCTGCTTTTGTGATTCTTTTTTACCTGTGTCAGAATTCTGAACAAATTCATTTTCATTCCATGTCATCATCAGTTTTCGTGATTTTTATTTTACAAGTTGGTATCCGTGAAGTAAAAGTTCTTCCAAAGTTTCAGTTTTGTGATTAAAATCCCTAGATATTAATTAATTAATTAAATGGGCAATTTTTACTATGTGGCAGCAATTTTTTACAAATATTTAAATATCTCCATTCTTTAAAAGGTCAGAAATACAGAATTTGGTGTTCAGTAGTACTTTTTCTCAGAAAATCAAATTGTGCAAATTTTATGCATATATCTGCAATATTTTGGACATTTTTTTATACTTGGTAAAAGTTGAAATAATGGAGATATTTACATGTTTAGGGCTGCCACAACCTAAAAACTGCCTAATTTCATTGATATTCAGGGATTTAGTCACAGAAAAAATTGAAACTTTACTTCATAGATATATACTTGTAAAACAAAGATCTCCAAAATTGATGTTGGAGTGGTTGACAATTAATTAAATTTTGTTTGATTTGATATGGAATAACCCATGGGTCCGCAGTGGCCACACGGTCTGAGGCGTGGGCCTTGTGCCGCTTGGTCACTGGGACCGTGGGTTCAAATCCCACTCAAGCCATGGATGTTTGTCCGTGTTTTTCTGTGTTGTGCTGTCCTGTGTACAGGTAGAGGCCTTGCGATGGGCCGATCCCTCATCCAAGGAGTCCTACCAAATGTCCATAGATCAAGCCAATGTAAAGTTGGGACCCACAGTGCTCAGGCACTTGAAGAACGGGTCGTTCCCAGTATCCCAGTATGGAATGACCCAACATTTATACAGTCCTTTTTCTTGGTGATATTCTTACATTCCTTTATACCACCATATCTACAGCAAATGTTAAGAGTTTACTTTGTTTCATTTCATAACCAGAAAATTCGAAGTGTGTGCAATCTCAAACTAGTTTGCTGAATTACCAGACGTGCGGTGGATGTCCTAAAAGCAACAAATGCAAGTAAAAGCTTAGTTAGAAACGTGCATTCATGTATACTATTTGAAAGATTATAAAGACACAGACTGGCACAGTAAATTAATATTTTTCTGACCATTTTGTGTGTGCAGTGAGACCTGTAGCACTACATCACATGACTGGGGTGAGAGTTGCATATTGACTCACCAGGCTGAACATGCAGCTGCAGGCAGCACTTTGTGGGGTTGTGTCAGCATGCTGAAGATACTCAAGCTGACAGTAGTTACATCATGTACTCACTGCAGTAGTGTATTCAAAAGTGGCTGCTGTGTTGGTTGCAGTACCTACCCACTATCATCCAAACTCAGTGTTAGTGCAACGTAAGTAACAGGATTATTTTAGGATCTAGCTGTTGAATATTATTGGTTACATATTGTAAACTACACAAAGTCAAACACTGGGGTTATAGGTATGATTCCTGTGTGGGGCATAGATGTATGTTTTGTGTAGGTATTGGCCTTGCAGTGGACCGATCTCTCTTCTATGTCCTACCAGGTGGTCTGTCAATTAATTCCTTGCATTGGAATATTGAATCACACCTTTAAGGGAAGATGGTGCCAATTCTAGGTAACATAAGGTAGACTCAGTGTCAATTTGAAATAATGTAGTCTTTATGTTTTGTTTTTGTCAACAGTGGGCACATGAATGTTAGTTTCTGAACTTTCAAGCAACTGCCTTGTGGATATGTGTGTTGTTCCAATTTACAGTCTGGCATTTTCTGACTGAGCATAAAAAAAGGCTGTACAAAAACTTGCATCACTGGTAGAGGATAGATCAAGGTCAAATATGGTCTGTTTATTTTGCCCTCCCTGTTATTGGTTGCATAGTTACAGCATCAGTCTCATTATTTTTGTGTCAGACCTCGTAACAACTAGTACTTTGGCAAATAAATGTTGACATGAAATGCCAGGAAAATAGGATGACTATAAATTTTAATGGCTGACATAAGTAGAGCAGTAGGCCATTTAGAAGGCATCCCCAGCATCAAGTCATGACCCACATCACAATTATAGGGGTTCACAGCACACTGTGAAGGGTCACTAGAAAATTGATTTTTATAATGAAGTGTTTGAAGTATTGAGGTTCTGTGCCTGTGTGCCAACTTCCTGGGCAGGCAGATGCCAGGAAAATCAGTACATATAGTTATAAAACTAAAGGTGAAGGGAGGAGATGATGTCACAGATAAAGTTAATCATATTGATAATCTATAGTATTTGTTCATTACTCCTTTCTTAACATTCAGTAACTGCATTTTATTCACAGAATGTATTTGTAGGATTTCCATGTTTCTTTGAATGAAGGCAATTATTTCCTAAACAGAATTAACCAGTTGATCTTTGTAATGGAGAAGTTTTGTTTTCTTTGAGGTTAGAACTCAGTGTATAGTGTATTCAGTGAAAAATTAATATTCTGAATGTTTTTTTATAGTTCCTGCATGGAAGATATATTTGGAAAAATTCTAATCTTCATGAAAGATGAACAAGTGCATCAGTATCTAGGACTGTCAAAACAATACTGGGATGTACTCACTAAATTAGTCAGTCGGGATGGTTCTAAAATTGAATTGCCTCAAAATCAAGTAAGGAAATATTTTGTAATTTATGCTTACATGGTATGTTGAAGAGACACTAAAGTAACTTTTCTGTCAAGCTTTATATAGTATATCTAACTTTTCTATTCTGGTAGGTGTTTGAAAATTATGTACTGTATTCAATTAGTGTTTCCTCCTGCAGAATTCCACTGGGCCTGCCTAAAATGCACTAGTGAGCATGGTCCCAACCCTGAACCGTGGCCCAAGGGCTGGGCCTGGTAGAACAGATAAAATTCAAGCTTTCTCAGGCAAAGAAAAAGTTATTCGTAGTTACGCTTATCCTATGCTTGTGACACTGTCAGGCTGCAGAAACAAATACCACTGATTTGATTTTCTTGTGGATTACTGTAGCTGCCCCCTCCCAGAAATAGTTCAAGATGATACCTTACGAACTTGGCATCCAGTATCTTTGTACTCGGACACCAATTTAATCTCAGATATTCTTAGAGCATCATTAAATAATTCATTCAAGAATTACTGGCATTTATACATGACAATGAAAATGTGGTAATGAAACATTAGTCGGGCAGATTGTAAATAGATTGGGCTTCATTCTGGCTGGTTTAAAAGAGGTCAGGTTTAGGTGGCTATGGGTAACATGTCTGAAAATACACTGTGGGCTTTGGCCAAATGCTTTCAGGCTGGGCTGGGTGATATTCTAAAATTTTTGCTTGTGCAGGTCTCTAATATGTACAGAGTGAACAGTCTCCCAAATTCTGGAACGTAGTCTCATACAGCAAGGCCAAGGCTGGCTGAGAAGGTTCAATGTGTATGCACACATGGTCAATGTCACTTGAAGCAGACTGGAGGCTGGGATAATCACGTGGTAGGAAATCCTTGTGACAGCATGAAAGTTGTGTGTGTACTTGTTATTAAAGCATGTGTGTCTAGTACAAGTGGCTTTAAATGTTAGAATCCTGAACTGCACAAAGTCACTAGCAAATTCTTTTGGTGCCTCGTAACATGTCTTCCAAATTTTGGTAGGATAACTGAACTCCAAGTAGGATTTAAGTATAATAAGGAAGTATGTAGTTTCATTTTGTAATTTATGCTTACATGGTATGTTGAAGAGACACTAAAGTAACTTTTCTGTCAAGCTTTATATAGTATATCTAACTTTTCTATTCTGGTAGGTGTTTGAAAATTATGTACTGTATTCAATTAGTGTTTCCTCCTGCAGAATTCCACTGGGCCTGCCTAAAATGCACTAGTGAGCATGGTCCCAACCCTGAACCGTGGCCCAAGGGCTGGGCCTGGTAGAACAGATAAAGTTCAAGCTTTCTCAGGCAAAGAAAAAGTTATTCGTAGTTACGCTTATCCTATGCTTGTGACACTGTCAGGCTGCAGAAACAAATACCACTGATTTGATTTTCTTGTGGATTACTGTAGCTGCCCCCTCCCAGAAATAGTTCAAGATGATACCTTACGAACTTGGCATCCAGTATCTTTGTACTCGGACACCAATTTAATCTCAGATATTCTTAGAGCATCATTAAATAATTCATTCAAGAATTACTGGCATTTATACATGACAATGAAAATGTGGTAATGAAACATTAGTCGGGCAGATTGTAAATAGATTGGGCTTCATTCTGGCTGGTTTAAAAGAGGTCAGGTTTAGGTGGCTATGGGTAACATGTCTGAAAATACACTGTGGGCTTTGGCCAAATGCTTTCAGGCTGGGCTGGGTGATATTCTAAAATTTTTGCTTGTGCAGGTCTCTAATATGTACAGAGTGAACAGTCTCCCAAATTCTGGAACGTAGTCTCATACAGCAAGGCCAAGGCTGGCTGAGAAGGTTCAATGTGTATGCACACATGGTCAATGTCACTTGAAGCAGACTGGAGGCTGGGATAATCACGTGGTAGGAAATCCTTGTGACAGCATGAAAGTTGTGTGTGTACTTGTTATTAAAGCATGTGTGTCTAGTACAAGTGGCTTTAAATGTTAGAATCCTGAACTGCACAAAGTCACTAGCAAATTCTTTTGGTGCCTCGTAACATGTCTTCCAAATTTTGGTAGGATAACTGAACTCCAAGTAGGATTTAAGTATAATAAGGAAGTATGTAGTTTCATAAGCCGCCACGGTGGTCTAGTGGTCAGAACACTAGCCTTGTAATCCTGGGGTCCCGGGTTCAATTCCCAGTGGTGCTCAGATTTATAACTTGTGTTGGGCAAGGCCATGGTCTAGGCATCACGGAGTTTTCCTTCGGGGGCTTCCCCGGTTTTTCCATGGCATCCCAACAATTACTCCACTCACACACACAGAAGAAGGCAATGGCAAACCACTCCTGATCATCTGCCAAGAACGTATATATGTATGAGCAGGGCCCTGACAACCTGAAGAGGATGGAAGGATCCTGTTCATAATATATGGACCTGTCGTCAGACAGAACACTAAATAATAAAATAAATAAATATAAAGTAGTTTCATAGTATTCAGTTAATAGAGCCACAGAATTTTTTCTCTCTTTCAGTGGAACTCTCATGACCCAATTGGTAAACGAGTGCTGCAAGCATTAGTGAAGGCTGCAGATAAACAGCAGCCACGCTTTCACATTTTGTGTCGTAAAATGAAAGTGAATAAAGAAGGTATGTATTACAGTTGTCCCGGTATATCTGTTGATATCTTATGTCTGTGTATGTGGATATGTAACAGTGAGTAGTTGGTTGCCATATTAGTGTTCCTATTGGACTGCAGTAACAAGGAGGCTTTTATGTGTCAGTGACCGTGAGAGCTATGGTGGTAGATCCACCTCGCCAGATAGGTCAAAGGATAAGGGCCAGACAAAGAGAAGTTCCTGGTCTTCATGTTTGGGATTTGAAGTGAGGTGCTAGTGACCCATCACCCTTCACTCAACAAGAATCTTGTCAACTGAAGGAGCCACAGAAGCCAGTTTATGGCAGAAGTGACATATAAGGGATGACAAGGTGGTGCAGAGACTACTGCTGCTTGCTACTAGTACATACTTTGTTTTACAATGCAGAAATAAATAAAAATCATGAGAGTATCTTATCATGACTTGTTCCCATTTCTTTCATCCTGCAACTATATGCATTATTGTCACAGCACTTTTATTTTTAAGACTCTTTTTGGTCCCTTATGTGATGTACTGTTTTGCTTGAAAGTACCAACAGTCAGTCACACAGTGTGGCTGAAAAACTTTGAGTAGTGGACTATTTATTTTTATCATTAGCAGGTCATTTAATGTAAACTGAATTGTATTTCACCCCAGTTTCTTTTGTAAATAATAAAATTAACTAGTAGTACTTTATAAATAAATCTTACTTTACGCTGAAAACATACACTTATGTTTTTACATCATCAACTAATGTGTCAGTTGCGAAATTAGACAAAATGCATTGATCGGCCATGGGCTGCAACTTACACATAGTCTAGTTGGCTGTGTTTTACAGTAGTATACTGCTTAAATTGTTAATCCTCGAGTTAAGTCCAGCTGGCTTTGTTGTTTGAACCCTCTTTTTGCATACAACAAAGGTTAAATATCTTATTAGTGTAAATTTCACAAAGCAGTCGCAGTATGTGAAACATACAATATAGACATCCTCTGTTCATTATACACATTTCTTGGGCTCTGCTTTATTAAATTCTATTATTTGCAACTTTTCACATTCAGATGCAAGATACGAAGAATTACCAAAGTTGTTTTGCTTGGCACTTCGAAGACCAAAGCCAGATCAATTATATTCTATGCACAAAACAAGGATGTCATAATCCTAAAGAACCAACAGTGAACACGTGGTGAATGAAGGCCTGCTTAATGTATCGAAAAAGGTGAGGGTAAGTTAAATATGTGCAACAAATTTAATGCATGTATTACAAAATGTATAAAGGTAGTTAATTTCACATAAGAATCATAACTGGAGTTGCCTGCAGAACACAAACTCAAATACATGTGCCCTATACTTTTATATTACTGAAGCCTCTTGGAGATTTATATAGTTAGAGAGAAGTTTGTTTTTTAACTTTCACCAAATTTTTTGACAATAAAAATTATATAAAAAGTATGTTAAATGTTTAATAGTGAAAGTTGTTCAATAAAGTGCTGTGAAGAACACTGTAAATTTTGAGTTTTGGGTTTAAAATAATATGATTATCTGAATGACCTACTCTTTGTGAACAATCCAATGAGTTTTATGTAACTTTGACATCATACAAAATTCAGTTAATATTCTGAATTGCATTCACACGTTTCTTTTGTTCAAGTAAGTAATTGTAAAAACGGTTCATTTCAAAATTAACAATGTTGACGTCAAATAAAGTCACCAGTATATGGAAATCTGGGGGAGCATGACAGGAAAGAAAACAGTACTGCAATTCAGGACAAGATGAGCGTGTGTATGTGTTACTAGCACGTAAAGAGTGCTATTTGTTGCAGTAAGTAACCACAATGGATAACCCAGAAACCGAGATTTGGAGCTGGATCCCTGTGCCTTTATTCACAGATGTTCTGGAAGATTCAACCCATGTGCTTGGAGATGCCGTTATCAGACAGGAAATTTTGGTGGTTGAGGCAGCAGAACTGGAAGCATTGATTCAAGTGACAGAAGGAGATCATATCTTGGCAGCCCCCTTGCACCATCACAGGTCAGCTGGAAGAGTGATTTAGATACCGCAGCGTTGTAGTTTAAAAGTAACAATTATTCATGGCAGCAAATACAATAAAGAGTATATTTTAAAGACATTAATGGCCAGTGTTGCACCAACAGTATTCATTCCGATCAGTTAACAAGTTTGAGGAACAAATTCTTCATTCTTTGTTGATGGTTATAACATTGCAGAAAAGTTGGTCATCATTAACAATACAGTTACCACAATTAAGGGATTTACGCTGTTGGTAAAAGTGAAGTCAAGATTACTGCATGTCGTGATAGATTCTACTACAAAGAGAAAATAAAGGCATTGTTGGCTAAGCGTTACAATGTTAATTTAAATTGATTTGACTTGCTTCCACACAGATCCAGATGTCATTGACAGTTATGTTGAAGCGTTGTTTACACCTAATGTGGTGTTGGCAGTGTTGAATATCATTGCTGAGAATGCTCCCAATCTGACAAAACTTAATATGTCTGACAACAAACTATACTCAGTTGATGACCTTAGTCTATTTTCTATTAAACTTCCTAACCTCATAGCCCTTCAAATTGGAAGATACAGGATACAGGCCATGCACCTGTTAGATTGTTTAAAAGCCTTTTGTCTAGAACTTGTACTAGATGGAAATCCTCTGTGTAGTAAACATCAAGATAGTAATATATATGAAAATGAAGTGACAAAGAGGTTCCCAAAATTGTTGAAGCTGGACATAGTTGACCTCCATTGATCTCTCATGATGTTAATGAAGACTTACACACAACAATGCTAACAATTAAGAAAAACTACTTGTGCTCAGAAGAAGGCTTAAGTTTCGTCCATCGCTTCCTAGGAGAATACTACCAACTCTGTGACAGTAACATGCAGTGTTGGTAAGTAAACTGTGAAACCTAAATGTCAGGCTAGTGCTAGACATCCATTATAAATGCCTTTGGTAAGCACAGGATGTATCAAGCATCATCATTGTTATTATATGGGCTTAAATTTTATATAAATAAAAAAATGATTTGTGAAAAGATGTTTAAAGAATCACTGAATAAACAATATATTTAATTACAGCAGCCTTCTCCTCCATCCTTCCTGGTTTAACTATCATCCATTCCATTTCTCTGTCACTGGTTGTGTCATAATATCAGTAAATGATATAGCATTGTTTATATAAATAACAGAAATTCAGTAGTCACTAATCACACAAATAGATATCATGAACTACTGGTAAGGAAATTACTCAACTGAATTACAGCAATAGTAAACACTTGAAAGTTATGTACCTCTGGTAATTTCATGCACAACTGTTGTGGGTTCTCTCTCCTGTGGATAACATGTTATTGGTGCCAAACAGCAAATGGTTTGATTTTTGTGTTTATATAGAGGTGAACTCATCTGATTGATTTAGTTACAGATAAATATGTATACTGTTAGCGAGAGAACTGAAATGTGGTGGGTGCACAATTAAAAAGGGATCTATATTGGTAAATGGCTTGAGAAATATAGTGAAATGTACTATGTTAACAGTAAAGAGGCCAGCTCAATATAAACTAGCATATCAATGAAAATTAAGTAGTAGTGATTAACAATCTTATAAACCCCGACATATCAAAATGTGGCTGCTTCGTGGAAAATCATATGTGGGGGAAAAACCACCTACTTTCACAAATTCCAAGATTTAAGCTAGACACATTTTTGGTTGCTCTGTTTTCTAACAAATGCACATGAACGTGAATTTCATTAACACCATTTCATATATTTGAAAATAAAACTGCCTTACACAGCTATCTGATGTGCATTTGAAACTTGCATGTACTAGAACTGGGACATCGATGTCGCACATCGTGAGATGTTTATGCCTGCTGTAAACATTTGGAGTAATCCCTGAGTAAACAAAGTAATATAGTATCCGTGTTCGGAGTAGCTATTGCTATTCAAACGTTGGCACAGTAGTTTGATCACAGGTAATCATATACATCGGAGAGGGAGGCAATTGAATGTGCAAATATTCTGTGTTTTTATGAGCTAGTGACTAGTACGTTCAGCATTATTGGTTGTAATTTATAGGTATTGTTACATGATGTTTTCATGCTATTAGCATTAGAAAATAATGTGTTAAGGCTTTAACTCTGAAGGCACATGGGCTAGTCTTGTTTGCTTGTAACACAGAAAACTCCTAACCTCTTCGTAAAGTACTTTGGTGTCGATCTCAGAATCGCAAAAATTGTAGCCATTTATTTTATAATGGTTATTAGCTGTTGGTGGAAAGATGATTGAGCAACTGCTTTCAAAATTCATAATGTGAGCATGCTTAACAAAACACATTTTAACCCACTCCTGCGCCGTGACTGCAGTAATCTCGGTTTGGAGTCTGGATAAGGAGATTGGATATCATTTCACTTTGTACTTGTGTGCTTCGTCTAGTGGTTTTCCGGCCCCTCCATGCAAACAGCACCTTAAAATTAGGTACGAGTCATCTTTCTCATGGCTGTTGAATATTACTGCGTGTATTATGTTTCTTGTGTGTCTATGATGTGACACTGTTAATTTTGTTATTTACTGTTTATTGTCCAGTGGAAAAAGAGTCCAGTATTTGTTCAGTTATGTTGAGGACATACCAGGCAAGCAAATTCTGCCCAAGCATTTTTGGTACACAATAACCATGGGGATTTTACCAACTGTGTGTTATATAATAATTTGTTTTGTTGTCTGAGGAATTCTAAATTTTGTTCAGCTGGCGATTCAGAATATATCTACACACTAAATTTCCACTATCAATTGTCTTATGGGCTATGATGCCATGTTGTTGTGGTTTTATGACATTATTTGGAAGCCAAAGGTGCTTTTAACATAGTGTAAAAGGGCCACATCTGTCATTTCTTATTTTTGCTATCAGTTACATCCTTATAAGATTCTAGGTCCTTGTCTTTATACAGTACAAAACTTCAGTCTATTCATCAGTAGTATTTTAGTCTTTAAATAAATTTGTGGTGCTGTTCTAAATGTGATACCTTCAAAGATTCTAGCTTTTCTTATAAACAGTACATCATTTCAAACTGGTCTCCTCTGAACAATTTTAGTTCACTTGCAGCCTATAATTTTAGGTGTGTGATATATTTAATTTAAAGAAAATTGGCCACACAGTACATTTGTTCTTAGTGCTAAATATTTTGTTTTTGCAAGAATTATATATTTGCATCATAAGTTATACTATATCTTCTTCTGTTCTAACAAGGATTGTGTTCTAAGACCATGGCAGAACTCAGCCCATTTGTATATTGGGCCCAAACAGAAAATAATGTTTCTCTGAAGGTGGATCTTAAAGATGTGAAGGTAAGTGGTAAAGCAGTCTACTACATATATTCAGCTTCACCTCTTCAAGCTGTTGACTTCATTTCTTAAAACACTGACTGAGAATGATATAAATTAATAAAGCTTTCTTCTGGATTGTAGTACTGTGTAGTCTGGTAGTAGTTTACCAACATTTCAGAGGTCCTTGTTGCCTCCATCTGCAATGAAATATTTACTATCTTTATAGATTCCAGATGTTGCTTTAGCAGAGAAGAAACTACACTTTTCTGCTCATGGTTATGGGGCGAAGGGACAGCATAGTTATGGTTTTGTTTTGGATTTCCATTCATCAATTGATCCTGAGGTGAGTACAAAATAAATAAATAAATATAAAATAGTTTAAAAGTATGAGTTTAAGTTACTTCTTTTCACATTGATTACAGGAGTATATAAAAGAATGTGGCTGTCACAGTTCTAAAATGGTTTCGTGTGATCTCTGCTCAGTGTTTGCTTTATTTTATTGAATAATTATTTGAATGAATCCCTTTACACTATTGATATTTTAATATCACAAAATGTGGCTGAAATATATTAATTGCTGACACTTCTCTGTTAGTGGTATTTGTATTTTGTATTACCATTTCATTAACATGTACATCTAGCTTTTGTAATGTTAATACTACATTGTCTTTAGTAAATCTGTTGGATCATTTTCTGGGTACCATTTACCAGTATTAAGGTGCTGTATTGTTAGCCATATGACTTATAATTAATGTTGACATGCCTGTCCATAGGTTTAAATTTGAAGTGTCTAATTGGAAAGCACAGTATTAATCAGTTTGTTTTAATACATGAATAATTAACAAATTAAAAAATTATTAACCAATTGGTAACCCCCAAGAGAGTCATAAGATACTAGCTTCAAGGTCAGCAGAGGGACTACCAGATTTTCTATACAGTTTAATCGATAACACAATAAATACAATATTCCATTATTTTGTGCAGTACTTAGTATTTCATCCCAAGTTGGCAAAAAGGCAAATATAATTAAATATATGTACAAACATTTCAGATGTATATAAATAAGTAGACTTTTATTTTCAGGAAAGTAAATTTAAGGTGACAGATAGACAAGTGGAGTTTGATTTGAAGAAAACTACAGCTGGGTGGTGGCCAAGATTGACTGCTGCACCCCAGAAACCTGTATGGTTAAAGGTATTATTACACCTTTGTAGCTGAAAAGTTTTAATCAAACATAATCATGATCTAGACAATTGTATGAATTAATATAATCATTCATTGAAATGGAAGTGAAGTGTGGAAAATTTTGTGATTAAACCATTTGTTTAATATTCTGAAGACTGAAGGTGCATCAGAAATGTTGGTGGAGTTGAAATGAAGCCTGAAATGTAATTTTGTTGACAGGAAGATAAGGTTAAGTAATGATTTCAGCAGATACCATATCTTTTCTGTGAGCATAGTATAAAGGACTGAACATTATAGATTCCTTTTAGGCATGTATGCAATGAGGCTAAAAAAATGTCTATTAGCTTCGCTGTTTTTGTGTCTATCTAACCCCTTTCATGGGGGGGGGGGGGGGGGGGACCTGGTGCATGTTGCTTGTCCTTGGTGCAAACCTTTACTGGAGCAATCATTTTTATGTCATGCTCACTTAGCACAAAGAGACTACAACTGAACCACTCACCACAGCATATAACACTCTGACTTTTAGAAGTATTACCAGGTCTCAGCAGTATGGCCAATCTTTAAACAAAAATATTCCAGTATTGCCTTTACTTTTTAATCTCGTTTGTATATGCATGACCAGTCTCATGACAGAATTACAGATCTCAATCAGGGTGGTATAGTGGTTGCAGTAGTTTTTGGCCGGTGGAATATTCAAGGGGAAGGCTAGGAGTGAGTCACTTGTACGATAGTGTAATGTTTCGTCTGCCTCCAGGAAGGATGAGGAACTTATCGGACTGAACTCCCAAACAAAAGTAATACACTGACCTGACCACCTGAAGTACAGAGCTCCGCTCCGCTAGCTTCTTCACCAGCCAAAAACTACTGCTCCTACTATACACAGTTATTGTAATGTATGTTTAATAACAGGTTCTGCTGAGTGTCTGCAGATGGAATTGAGCCCACTCATTTGTCAGTATTCAAGATAACATGTTAAACATGTTGTTTCTGCAGATTGATTTTGACCGATGGAAGGTGGAAGATGATGTTGATGATGAAGAGCCAAGAGACGTAATGGGTGACTACCCAGACCTTTATGAAAATCTTGTGAAGGAAGAACTTGGCTATAGGAAAGGTTGGTCCTAAATGGTGGCATTACCAGGATAATGGGGTCAAGGGAAAACTAACAGGTCACTGGATTTGAACTTCTTTTTCTAAGAATGTATCTGAGTTGACACATCATTTCTTTTCCTTACAATGGCCCTTAACTAGTAATCCATTTACAAGTACATAAAATTGGGGGTGGAACTGCAACATATATTCAGTGAACTCGCTACTTAACATGTATACTGTGCATTGTTTTGTCACTGCAAAATGAATTTAATTTTAGGGTCCAAATCTGACGTCGTTACGATGGTCATTTTATAATGCACATATATGAAAAAGAATCACAAAAATTACTAACATATTAATCAGATACTCCAGATTATATTTACAAGACACCTTTTTACAATCGTGTAGGTACTAAAATGTGGGAAATATCATCACAAGTGTCAAAGTCACTCTGAACACAAAATTTTCAGTCCTGTGCATTTATGTGGAGTTTAAACTCTTTGCACTAGATGACAGCACTATGCAGATAGACAAGAATGTGTTTTTTAGATGTGAGAGTAAAGTAAAATGTTGCAGCTGAAGGAGAAATTTATTCTTTGATGTGGATTTATGTTTGATTTTGCAGTATAAGGTAGTACATAGGAATTTTACAAAAATTGAAGACCTGTTTGTGTTTAATACTTTTACGTTCATTGGACTACAAAGTCTTAACTCAGATGAAAGTGAAACTTTTCTCTGCAGGTGTATTTTGAGTTTCTGTCAAGAGTAAGAAGTCTTGTGTGTCACTACAAACATAGAACATTATCGCTGTACGTTAATTTAGAGCCATGCAGTAATAGGGGTGAAGTTTTTCTATGGCCTTGAAGCATGCAATTTTGTGATGTGGGTAAAGTATCACAGGCATGCGTTAAAAAGCGACATGTGAAACTTTGAGGTTATATCTGGAAAATTTAACATAATTGAAATCTGTATTAATAGAAAATATACATATATAATATATATTGGTTAATTGTACGATTACTAATTTATAGGACGTACTGGCTTCACCACATTGTTTGCATACATCAAAATTTCTTCCCAGAACGTATTATTATTTTATTATTGTAGAGTTTTCAGTAGGAGTTTTCATTTTAGAGTTTAGTATATAATTTTAATATTGTGCTCCATAAATTATATTATTTGATTACAAAGATTTAATGTGTGTGTTGTATTTTTCATTACAGAAGACCTTAAGAAAGTATACTTAGTTTTCTACAACCTGTGTCAATTTGTTGGCTTTACATATATCGTAACTGTGATGGCAGTTCGCTACTACAGAGATGGACCAGGTAAATATATTTAAAAAATTTAATATTTCTGTGCTTTGCAAATGTTACCTGTGGAAGGGAAAAATACGAGACTGGTACTTAGGGGTATCTACTATTTTTCTCTTGAATTCCGTTGACAGCGGTTAATTTTTGTTCATGGTGTCCAAAATAACTGCAGTTTAGAACCATCAAAGGTCCTCTTTACGCCACTTCCAATGGGTGTGATATTACCTCTGTTTGTGTGACCTAGTCCATCTCTGGACTTGACTATCCCGAGTATTTCGATTGAAGGCAACGCACTGAATTATAAAGACCCAAGGGGATCAGTCGCCACGGTGGTCTAGCAGTTAGAACGCTGGCCTTGTAATCCTGGGGTCCCGGGTTCGATTCCTGGCAGTGCCTGAATTTATAACTTGTGTTGGGCAATGCCGTGGTCTAGGCAACACAGAGTTTTCCTCTGGGGCTTCCCTGGTTTCTCCGTGGCGTCCCTACAATTACTCCATACTCCATACACACTGAAGAAGGGAATGGCAAACCACTTCTATATCACCTGCCTAAAAAACATGAACAGGTCCGAGTCTGAGAAAAGGATGGAAGGATCCTGTTCATAATATGTCGCCAACCTCCTGTAAAGGAGATGGTGTAATAAAGAAGAAACAGATGCATGAAGAACTTGACTTGGATGCAAACCCCAGGTGTCAAAGTTCTGGGGAAGTGGGGTGAGGGGAGAAGAGTCCTGGAAATACATGTACAAGCTCTATTGGTTGCCTGGCTCTTGTGATGTAAGCTAGGGTGGGGGCGAAATACCCGCGGTACTCTAACTGAGAATGTGGGAAGGTCATGAGTGGCCACGCCCATGGCAAAGCTGAGGGTTAGAGTACACTATGGGTGATGAAACCTGTGGGGCAAAGCACCAAGGGGCTGGCCTTGTGGGGGAGTGGGGCTAGCTGAAAGACAGTAGATTGTGCCCATAAGGCATCATTATCCTCAATCATATTCTTCATAAAATAAGTATTACCAAGGATTTTGTCCATTTGCACATTAAGTAAAAATTACATCTTTAATGTGTTACTCAACAGATTCAATGGAAGGAACGTATGAAGCAGTGGGAGGTGCAATGAAATTCTGTCAGTTGATGCAGTTCCTAGAAGTAATGCATCCTCTGTTTGGTTATACTAAAGGAGGTGTAATTACACCACTTATACAGGTAATTGTTAATGAAAATTATTTGCTTCAGATGCTTGATTTATTGAAAAGCTTTGAAATCCACCTTCTGTTACAGAACTGTAACTGCTATTATTGACATTGATGTGTCCATTTTAATATTATCCTGCCATATATGGTTAGGTCTTCTAAGTGGCCTCTTTCTTTTGGACTTTCCAACCAACATTTTGTACACATTTCTTATCTCCCCTATTCATGCTATGTGTCCTGCCCATCTTAGCCTCCCTGATTTGACAACCCTAATAATATTTGGCAGAGTACAAGTTATGGAGCTCCTCACTATGCATTTTTTGCATCGTCTTGTCACTTCATCCCTCTTAGATTGAAATATTCTCATTCTGTGAGAGACAAGATTTCACAACCATACAAAACAGGCTGAATTTATAGTTTTAAATTATATGACAGCTGTTCAACAAAGACTGAATGATATTTTTATAAAATGTTTTGAAGTCTTGAGAGAACCTCTATTTATGGTGGTTGGTAGCACTGACAGGTGTGAGTCATATCAGCAGTTGCAGGTCACTGTGTGCTGTGACCTTGACCACAACCTATGCCTGTCTCGCCTCCAAAGTCACACATCCATTGTGATGGTTGTTACAGCAGAACACTTCTTCTTCTTCTATGGCTCTCTGGTCTGTATTCGGTCCATGGCCTCCTCAGTTCTCCTCTTCCATTCCGTCCTCTGTTAGGTCCGTCTGTCCGAGGCTTTGATTGAGGTTTCAAAACATCTTCCTTTTTACGGTGCAAGGTTGTTAGCCTTGCGACCAACCCCCAACCTGGAGGATCAGGGTACCTGTGTTAGTCTGACCAATCTGGCTAGGGAGGCCCTACCAGTAGCTATGCTACCGCCAGCACAGCTCTTGGGGTCACTGAGGTACTCAAGCCCCACCACTACAACAAGGTGCAGGTACCATTAAGTGGGGTACAGCAGAACACACCATGCATAAATTTTGTTGCCACTTAAAGAAAACTGCAAATGAAGCGTATAGTTTCAGTTTGTTAAAAGAGGCTTGTGGGGAAGAGGTTTTGTCTCAGGCAGTGGCCGTGGTTTCAGTTAAGTATTTGTATGTAAATGAATTTTAGACTTCCTGTTTTGTATAACTTTTATGTTTGCCATAATTTATAACCGAACTAAACTTCTACAAGGTACAATGCAATTTTCAGGTACTTGGTCGAAGCACTGTCCTGTTTTGCATGATAGAGGCTGAGCCCAGAATGTGGCAGAAACCTGTTGTCTTTTATCTCTTCCTCATATGGACTTTCGTAGAATTGGTTAGGTGAGTAATGTGATCATCTATTGGAATAAAATCATCTAAGATTTTTGTTGTTTGTAATGTGATTTTGGTTGATTATTATTCATAATTATTTGCTTTTTCACCAGGCATTACTCTCATGCTGAGCTCATGGCTGTATGCCATGTTTTATTAAAACTGTATAATTGTTTGCTTCAGTCTGATTATTGGACTCTGATAAGTTATGTCTAAAAATCTGCTTTCAGGTATCCATACTATATCTGTCAGTTGTTCAAAAAGAATCCTGGACTCCTTGTCTGGCTTCGGTATACAATATGGATACCTCTTTATCCACTTGGCTTTTTGTGTGAAGGGGTTGTGATTCTTAGGTTTGTATTATATTCTTTAGGTCTTACATATAATTATTTAATTTGTATATTAAGTTTATTTTTGATGCATTTTTATGTAAATATGTACACTGTTTTGGGCTATACAGGTAAACTTCGATTTGCGCCGATTCATAATAACGCCGCTTATGAAACCAGCAAGTCAAAAAGTGAAAAAATATATTTTACTATTATTTATAACGTTTTACTAAATCGTAATTCTTACATGGCTGATTTTGAATAAAAATTATAAATATAGTCACATCTGCACTCATTGCTAAGTAGTTGCGAGATAATCACCAACATTGCGCAACAGTCACATGAGCATTGGTCACTTCACAGTAGGTCATTTGCGTTCAGCCTGATAAGGGAGTAAGGAAAATGCACTCGCGCAACAGTCACATGAGCATTGGTCACTTCACAGTAGGTCATTTGCGTTCAGCCTGATAAGGGAGTAAGGAAAATGCACTCGGTTCGCTTCTTGTTGACACATTGAACGTGTTTGTGTTGTTGTTCGACCACTATTCTGCAGTAGCAACTGTTTTATATTTATAAATTGTAGAAGAGCCACCATGTCTGGTAAGAGAAGTGAATGTGTTGCTAAAAAGTTGTGTAGGTCTATTGCATTAGAAGATAAGATGGATCTAATTCGTAGAATAGAAGGTGGTGATACCCGTTGTAATGTGTGCAGAGTATGAAGTTGCCTCCTTCCACTGTGACTACCATAATGAAAAATTCATATAAAATAAAAAAGTCAATGCAACAGGCTACGAGAGTAAGTGCAACGCAAGTGAGTTATAGCAGAAGTAATTTTTAGAAAGAATAAAGAAATTACGGTTGCTATGGGTGGATGACATGATTCGAAAAAACATTCCCTCGATTGAAATTGCTATCACGGATAAGGCAAAGTCAATTTTTGAGGAACTAAGTCGTCAATGTTTGGGTGCCGGGAACGCATGTCATTGACTTCCCATTGATTTACATTATGAAAAGAGTTTCAATTTATGCCGGTTCGTCCAGGAACGCATCCCCGGCGTAAATCGAGGTTTACCTGTATTTTTATTTAACACAGTACAAAGCTGCATATACAGAGTCTATGTTCATTTCCTTTTGTAATGCATTCCTGTACAGCAACTGTTGATATTCTTACTTGAAAACAACAGTCTATATTTCTTATCACAGTAGGTATTCTAACTCAGCAACACATCCATAATAGACAGAAGCCCCTTGGTTAATGAACCCCTCTGTGTAATTATGAGTAAGGTACATTAAAATCATGTATGTTTGTGAATTGGGCAACGTGATGTTATATTGTTTTTTCTGCTTTTCACATAGAGATATTCCATACTTTGAAGAAACACAGAGATTTACAGTCTCTCTTCCAAATTCAGTGAATTTTGCTTTTCACTTTCCAACTGTCATGAGGATTTATTTGCTTGTCCTCTTCTTTCCAGGTATGTAACCATAACTTATATTTACTTAAATAAATCTTTAAGTGCAAATATTTTTAATACTTTATTATAATATACATTGGAACCTCTATGTAATGCTTGTTGATTTGAAGTTCCCCCTCACTTTGTGAACATTTCCAGTAATTATGCTTATATAGAACATTGTTTGTCGTCGATTTTCTGAGGTATATTTGATGTTTTGGTAATTACAATGACGCAGTCTAAAACCTTGCTTTTTTGTTCCTGGAATGTACATTTTCCCATAATGTACATAATTCCTTTTTTTTTTACCAAGAATATTGCTACCATTGTAAAAATATTTATACATTCCAGTTGATGGTTAAGATGAAGGTACGTACTGAGTGTATTTTTGCATTTTCTGCAATTCAAAGAAGAGTATAAATGAGGAATTTCACTGTATATTGAAAGCCTGGTATATGTAAGTGTAAGAGACTGAGTAGATTTTTCAATCACATATAAATCCTGAATTTTGAAGATTTTTCTGACACAGATAAACATGCAATTGTATGGCCAAATATTGTGACAAGGGTATGTTATTATGCTGCAGGATAATAATATTATGTATTGCTTCAACTTCTGTGGCAAATTTTTAATCATGCATGAATCATATTCAATTAATTTTATCTAGTCCAATTTCTTGTTATTCATAAAATACTCAAGGCATAGGTAAAATCATTTCAGTCGCACACATTTTATTGGAAACTTGAAATGTAAATTATACCTTATTTGCATGAATTAGTAATAATGGAGATTTTTTTGTCTTTCAGCTATGTATGTAATGATGACACATATGTACAAAGCTCGTGTCAAGAAACTGGGTCCAAAGAAATGGAAATCAAAATTTAATTAAAGCAAGAAGAACAAATGTAAATTTTTATATTTAGTAGTAAAAAGGAAGCTAATGAGAATGTGTAATACAGTGACAGCTGTATTTATATTTCTGTGGTGATATATAAATGCAACTTCAAATCCTCTCCAGTTTCAGATACTAGTGAAATAAGGTTGTAGACGTACATGACAAGCACGATTCACTTTATTACATATAACTTTTAAGAAAGTAATGAACAATAAACTGTGTCTTGAGTAGAGCACTTGGTGTGTTATGGAATTCGTGTCCATTCATATTTGGATTTCCTTATTTCTGTTAATGACAATGTTTGCGTTGTTTGTACGAGCAATTAAATCTGTGGCGTAAGAGCCCTCTGAGAGCCAAAGCCGACTAGCTTGACTGCTGGCCTCACGTTCACATGCCTAAGTAGAGGTGAACGATCATCCAACCAGATACAGGGTGACTTGTACGAGCAATAATGTGGACAAAATATATCGCAACTGCAGTTCAACATAGTCATATTAATGCATGTAGTTATTGATGCTAGTCAGATCAGAGCATCCGAATTTTTAAGAAAGATTATTTTATAGAATAAATGGAGCAAAAAATGCTTCAGAATATCTTGACCTCTGCATAGTGATTGCCTTAGTAGCCATAATTATGTAAGAAACACCCAAAGGGTCTTGTTTGTCACTTTCACACACTCAGTTCATACTTTATTTCATGAGAACATGTTTTGGTCCATTGTTGCCAGTCTAAAAAGTTAGAAATGTTTTTTGCGTGTAATAATATAATGAGAAAATATGATACCAGCTTTTAAACATGAAGCATATTGATAAAATGTTTCTTTTCATTTTATGTTATCAGAGTTGTGATCTTTAATTTTTCTGCATTTAAGTTTTTAAGTAAACTTCTTTTTCAGGTTATATTTCTTACTGAATAGCAGTAGGACAGGTAGGTTTGTAGTTATAAGACTGAAGTATATGTAGTAAGAGAATAAAGCCATTAGAGATAGTTATATTAGGATGTGGTCCAGAAAATCTTGGTATTAGATTGGCACAGCCTTCTGTATAGAGAACGCAGTTCACTAAATAAATTATATGAATAAATAGCACAAGTCTTACCTTTAGAATGTTTTCTGTCTGATACTGCCTTTGGAGAAATCATCTATAAGCCTCTTCCTCTCGCTCCATCTTCTTTTCCTGCTTGTAGTACCCAAAATCAAATGTGTAGACACAAGTATCTTTTAAGATGGACATATTTAGATCAAAATGCACCCTTTGGAATTTATCATTGTTGTCAATGTGTTTATATTTTTTTACATTTTGTATACTTATATATTGTCATGTTATACCATATATATTATGTCATCTTTCATATTATGTTATACCTGTTGAAAATAAAATCTCACTTTCCTTAAGCATCCTCATCATATTTTTTACTACTTTTTAATTAAGCATGAACACATTTTAATTCAAATTTGCCTTGAGAAAAGAATAAACATTTCTAATCACCTTCACAAGGGCTGAAAGATGGCTGTCTTCTGTGTTATATTTGACATGGGTGTGTTTGTTGTGGACATATTTTGCACATTTTGTTGGTTCTGCATATCTCATAGGGAAGAAGGTGAAATTTCTTCTCTGTAAAGTTTTTATGCTGTTTGCTATAATCATTGCCATACTTAACAGTAATTTTATTCTGTTTCTGTATTTCAAGGATATATGTTATAGGCCTGTTTCTGACTTCTTGAGAATGTATCTTCCCATTCTCTTGAAGATGGAAACAGTAATTTTCAGAATACTTATATAACATAACATTATTGAAATAGTGTTTATGATTTATCAACATAATTATATTGGTAGATACAAATTCTTGTGGTGATTGAGGTTATAGGATTTGTGGTTTTCACGGCGGTATGAAGATGGCTGCGTGGTGTAGTGCGATAGAAGTTAACCGACGTTTCAGAGGTGCTTGATGCCTTTGAAATGTTGGTAAACTTCTATCAGACTCCACGGTGCTACAACCGAGAAGACAGCCATCTTCGATATCAGAATAGTGAAATCATTAAATATAAATTCAGTAATATATTAACGCAATTTCAGTCCTGTACTAGAATTACGAATCGTAAGTTTGTCTGCAAACCACGTTTTCTTCGGATTCGAGATTTTGTGCAAAGCACAACCAGTAGATGGCACGAGCAACAGTGTCTGTCAGCACAAGTCTGTCTATGATAGCCAATAAGCGTTGGAGGGGAGATCATGTGATGTGCCTCCTTGCCCCCCTCTAAGGTACAGAAGCAAGCACATGGCCAGCTTAGTTGTGCTGTGGCGTCGTGAGGGTGTGGATGTTTGTGGGGTGAGTGAAGACGTGAAATCTCTTAACAAAGGAAAACTTAATATTGTTTTTGTGGCGGCTACAAGAAACCAGTCGGGGGCTACAACGCTTCAGGAGCCCTGCGACTGACTTTTAGTGTGTTGCAAACTCGTGTAATATATTTTTCTTGAAAGATTTTACTCAGTCATTCACGCCCACTTCAACAATGGATCAAGATATAAATTTCGCTGCGCAGTGTTTGTTGGCCATGTCACATGCCAAAGATCAGAACTGGACTCCGGTGCCGTTAGATTTATCACACAGATCTACGACAACAACCAGGGATCGAGGCTATGGCAGTGTGAATAATAATAATAATAATAATCATCACGCCGTTATTGTTGAAAGCGTCAACGCCCCTATGCCTTCCGTGTTTGTGGAGCAAGATGTCGCTGGTACAACGGTAACAGCCAACAGTAACGAATCATCTTCGCTTTTCATGGTAGCCCGAATTTTAACAGATTTAATATATATCAAGCAAGAACCAGTACCAAATGTACCAAGCAGTCATGATGAGGAAGGTGATGAAAGCGATGAACTTATGATTGATGAAGATGAAGATGTGGATGTGAATGTGTCGAACGTGAATAAAAACGTGCAGTTGCCATCCAAGCTGACACGCAAAAATGCTGCCGCACTGTCTTCTTCAGGACGCAAGAATTCCTCGTCTTCCAGTAGGCCGTCAACGAGGTCATTGGTTATCAGAAAGACTCACAAATGTGTGTACACCGGCTGTGACAAGGTTTACGGGAAAAGTTCTCATCTAAAGGCACATCTCAGAACACACACAGGTAAGTTGTTTTCCATGTAGTTCAACTGTGCTAAACTAGACTAAACTACACTACACTACCTTTACTTTGAGACCAGCCAAGTGACGGGTTAGAGATGAAGCCCCATAACTGAGGATTGAATGTATAATTTTGTATGCTACTTGGTCAGGACTGTCGCACACCTTGTGGGGCGGTGGTAGATAAATATGGAGCCAGCCTCATTTTATTCTGACAAGGGTTGTTTATTTAATTGCGTATAATGCAGGATATAAAGCCAGGGAAGTGTGTATTTCTGTATGTGTTACTTTTCTGTCGGACTTAGAACTTGTTTTTATTGAAATGGTAATTGTTGTCATTGTTAGCTATTGAGAACAGCATAACATCTTCGTTAGGAAGTAGGTATATATCTTATACTGAAACACGCACTCCTATCGTACCGTAACGTAAATTTAGAGCAGCATTACAAGAAATGTGGTATGGCCTTCATGGGTTGGCACCGTATTCACGACAGTTCCATTTTCCCGCCACATCTCAAGCAGCAGTGGTAGTGGCAGCTGCAGCCTGTTGCTACTTCACCATTCTTTGTCCTTTCTTTTGGAGGCCGCACGTGGATCTTGAACAGGGCTGTGGCCTCTCCCGCCTAGAGGTCGACTGCTAAGTCTTGGATTAAATAAAAATATAAGGAGATAACCAAGGCCGTCAGGCGTTCATAATGTTGAAGTATCATATTTCTGACAGAGGGCGTATCCCGTTCTGTGCCAGACATCTAGTTGCCACGTTGTGTTCCGTACGAACTCGTTGCTCATCGGTCATTCATATTTTGTTCCCATTTATGTCAGTTCTGTTGAAATATCTGGCCTTACCTGAGATATTCGTCCGCAGATTTGTGTAGCCTGTAAATTTGTTTCGTGGTTGAAATTGCAGGTTTTAAATTATATAGGTCTGTCAGCTAGTAATGATTTTATATTATTGTAAATATGCAGCACATACTTATTTGTATGTAAGAAATGTCTCTACAATTAGAGGTTAGAATGTCAACTTCGCAGTTTGTTCACGAAATGTGACCTTGAATTTTGTAATCGTGCCTGCCGTTTATAAGTCATATTCTGCTTGCAAGCAGTCAACCTTGTAAAAGGGCGTTGCATTGAATGCTCTGTCAGGATTTCTCAGGCACAGTTGCCGAGTTCTCCAAGAGTGAATGTTGCGGGACTTGTTCCAAGTCGGAAAAGAGCCGAGCACACACACTTTAAAGGTTGCAGTAGAATGTGTATAACCCATCTCGGGAAACCTGAGGTGCTTTCTTTCAACAAATTCTGTTGGTTTTCTTGTGCCTGAGAATATTTTACGTTGTTAACATAGCATTCCTCCCGTGTCTAGTGACAATGAATACTGAAACGAACCGAGAAACGAATTTCCACATTTGTTATGGAGTAATGACCGTAGCCCGATTATTCAGTAAGTGTTAACGTTAGGTAGTTCAGTACCAGTTAGTCCTACCATTAGTACCAATATAATAAATATGAGCTTTCATCCTTGAACCCAGTGGAGATACATCTGAGATATCAGTAACACTAGCACGAGTTAAAACCATTATAAGGACAATTGTTATGTGCATGTAACATTATATTTTGGTTTTTCAAAATGTAAATTACTACGAAGCCTGATCGAAGCTTCTAATTTGAAAATTGGTAACATGCTTTGTTTTAAATTGCGATAACTTGTGTTTGGGAGATAATACGTTATGTAGGTCTCCTTAAAACAAATTAAAGTTATTTTTTTTAACAACTGCAACAGACCATAAAGTGTACAGGGAAAACATACTCGACGCAACAACCCAGAAGACCCACAAGTCAGTTTGTGTGATGAAATTAATGTTAGTCCGTTTAGTTTTGATTTTTTGAATTACTCTTAAATCCATTAGTGGTTACAGAATGATCTTCTTGCGAATTTCATTAAGTTAAAAGGAAAAACTAAATTAACGTATTACATTTTGTTTTATTTCCAGATTAGTGTTTTTATCACCAGAATACGAAATTAGTGATTGTCATTTTGAGCTTTTTTGACGTAAATACGTCTATACGGAAGGATCATTCGGCAAAAAAGCGAAAGGAAAATGTGTAAGATTCGTATAAAAAATCGACAACAATGGTTACCTATGGAACGTCGTGCTTACTCGGCATTGTTGTTACCTAGGAAACGTCATCTGTTTACTCGGCATTGTTTTGTTACATTACTGTCGTCAACAATCCGCTTTCGTTATTGCGGAAAGAGCTGAGCTGTGAATCGGTTGTAGAAGTGCGTCGTAGACTAGATAATTTTGACATTACATTACATTCAGCTACCTTCCTTCCATTGCATTTATTGCTTAAATATAATTTAAATACAGAGACGTATTTACGTCAGATTCTCAGGAACCGTGGTTCCACTGTCAATTTTCTTTTCTGCTGGTAGCTGCAAATGATATAAGCTGCTTTCCCGCTACCTTACCCTACATTTTTTGTGGCTGTGCAGCGTAGCTTCCTGGTTGCATGGTAGACGCCCCCCTACCTACGTCGTTCCACTTTTGTGCATTGTAGAGTATTTTGATCTGCATTCGGGGGCTGGTTAGCCCCTCCCTCTGTCTATATGTGTGTATACACATTAACGCCAAAAATCAGTAATTTTCTCTTTTATTTTATCTTGCGATACAGCTGTACAGCTGTTGAGATAAGGTCAAGTTATTTTAACATCACGACTTCTTCAAACTGAATAACATGTTTCAGTTAAAGAAATGTGTTCTGAAGATGTACAGTTAGATTGCAATAAAGATGTACCCGACATTGTTTTTTAATGAATAGTAAAATTTTGAAGATGTTTTGCTTCAGGGGTGTTGCGCCGTGTTGTCTGTTAGATCACTCTGATGATGGAGGCAGCGATTACCTCTGAAACGTCGGTTAATTTCTACCATACTGCACTGCGCAACAACCCAGAAGACAGCAATCTACTTAAAAGATGGCAGCTTCATTGTTTGACGAAACGTTGGATAAACCTGAACGTTCGACTCGGCTTAACCCCGAAAGCCGTGTAAAACTTTGGACAAGAATAAAAAATAAGTTATTTTATTAGAAAATGACACATTATTTACACGAGAACTCTGCAGTGAACGCTAAACGAAAGTCTACGCTGGATGGAGATTTGTCTTAAGGAGCGGCACATTCAGAACGTGATTTGCCATCAGCAACGAACTGTTAATTTCTGTTTCGAATACTTCACAGTTCTCGCCGTCTCAGTAAAACCCAGGTGCTTGCTAGCGGATCCCCACCCCAGTGGAAAGTCGTTATTAACTGGTGGGTGTTCAAACAGCCAGGCCGCATGTGCTCGCTGCAGGGTAGAGGGCGTGGCACTGCCCCGCTGGCTTGGATCACAGGACAAACCTGTGATGTCATTCCTGTCGACGCATTCAATATTGCTTTAATTATCGTCTGCGCAGACACTGATCTATCCAACAGTTTAATGATATTAAATTTTTTCACAATTTTTATAATGCTGAATCAATACGCGGAAGATTTTAATAGTTTTTACAGAGTTGTGTACATTTTTTATGTCGCAGATTTATTTAAAGATTTGTTGAATTACGGTTTCGTTATCTTTTAAGAGGTCGTGCATTTTTTATTTTGAGCGTGTAGTTAAGTAACTAGATACCCGAAGTAAATGATCCTCATACAATCCATGAGAGTTGGACGATCTTAGACAAGTGTGAGACAAGTCCGATGTGAATGTAAATATACGATTTAAAGTATTTACTGTAGGTTATCAGATTTATATTTGTTTTCTAACTTAGCGGTGCTGAAAGGGGGAAATGTAATTATGTGATGTATTTGGTTGACAAACCAGTAGTTGGGAAGAGAGATTTGTGTGTTTGTTGGGTGTTTATTGCCCTCTGTGAAAGGATAGATCTACTCCGATGGACTGCGCAGTTTGGGCTGGGCCCTTGAAACCGTCCGCGTTTACTAAGGCACACCAGACAGCGCGAGCCCTGGACGCACATTTATAGAAAAATTGCATTAAACTTAAGATTTTCCTTTCAGTATAATAACTTTTTCTGGTATCATGCAAAATAACGTAATATATTTCTTGTCTGTTTTATTCCAAAGATGGTCTTGAAATTGTTGATATACGTCAGTCAGGCTTTGGTGATGCTTTATCCAGTTGCCCCATTTTCACGAGAAAAGTCTCCAGGTTGTTGCCCCCGTTTGGTGTGCTATATTTTAATACATTTAGCCATAGCAGTTATGTTTTTTGTGCAATGATACCTCCAATTCTCATCCTCGAAGTCACAATCTGTTTACATCTACATCAGTGTTCTGTTCACAGTTTATAAATATTTATAATCCGTAGCCATAACGTAAAATAAACTGAGTATATGCAGACTCACCATTAGTTCGAACTAACGCCATGTTTATTTGCTTTATTTACAAGAGACACTTTTACAGTGATTCGTGTCCTTTTCGAAGACGGTCTTCGTACCGAATGCTTTTAGGATGGGTCGCCACTCATCGCAAAATCTTGCGCATGCGCGTATATCAAATTCCTAGCAGGGATTTTCTCCTGGTCTGTGGACTGTAGTCACACGGCTTTACAACCAGAAGACGAACATCGAAATATAGGCTCTGTTCTTTAAAATAGGAAAAGGGGTAATTTTGATTTATTCTTTAACTTAATGGGGTAATTGTGCCAGAGAGATTAAGAAACTCTAGTTTATTGTCTTTGATCGTAGGGAATATCACTTCTATAACACGTCTCTACTGAATGCTGGTTAGAATTGACAGGTTATAGGATAATTGATGTCAACATAGCACCCTCTTAAGGAAAGGAGAAATAATTTATAGCGAGTCTGAGCTAGGAGATAGGATTTATTTAAATATAGCCTGAAGTCGTGTTCTTTGGATTATACAGATTACAGCTCCAAATATTCTATGAAGCAGGGCCCTCGTGACAAACTAATAGTCTGTCAACTTGTTAGGACCCGCGATGTCCATAGACGTAAATGTTACAGAACTAGTTTGTGAGAAAAATGTTTTATAAGCGAAGATGTTATGAATTTCTTCTGTGTTGTAGCGCCGTGTGATCTAGAATTATACCGAAATAATATAGTTTCTTGTTGCCTGCATTATCAGGGCGATTATCATCAGAAACGACGGTAAACCCGCCACAGTGAGAACCATAAATCCTGCGTGTTATTAATTTGTTTGTTAAAAGGCTGTTAAAGTATAAGGCAGTAATTGAATCGTGCGAGCTATTTTGCATGCAATTGAATAATTTGGTTGCTGTGTAGTGGCAGCAGGACAACTGTGATCTCACACATTCGCACTCTTCACCAATGTTTCTCGTTCTCTCAGCGTCAGAATAATCTGTCCTCGAAGAGGGCTTGAAGCCGTGGGGTTGGGTTGTTGTATTGACCGGTTTTAGGAGCGTCCCTATGGAACAGGACGGCTTTCCCCCTGCTCGACAACACGGGAGAAAATTTCCCCTTTGCTGCAGCAGATAAAAGAGAAGACCTTATTTTTGTTAAGAGAAACTGCAAGAACCGAGTCCTATGGTTTGGAGGCGGACGAGGTTAAAAGGAATGTGGAATGACAAGTATTGACTAAATATGAAAACTCCCCACTACCATTTCATGATAATAAACAGTAAATATTAATTCAAAGTTTAATTACACTTATGTTGAACATTGAAGCAGTGGCTCGATGTTTTATTTTGAACGATTTGCGCTGAATGAATACATATAAGGCCGATTACGTCTGTGTGTCCATTAACCATTGATATCATGGCGACGGTGGGAATCTTTTAGTTTGACAAAATAAATTTTTACCATTACTAATAATAAATTGTATGACGAAGATCGATTCCGCTGGAATTCGATCCTGGAACTATTTGAGCACGCATTGAGGAAGCTGAGTTCACGAGCAAACTTGTATGACGGGTTTGTTTTGGGTGTTTGTATTGATATTAATATTAGAAAATCACAATAATGATATTACGCACAATGGAATATTGTAAATGAAGAAGTTTTCTTTGGGGCAAGGTCACGCGCTGTGCCTGTAGAAGCTAAAGCCTGTCTGTGCTTACGCAAAGTGAGTCACAGTTACGAACATATCTGCAGGAAGTTTAAAAAGCTGCTCATACAACGCGAATCCAATCAGCCGAGCTTTGAAATCTCGCCCGTTTGGATTCTTTAAAAAGCTGCTCATACAACGCGAATATAATCAGCCGAGCTTTGAAATCTCTCCCGTTTGGATTTCACTGATTCAGGGAAGTTCATTGTAAAATCTTGCTGTTCTGGGTAAAGTTTGTGTTTTGGTTCGTACCGTTCTCATTGAATTTTATCGATCTGTCGTCCTATCTCTTTCTTTGTAGCTCTTTTCTTGTTTTATTTATATTCAGTATATTTTACATTTTTCTGTCGCCCATAAATGCAGCTGATGACTCCGGGATGTCTCAGAGACCGGTTAGACATCTTCTGTGTTCAAGCTGTAAAGGTCTGAGGCTCACTCAGCCAGGGACTTAACTTGTAGGGTTTCTGTCCTTTTTACCTGAAGTCGGAACTGTATCCAAATATAGACAGTGGACAAAGTCCGAAACACTTTCACAGAATACTACGTCTGTAGCGGTCGCTTCCGTTGAAGCAAGTGCAGTCTTGGTAAAATTCAAACACTAACAATATCAGAATTCATAAGCTCTTATCTCCTTAATGCGTATTTAATTATATTAGAACTGGTTTCAGATCCGTCTTTAGTCGGAGTCTTATCCCCCTGATAATGGAGGCAGCAAGGACCTCTGAAACGTTGGTAAACTTTTACAAGACCACAACAGACGGTACAACCCAGAAGACAGCCATCTTCTGGATTCTGATGTGGTTACAAGCGTTCTAGAGTTACGTGTCGCATCTAAATAACTTTTTCATTCAAACATTAAAGATTAATGTAGCAAGACAATAGATTGCCTGAAAATTCAGGCTATGCACTCATCTTTATTTTACTCTGAAGATGTAGACGACGCGTTCATCATGTATTAGTAACCCCTTACAAGGCTGATATATTCGTGAATGCAATTTCGATCCGTTATTGTCTTTGCCAAATTCGAACTTTGTCAAGTAATTTGTGATGTTTTTCTGTCTTATCCAGAGACTGTTCTTGTAAGTCTGCATGACTATTGTCCAGGGCGGATTACTGCTTATGTATTCGTAAAATGCATTGATAGTTTGATGCATAGCTAAGCTCACAGTTGGTTGTCAACGTAAATCGCTTGACATTTAGACCAGTGGTATTCAACCTTTTTTGTTCGCGTACCCCCAGATATAATTACTCTTCAACTTTGTACCCCCAAAGTTGTTGGCGTATAATTCGAGTTATACATAGTATATAATCTACATCTAAAATAAATTAAATAAATTACATTACTGATTATTCAGTGTTTATCATAAAATAATATATATATTTTTTAAATTTCACGTACGCCCTAAAATGTCTTCGCGTACCCCCGGGGGAATACAACTGATTTAGACAACCCCTTTTAGAAAGCAGGTAAACTATGTGTTTTTCTTACGAATCAGTTTAAAAATCTAATTTCCAATTAAATTACTTATGTGAGAATTTGATACAGATGTTCCGAAAAAAAGGAAACGAAAATTATTTGCAAGCTGTGCCTGCAAAAAAATGTGGCTATAAAAAGAATGGTAATTATACTTCACAACTATTCCCCTTAATGGACATTAACTTTTTCAGAGTCACGGGTGGGAACTTGAAATTATCGTCGTCGACAAAGAAAGCCAGTGGTTTTAAACGCAGAGAGATGCTGATGTTGTTTTCTGTGGTGCAGTAGCCGATGGAAAGTTTGCCCACTCCTGCTCAGAGATATGAAGTTGACAACCGTTGCTTGAACTTTCACTTAGACAACAAAACGCAATAGCGTATCGAATCCCCCAAATTAGTGTCCATTCCTGGTTGGGACTAAACTATTTTATTTCCGGTTTTCTTTACGGGCTAACATCGATAAATTTTGAAAGAAGGTCACAACTAATGCAATTAAAATATCAGCTATAAAACATCCACTGAAACTGGGATGTCGTATTTTTAATCTTGGAAATCAAATTTCGAAGAAACCGCCCCTGCCCGTGCAAATAAATTTTAACTAATAAATAATGTCATGCATTACATTTTGATATCTTAATCGTGTCTCCAGTCTCGAGTCTCCAAATTTCATCCATCCCTGTACTTAAGCCAGAATTCGTCACTCTTATCAATTAACCCCATGAATATATGATTATTTTAAAATTCGGCAGAAAGCTACAAATCGATTTTAATATCTGTCATGCAAGAATTTGGACTGGGGGTGGTGATCCTATATCCGATAGTATAAAAAATTAGTTTGACGAAGGTAATCGGCATACAAGATGTTGCCTGTCCCGTCCACTGATGATCTTATTTCTGAGAAGTTTGTACAGAGATTAGTCATAAGACTGAGAACTGAACGGTATATACGCTAATAAAGTTTGTGGTTGTAGGGGAATCCCGATAGTTAACTGTTCGATGCCTGACAGGTATACATTCAAGCCTACGCCTCTGTTTGGCTTTTGAGTGCTGAATACCAGCGTATTTGAAAGAAAGAAGAAATCAGTCATATTTCTATAATTTTCAGCCATGAGAACATTGTTATCCAGATCTTGCGCAATATTTGAAGTTTTATTTGTACTGATTTAGCTAGTCACTCTACATTGCTATAGGAAGAGATAATCTAGTTACTAGATTGTAATCTTTGTTTCCGTGTACGCGCCCACCTAGTGAAATCTATCTAGAGTAGATTTTGCTACACGGTGGACACTTATCGTCATACGGATCGCCGACATTCTGACTGAGGAATTTTACTGCAAACTGCGGAAACTTAATTAAAATCCGCGTGCATAATTTTGTGGTCAGTGTCCGTGTAGTTACGTAGTAAACTTGTGTTTTTCTGTTCGATTTATTTCTCTCGTTTTTCTAGACGTAAATTAAACAGCTTCGAAACTGTTATATATAAGACAATGACACTCCTACGTAAATGGCCTCGAACCGTTTACAGGTGAATGTATTTCTTAATCTTGTAAGTGTTTCCAAGGTTTTCGACTCTCGCCGTAGTTTGTCGCCATGACAGTGTGACTACCTGTTACATTTTTCTACCTGACAGGGTGGAGAACAGTCCCTGCATAGGGTTGCTTGCGTGTTATTTTGTACTTGTGTTGAGGGGAGTGTAAGGATTGTGCATTGAAAATGACCACCACATTTTTATCCATCTTTGCGTTATTTGAAGTTAAAACGATTCCACGTTTTAAACTTATTATCATTCAACGATAAATTATATCCACATTCAATGAAGCAAAGATCTTTCGCTCATCTACAGCCAACTATATGCATAATCTTTTATACAGGAGAGTGAAACATATTTTTACACACGTTAACGCATAATAGTGATTGAAAGAAACAGCATAGTCTTTCACCTTTAGTACGTCTGATCTCATCCTCCCCACCCCCGGACGTCAGGCGCGTTGGCTTTCCAGAGGTCGAATATCTCCGTAGGCGAATCCGTCCTCGAACGGTTTGTTCCCCTGCAGAATTCTAATATAGATTTTACTTCAACCACTTGCCTGAATTGAATAAAATTCCCGTGAACGAATTTCTTCTTCGGCTGTTCGCATTTGGGATCTTGCGACTTCAAAATTTTCCTCGGTTTCTAATCGATATTTCTGCGGTACTTTCAGTAGTCAACGGCTGTTTCGTTTTTAAACCCCACTGTTTGTAATGACCTTGCTGCCAACCGCTTTATATGAAATTTCTCGCCGTTAAACTGTGGATAAAAACAATCCCAAGGTGTTTGAACAAAACATTGCCGCAGGTATGTTTTGGGAAGTGTGTCTCTTCATTCGTAGCGGACACGGACACATCGACTTTTTCGTGGCTTGTTCATGGCAGATTCGTTTATTCGTGGAGCAGTGTTGGTATCATGTGCTTTTAACTTTTAGAAAAAAAAACAGTGGAAGGGCGCGTTCTTAAAGCACTCACGTTTCTTTGAGTAAATGTCGTAACGTAGAAGAGCGTGCTTGGCATAAATTATTTTTATTAAGATACGTAAGTTTTCTGAGATTCTTGCTAGTGTTTGGAAATAGACCACATTCCACACTTAACATTCTGTCACAGACAGAAAATGATGACGAAGCAGAACGACAAACATGACAGAGGGGCACACGATAACGACCTAACGCTACAAAGTTCACGTGTAATTCCCTTGATTTTTTGGGGAAGTAGGTATAACATTCAGGTAAAATTGTCCATTTGGACTTTGTACATCGTCTAAATTATAAAACTACAAAGTTTCGAAAGCTCAGGTTGAGCTAGCTTCAGAAACCCTCAGACTGCGACTAAAAGCGAATGGCCTTGAGACGTAGAACATGTCCGTTACCATTCGTCATGCCTGGATTTCAGGGCCGTTTTTTTTTCAAAGGGGACGTGATTTAATCCTGTTCCTAATTCTGGTATCTGAAATGTGTGTGACGACATGGAAAATTTGCGTGTTTGCATGACCATACTCGAGGCCAGTAGTAGGTTCGTTGTTTTACACCCCTGTTTGAATGTGTGCTGAAAGAACAGCTCTGGACTGTTTGGGAACACGGAAGAGGTAGCAATGTGACAGATTGAAAGCCTGGTTCACAATCAACCGACGTCCGAGATATTTATGTAACCGGCACACAGTAACAGAAATAAATACAATTGACAGAAGCTTAATTTATTACGCGATGTAAAATTGTTGCGTTGGCACTTCATATTTTTAAAAACATCACTAACAAAGGCGTGTGTCCTAATTACTGGAAAGAAAACTGTTCACTTTAGTTTCACTGGCAATTTGCGCAACTTATTATCATTAAAACACCTCTTTCTTCTAAACATTTTTACGGGTCGATTACAATTTCCCCCAGAATTTGTATATCTTTAATGTTATACATAATAGCCTATGAAAGCGACAAGTATTTCCGGTTTTATGATGTTCTGGGTTTTGGCTCTGTGTAGACTCGTTAATGCGTGCCAGCGTTTCGTAGAAACATACTGCCTCCATCTTCAGGCCTTTGAAGTCGTGGGCAAATACCAGCGTTTCGGAGAAACACACTGTCTCCATCTTCAGTGATGGTGGCACATAAATACGCCTTAGTTTCATGGCCTGACTTACGTTTTCGTACACATCTCTTTATGGCCTGTCTGACAAATTGTGATGAACTGAACCTAATGAAAACTCGAATAGTTCGATAGTCGGAAATCATCGAATTCTTCATATATTTAGAAAACTGTTCAATTGATTTATTTGATTTGCAATCGGATGATTTCAGTTCAGCAATTGGATGATTTAATTAGCTTTCTTCATTCGGAAGACAGCCGAAAATCTAATCGGATTCTTCCGCTATAGTTCGGAACTCTCCGTTTCATTACAACTGGTGGGGGGAAGTGAACACCAAGTCTTGAAGTGACGTAGTAGTACCGGTTCAGCTGTTTCCTTTTCAAGCGACCCAATGCTTGTACTGGTTCATACGCACTTTTCATGTATTCATGTGTCAGGAACTTACGCGTAACATATACACGTACATATAACAGTGGCAGGCTCAGTTGAAAAGCAAACTCCAAGAAGTAAACGTCAGTACGACTACAGAATGAAAAGAGAGAAGAAAAAACATCAGGTGGTTGTTTAGAATTACCTCTTCAGTTGACTGGGTTGAATTCCGTAAACATCGTTTACTCTGATGTTTCCATTACATCGATGTTATTCGAATGCTTACATTGGAAGAGAAATCAGAATGTCTTTTCATTCTGTTACAGCCATTCGAATAGAAATCCAAACGAAAACAATCGAACGATTCATTCGGTTGTTACATTCTGCTTTCGAACAAATATTCGATAATAAGAATAGATAGATTGTGCCGATCGCTAAGTGTAATTCGTTTGACTTCTATACGTCTTCCTCTGCTGCAAGAAATAGACGTCGAGTGATACGCGCTTAGGGCGAGCACCCCACTGCCAGCCAATAGGAGGCCGGCTATCTGCTCGGCTTGTGTTGTTTGTGTCTAGTCCATAGCTATTCTGAATAGAACATTTTCTGTACAAAAGACGAAGAAAGGCTGTGTTAGGTATCCTATGTCTTTCCTTGTGCTGTAAGCAAAGAAAATGGCGCATTGCATGTGCACCTTCTGTACCTGCGAACACAGACAGAGAACTTTGCAGCTGCCTTCCCGAACCTTTGGCTTTTGTGTTATTTTTCTTCTGTTGTGTTCTCCAGTCTTTGAGACGTGGCCGATGAGTATGAGCGGAATGGTTTTGGTTTGGGGGGAGGGGGTAGCCGTTATGGTTTTGGGGTTCTTCGTACCTTACCTTACCTTACATTCTCAACCTCTTACACCCTGTTTCTTCGTCCCTGCAACCGTCTAGTGCAGTGGTATTCAACCATTTTTTGTTCGCGTACCCCCCAGATATAATTTCTCTTCAACTTTGTACCCCAAAAGTTGTTGGCGTATAATTCAAGTTATACATAGTATATAATATACATCTAAAATAAATTAAATAAATTACATTACTGATTATTCAGTGTTTTTCATAAAATAATATATATATTTTTTTAAATTTTACGTACCCCCAAGTTGTCTTCGCGTACCCCCGGGGGTACGAGTACCCCAGGTTGAATACCACTGGTCTATAGGTTATTTTAGTTCATTTGGTGTGTACTTGGCTTTGTTGCAAATAAGCTTGCCATTGGATAATATTTCCTCGTACACTACGATAAGGGCGAACATTTTCTGCTTTTGAGTAACGTTGAAACACACATGTACATTGCTTGTGAGTAAGGGTACTGATGTGGGCAGATGAATGGAGATTCAGCGGACAAAACACGCATTAGAAATGTATTCTGTGGCGGGTTTTCATACCATGGTGATAGTCTTTTGGTACCTGATGATAGAATGATGAATAGTAAGTAGCAAGTACAATTACATACTAATTTTATTTATCGGTCTATAATTCTTTCTTGGGGAACTCGTTTCTGAACTTAGCTGCTCAAGAAATTGTCCATCGTTTCGGGTTGGTTCTAGAACTTAAAGAAGTTGGTGCGTCTATACCTCACTTCGTGTCATGCATCCAATAAAGTAATTTTTTTTTATCAGACGTAAAAATAATTTGTTTGGACTTGCCAGGAAATTATTCATAACTTAACCCATAGAAAATTCTTGGCTGTTTGCAAGAGTAGTTTAAGAAAAGTGGATTTTATAACTAAAGAGAGAACTCTGCAGTAATTAGGGACCAGAGATTAAAAAAACTTATATACAAATAGTGGACTTGCCGTATGAATGGGTTAAACACGTTATAGAAACCAAAGGATGTTATATTAAGTACTAAATAATAGGTTACATTTTAATTTTTGTAGGTTTGTAACAAAATAAGGCTTTGATGTAGAACAAATTTGTTAATAACGTAAAGTTAAAATCATATTACTGCGCAAAGTTACATTGGTCCGTTGTTTAAAACATATGACACTTAAAATATAAAAACTACTGTGGTATTAATAACTAAAGTTTTATAAAATTAATGATGATTAAAATCAAAACTGTTTAAAAGCTAAAGCTTTGATATAAAATTAACTTTATGAATAAACACAGTTGGTGTCTGTTTTCAAGTGAATGTCAAGTTAAACTGTTTCGCGTATTGTCCATGACATTATTAATCTTTCTTTTTACGACCCTCGACAAAGATGTGAATAGCTCAGCGGCCCGCGGTAATATAAAGGCCGTTGGATTAAGCTGTACAATTCTTTCCTTCACATAACATGAAGAAGTTCTTTCATCTTACGTTAGGTTAGTTAACAACTTTGTTTTGACTGCAGAACGACATCGGTAGATACCGTGAATCGAGGAGTAGATACGGAATTAGAATGACATGGTCATGACGAACTTTAAGCTGTTAGGCTAGTGGTCTATCACTTGGTACGTTTTTTCACAGTAGCCCTTGACATCAGTTATGTTTATATTTAAAACATCGTAAAAATTGAAAACAGCTCTCTTCTGGGTTGTTGCGCCGCGTGGTCTGGTACTACCAGAAGACAGCCATCTTCAAACTCACCGCCGTGAAAACCTCAAATCCTACATATACCAGCCGGGAAATCCCCAGTGTGGAGAATTCTTAATATTGGCGTCATCGCACAGCCCAAGCAAAGATCCCTTGACCCGTATTCTTCAGACGTGACCGCCGCCAATCTCGAAGGCCATATTACGTGTGACCAACGCACCATTATTATTTTGTTGTACTTTCACTTGTTTTAAGTCACTTCCAGGCGGAAGTGAGATCTGAATACCGTGTTTCTACTTTACCCTGATGTGGTGCGTTTGATTTCACTCTGAACAATGATTATTTTCTTACAAAGCATTAATTGGTTGGTCTTTATAACGGTGACGTGTGATTGTACTGGCTTCAAAGGGAGTTATTGCATGTTTAACAGAATGTAAATTTACCAGTTTTTAATTTTTATTAAAATTAGAATGTTGCAGCTGTGTCATCGCCATATTAAACACAAAACTGTTAAGTCGACGGGATTAAATAAAGTAATATTTAGATTGAAGAGCACAGACGTGTGGTATATATTATCGGCCCATTTGAATTTATTAAGAAAGTTTCCGTTTCATTTGTTGCTGGTTACCAACAGCGACCGTTCGCTCGTGATTTGTGCCACGAGAAGACACTGCATGAAGTACGAGATGGCAAAATGTCCGTGTGCCAACTCATTTAAATAATATTTAAGAATTCTGCTTCACGTTCCTTCCATTTAACCATCGCACGAAGAGTACCTAGTTTATTTTCTGTCGAATTAGAAGATGATGGTGAATAATGAAGCAGAAAATATTGGAATCAAGTACCTTTTTGAAGCAAGTGTGTTCTTCGTCACTGAGCCTGTCAATAATCCCTGATTCTGACCCGTGTGCTACAGAGAATTACAAAATAAGCTGATTATGACTTGGAACCCAAGGCTGTTACTCCGAGAACGGTCTAGACGTCAGTTATAGTTACCATCACTAAATTGCATGCTTCAAGGCCACGAAAGTATATTCACTTCACTTCTGTCCTGTCTCTGAACTGTAACACGCCCCCGAGAATTTGTGCGCTGGAAATCCGTATTTACGGTAGAAAAAGCCATTCCGTTACACGCCAATGTTGGCACTTTGGGGTGAGGACGTATAGCTTCTACGTATTTTCAACCTCGGCTAAGCTTTAGCCCCTGGAATGCACCCTTGTGCTCGTTGGACAGGAGGCTGTGTGGGCCCCAGAACCGGTTTGGACGCAGAGGTTATAAAAGAATCTTCTGCCCCTGTCAGGGATCGAACTCCGATTATCAATCGCGCAGTCATTATACGGACTGAGCTACTCGGTTGACTCTTATCTTTGTACCTGCAGTTTTTTGGTCTCCGTTTTGTGAATGACACCTCACCTGACCACAGAAAGAAGGGCTTGAACCCCCGTCAGGAAACATGGCCTCTTTCTGCCACAGAAACTGTCGTGCTGAATTATAAATGGCCAGACGGTAGCATGCTTGAGAATTGCTGTCTCCTGGGACGTTGCGCTGTGTAGACCGATGTTTCAGAGGAACTTTTAGGACGATGATGGAGGCAGTAACCACTTCTGAAACGTCGGTCAGTTTATTGCAGACTACATAATTGTCTTCATACTGTCTGCCGTTAAAACCTGACATGTCACTATATAATTTGCTGACTAGCATAACCAACGCAGACAGCGTTTCATGTTGTGTAGGCAGGAAGTTCGCTGCTACAGTACCATGAGATGAAAGTTGTGTGGAGAAGTATAAGCAGTAATCTGTAGGCGTTATTATAGATGGCAGAGAAAAATGAGTAATCGGATTTGTAACTTTCACTTGATAACTCTTGGGAAAATTGAAAGATCGCGCCTTCTTTTTGGTACATTTTACTTTTGTAATCGGATTTAAGACTTTCGATTGATAACGCTTGAGAAGATTGAAGTATCGTGTCTTATACTTTATCGATTTTACGTTTTTAATAAACTCGCTAATACTTTCTTTGCGCTTTTAAAGTACTTGATCTTCTGTCATGAACCTGGGAGTGTAGCGACGTCTGTAACCACTGAGCCAGTGTTCAGAAAGTTTGATCTTGTCTCCTGCCTGATACTGACGACTCGTGATTAATCGTGCTGCATTTAGGGCACAATGAGAATGGTTGTATGCTTTATCTCCGAAACCTCTGAACAAGTTTCGATCAATTTCTTTTATTGCCAGGAGATTGAGTTTCTCCAAAAGTTGTCATGGCAATTTAATATTGCTTCGTATCAGCCTGAAACAGTTCCTATTTTACATAAAACTCGAATCGAACTTGCCAGATTTCTCATGAGAGAAAAAATGTTACGTAACATAAAATATAGGGCGAGTCTCTTGCTGAAGACATTATACTTTCAGCAATAATAATCACAATTTTTAAATGCATACCTCAGACCTTTTGAAACTACGTCCGTTCTACCCCATGAGTTGCGGAAAGTGGTCGCCCTGGAGTCGATACGCAATTGTTTCAAGTTGATTTGGAGACTTGATTGTCCGAAAAGACGTCTGACCGTCAGATTTCTTCCACTGTGGGACCTTCCGAAAGGAAACTTTGACACGAACAAGCCTTATGGAAAACAGTCTCGTGTTGATTGCAGTCATTTTTCGGTCTTGCTAATACGTGTTTAGTCGCTAATTTAGTTTGGTTTGGACTCCAGGGGCGACCAGTTTTTAGTGTCTTATGTGGCGAGATTAGTTTTACAAGGACTGAGATACGCATGTACCAACGACATTTCGTCACCATTAGTGCATGAATCGTTGGTTTATTGCTGAAAGTCTGTGGCCTGCTACTAGAGAATCATTCTGTTACAGATTTTATTGGGATTTACAACGACAATTTTAAAAATTTTCTGCCTGTTCATTATTTGTAAGAGTACAACGAGAAATGTTTTCTGATGCTGCTTTGTTACATCTGTGCAGTGATAGATGGGGTATTGAAAATGGTAAAAAAGGAAATTTTGAGACTATGTTTAAACGTGTTACCAGTCTTGTTCAAAGTGTTATGTATAAGGCGTAGAGAACATTCTACAAAGTTTTGACATAGGTTCCAAGACTTTTGCTTTAATATAAATAGGTTCTATTCGCTCCCCAAGAAGACATGTGATTAATGATGACTCTAGATACATCGGCTGTTTATGTAAACATGGCGTGTTTCACTTGGTATTGAAAACAAAATAACAGCGAATTGGTCAAGTTCGTTCCTCGACCTTATCCCGTGAATTTAACATACAGGGTTCTATGGTTCTTGATTGTTAAGATAATTTTCTTATGTTTTCTTTAAATCTACATAATCACAATATTCGTAGGATCAAAATTAATATTTAAGACTCAGATCTGTACTTAATTACCACGCCAAGAAAATGTCGGTTATGACATTCTAATAATATCAGTTATAATAGCTTTCTTGACGTGTATGGGAATTTGTTACTGTCGTCTTCCATGGATTAAGGAAAATTTATTATATTTTCCTTGTTGACCCATTAATTTCACCCAGACTCTTCGGTATTTCAGTTGCAGTTGACATAAAGACGGGTTTCGAACGTGTTAGTCCTTAAGAAGCATTGACATCCATCGGTAACGGTAAATTTGCCCTATGCTCTCTGCCATGAAGACACGTGGAGGCTGCAGCTAAAGCTTTTAACCTCGGTACGAGATGGAAGTGGATGGTCAACTTCTCCCTGCAGCCCTCCACCCCACCTCTTCCGGTTACCACTGCAAAGGCGGGTTTGACGCGGTGGTAAAGAAAATGATTCACTGCCTCTATCGGGATTCGAACCTCGGTAGTTCAGACCAGTAGTTCCGTTCATCATAGCGTAGGTAATTCTGAGAAAGTTATGATGGAGGCAGCAAGGACCTCTGAAGCGTCAGTGAACTTTTACACGGCGCTACAACGTAGAAGGCAGCCATTTTTAGACTCACCGCCTCAAATCCTACATTTCATGTTTATTATACATTTTATACCCATTTGAAATTCTGTCCCTAAAAATGTTTATAAGATACTTTTTTATTATTTATCTTGATCTCAAGATTTTACTAGCATAATTCGTGATCGTCTTGAATGACGGAAACATTTTGTTCTGAAATACTCTCATTGTTTTAATTGTGTGTGGCGGAACCAGAACGGAATGTAGATAATGGACATGTGCTTAGGTTAGCGTACAATAAAGAGCTTAGACAGGCAGAGAGGTTCACTTCGCCCTACTTCCACGCTGCACCTTCACGAGTGTTCGTAACAAGCCTTGGGCTAGAGCACGGAGCTGCATGCTGAGACTGGTGAGAACAGGGAAACAAGACAATGATGCAGAGAGAGTGAGAGAGCAATGGATCAACTAACCGAAGGACTCAAGTCTGAGAGACAGATCAAGGAGTTCTTCGACCGAAGAAAATAAGTTCAAGGTTTTAAAAATTTGCAGTTTGATTTGTTCTCGCAATCTTTTGCACATTCACAGGCCGATGCAATTCATATCAGCCCTGACCTGACATTAATTGACCCCTAGAACGGCGCGACGTCTGTTTAAAAGGAGTCGTACCGTCACCCAATAAATGGGCGATTAAAAGCCTCAGACGAGCAACCGGATTATATTCAGATTTCAGTTTGAGGCAGCGGACTTGGTTTAATCCGGAGAATTTCAAGGCTACTTCTGTTCTTGTCCGTGGATTGTATGAGGTCATTTACCACCACTATTAGCCGATGTTTAATATAACTAAAGCTCGCAAGACAAAAAATCTCAGTTGTCTTTCTTATTGCATTGTTAATTATGTACGTCAGAAGGGAGTTTAGACAAGTTGTGTTGACATTCAGAGATAAAGGAACGGTTGTAATTTCGCAATATGAGAAAGTTGAAGTTCATTTACCAACAAGGTTACCAAACGTGTATGACTTGAGTATACATAGATTCATCGGGGCACATTAAACGGCTGAATTTTCGGGTCGATTTGTTTTGAGACAGACTTTCATCTGTCATTTTACCACTTCACACTGGTCACAGAGTGTTTTCGCTTTCATCTGTCATTTTACCACTTCACATTGGTCACAGAGCGTTTTCATATATGCTGGACGCAAAATATCTTTGAGCCTGAGCACTTTTATATTCGAGTATCGTAAGCAGCCTTATTCGCGGTCGAATTTTAGGTCTGTTACCGGCGTCAAATCTTTTTCAGGTTTATCAGGGAATTCGGTACAGACGATCAACTTAGCATAAGAGAATTCTGGCGCCAGTCAAACATGAAAGTGGCGATTGTAAAACATTTCCTATTTTACGCATTTTCGATACGCCATGATTCGCATGAATGTCTCCGCGTATAACGACAGCTATTGTCTGTTACTCAGGAGGAAACAAATTGACC
>NW_019059988.1:775246-794318 GCF_000696155.1 Zootermopsis nevadensis | reverse complement strand
GGGGGGGGGGGGGGTCCATGTCAGCATTATAAGAATTTAACACTGAATAATGTAACGTTTCAATTAACAAATTTCTAGCCGCAGATTTAACGTCATTGGTCGTTCACATTGGTCTGTACTGCCAAGGTCAAATCCTTTCTCTTGTGTAACAAACGTTACGTGCAATATAAAAATCTGTTTTATTTCAGTCTCCTGTTTTTATTCTAAATTTGTGCTGTGTACTGTTTTGGGATTTTTGCGCGCGTAATAAAAATAATTGCTGTACAAAAGATAACACAGGTTGCCTCGGCCAGCCGTTCAGTTTGTTTGAATATGTATGTCTGACATCACAGGCCCGATATTGATTCTGATATGGGTCAGGGTGACGAAAGGCGTGCCAAGACGTTTATCTGAGAGCGCGTCCTTCCCGACTTGCCATTTATCCGTTTCTGATCGCTGTAATATCGATCCTGGGCCCCTTAGCGACCTTCAGATTAACAAAGGGAACACTGCAATATTTATTTTTACAAATTTTAGTATTAACTGAACGAAATTAGCGTAATGTTTTACATGAACTTGGTTTATATTTTGTGCGAATCTGTATACATATAACTTGAGATTTTGTCGGCATGATTTCGGTTTTATTCGTTTACCCCAGAAAGAATTTGTGTTACGTTGATTAAAGCAGAAGTCCTGAAATGTATATAGGAGCGCTTATGAGTAGTGTTCAGTGTATATTTTTTTAAAAACACGGGATGATGTAACGTCTGAAAATGTACAGTTACTCAGATTCTTGAAAGGAAATCTTATGTTCCAATCTTCTCGCGTTATGAAATATCGCTGTAAAATGGCTTATTTGTCTTCTGTTTGTCACAGCTGTCACTCTGAGTCTCGCTGTTTGAAAGAAACAAATATTATAGTTATCCTTGTAAATCTGCAATAATCCACGAATTAATTTGTTATTCTTAATGCGTTTGGTCATTAATGTCATTGATAAAAATTGAGTTAGGCAGACTTGACGGCGTAGAAACTATTTTTGAAACCGATGTTCATGATGCTGTTTTCTTCTCTGCCATTGTGTTCCTTATCAGTTATTAACAATTATTTATTTTATATGTTGGCTTTAGTTGTTCGTGCTTCTGAATACGCGCGTGCATCACTTTTGTCAGTTTACACAGTATTACGTAACATCAGAATATTTTTGAAATCGAACGCGTTAGCCCAGTTTTTCTCTGATGCTTCATCTTGAGTTTGGCAACGATTAATTATTCTTTCCCAGAAGCCAGTCACGGTATATTTTTGCGTGAAAACACTGTTCTACGTTGTGTTATGTTCCTGCGAGACATTCCTAGCTTTTAAGGCATTTGAACAAACTCAAAAAAAACTTGAAGATGTAGTGGTGGCAGTGATGGTAAAGTTCCTCGTTCTCACATCTCGCTGTTCCAGTCCCTAGGGAAGCTGTCGTTGTTACGCATTAGATAAGGCCTTTGGCTGGTCGTCCTGAACAACGCAGGAAGGAGACAAACAGAACATTTTTCTACCTGTTACATTTGTATGCTCTATTCTTATGCGCGAAAGAACTCGCCCTTATGACGTCATTGCCGATGATGACCTGGTAATTTTTACATGTTGACGCCTACAAGAGACTTGCTGTTGAACATTTGCTCCAGGCTCGTTTGCCTTGTTTCTTTAACAATCCTGCAGCCTGAGAAAAAATAACTACTCTTAATTCTGAGATATAGCTTGTCATAAATTGAGAGTGTTTTCAATTTAAAACGCGCTCCTAAGTATTACACTTGAACCCTTCAGGTAGAAGCTACGAAATCGTTGGAAATATTAAATTCTTGTAGCTGATAACGCTCCTTGAAATCGGCGCGGCCGTGAATTTTAGATGTTTAGTCGCTCGATGAGCACTTGGTATACTTCACGGACAGTAGCAAACGTTTTCGATGAGAATTGATGTTCGAGAATGAACACGCTTTTTACACGTGATATACCATGTTCGCACCTGCGCACTGCTAGCCAGACGGGAGCTTTCGCCGCTGTCGTATATGTCTTGATGACTCTGTTTTTTGTTATATTGCTAACTCTAATTGTTTCAAAGGGATCTGTTCCCAGTCCTGATTTTGTCTGCGCAAATACTTGACCTCATCATAGTTTACTATCCTTCCTAGTATATCCCAGTATTCTAATTAAAATACACTAACAAGCATCTTACTAACACCGAGGTTGGAAGCTTTCGTCAGTTCTTGGTATGTCGTAACGTATAAATGTTCTTGTTTGTGATTTTGATTTTGAGAAATGATGCACACGTCGCCATGTCTTCTCTTAATATTTAATATTAATGTATTGAAAAATTAGCCTAATATTACGCTGAAAATTTTGTTTGATTGGTTTCTGTTCACTGGACTCGTAATCTAATCCGCCCGAGAAGATTTTATTAATCCAGTTTTTAAAAACGTAAATATTTGTTTAATACTAGAATACGAGGTTTTTGTTATTATAAACAGAGCTATGTTGTTTCGCATTCTGAAGAACCTCAGTTTGAATTTCCGGGACAGCTATTTAGTCCCTTAGAAGTAAAGGAACAGAATGAATCTTAGGTGTGACGTCGAGCCATAGACGTGAGCGATGGTTGTTTTCCGCGAGTGTTTGTGCAAACACTCGTGGTTCAACGTCCCGCGGAGGTCAGTACAGAAGTACGTACTCCTGTTTACGGCTACCGTTTGGTTTGTGGCTTTGCTTTTGATTCTGTGCGGATTATTGTGGTAGATTACACTTTACTGGAGGACAACCGGACGAATTGTTTTCTGTTCCCATGTCTCACGTACGAGTCAGGTGTTTTGAACTGGAAGTGACGGCTGGCTTTTCAGTATGTTTATACCGGAATGTTGGCAGAGGGAATATATTTCCCTTTCGAATACGGTAAAGAATATCGTAATAGGATTTAATTTTGAGGGTTATTTACAAAACAAATTCCTGACTGAACTCACGAAGCCTGCTTTCTTGTTGCATAAGATTTTCCCACTGCAGAACTTGTTTCGTTAATGGTGTATGTTTAGGTGATAGTTTGTAAGTGCGAGCTAAGTGATCTGAGGCGTGGAGTTTTAGCCGATTTGGATACTGGAATACTCTATTCGAATAGCGCCTAAGGCATGGATGATTGTTCTCGTTCAGCATTGTTCTGACCTGTGTAGTTTGAAGCCTTATAAGACAATACGTTCATGTTATTTGAGTGATGGGACTTTGAGGATGGTCGTAGGATGCTATCCTATTCGAATTAACGTACCTAATAGGAGGTTCAGTAGTAGAAGTGGTCATATAGTGTTTATTTTTTGGGAAGGTCTTAGAACTTGGCCCCAAGTTGGTCTACCGATTTTTATATCTTAAATTACTTAGATATAACGTCAACGTTTATTTTATTTCAGCAGTAAATATGCGTAAGAATCTAATCTCACAAGCACACATACATTAGATAGCGTTTTTGCTGATGTGTCGTCCGTACAGAATGCAGGTGAATTGGTTTTTAGCAGTTTATTGTACTATTAAACGTAGATTAACTTGCTATTATTAAATAAAAGTCTAGGACATACTATAGATGAAGGATGGTTCACAGAAATTCTTATAATCCTTGTTTACAATTAAACGTATATTATTTATCCCTGGAAAAGACACGAAGCTGTTTCTCAAGCATGCATTTAGAAAGGTTACAAAAGATACAGAATTTTTATAAAAGAGAAAATGGAGTAGCAACGCCAATCATATTTTTAACTTTCTTGAAACAACATTGTAGTTTATTTATTTTTGAAATTTCAGAAACGAGTATCTTCCCGCCAAAGGGTTAGTGAATCACTAGTGTATAATGTCAGCATCTGGCAACAGAACTGAGCCAGAATTGTTTCAACTTCCATCTTATGTAACTAGAAAAAATAAATGGATTGAGAATATCCTCACTGAAAATCCCGTCTCGAACACGGAAACACGAGCTGTACACGCCCGTAAGCTGCAGTTGAGGTACGCTAGCCATTCTTCGAACAGTTAATCGTAACAGCGTCCATTACGTTCTGCTAGTAGTGTTTTGCTTTGTATCTTTCTTATTAACTCGTCTGGAAGAATGGGTGTGGAATTACTCTCAAGCAAAGTCTATCACATATCGATGATTTATCAAAAACCGTCTTATGTAAAACAACAAAATATTACTAAGTTCTGTGCCAGATTTCAGGTTCCTATGGCGGCGAGTATGATGATAGATGTCTTCTGGGTTGTTGCGTGTAGTCTGGTGGGAGTTTACAGTCTTTCAAAAGTGCTTGTTCCCTGTACCTGAGTAATAAGTAGCTCTGAATCATCGGCGAACTTGTACCAGACTGCACTGCACAACAACCCAGAAGACAGCCATTTCATGACAATATTTAATTGCTGGCATTTTATAAAATTCCTGAATTTGCCTTGGATACAGTTCATTTTGGGAACAAAACTTTGTGGCTTGTTGAAAATAATTGACGCAAGGTCTTGTGACTCGGCTGATAAATCAACTAACTAGTCGATCTATTGCGACAGCTCGATTAACAACCGTTACCTGTATATTTGTGTGTAGTAAAGCGATGAATTGCAAATTAGCTGGAAGCTATATGACGAGAGGTATAGTGCGCCGTTCTGACCTACATCGTTTAATGATTAAGGATAATCACACTTGTACGACACTACTGTTCCGCCCGAAGTATTCGCTACAGCTGTCCTGGGTCCGGTAATAGGGAGTTCAATAAACCGGGGGGAATTTTCCATATCGCGTTTTGAAGTCATTTATGTAAGACGGCCAGTTAACAAGTGATATTGAGGTTTTGTAAGAGAAGGCCGCCCCTGACCTTTTTAACTAATGGTCCAATCAGTTCCGTCTCGTTTTTACGACACCTGAGTACCGACATTGCCGGTATACCCTAACTGAGATTATCTTGCACCGTTCTGGTTATATTGAATCGCTTACATTACAATGCGACATTTGTGTTTTTGGTTTTCTGAGTTGTGACGCCATGTTGTCGTGGTGAGTTCGATAATTCCGGATTGTTTACGCTGTGAAGTAAACTTTATCTTTAAATCACAATGCGTATATACCTGCGTTAGAAAGCGTGTCTTAACAAATAGTTCGGTTATGTAGTATCGAATGGCAAGCTGATGGTGAATGATGAATTGGAAAGAACGTGGAAGGAAGATGTTGCAGCCTGTTCTGGTTAATGTCTTTATCCAGCGTGTACCCGGAAAGACAGGAAACTACGGTGAACTGCAAAAACCTGCTTGAGCGCCAACAGTGTACAGGGTGGATCAGAAATCTTTGAACACGACCGAGGATGTAATTTAAAACCACAGCGCATGGCCAAAGTGTGTGCTTTTTACGGTTTGTGAGATTTCTGGTTGTCATGGCGGCGGCTGTGGATGACCTCTGGGATGGTACGTTGTGTTGTCTCACATACATTTCGGAGGTGCCTACTGTCTCCATCATCAGGGCGATCAGTCGGTAAATGTTTACGAGACTACATGGTGTAACATCCAGTTATCTTCCGTTTGCGGTGTATTTTTAATCAAACATTTGTTTTGTTCAAGGCAAAGTCTGTTATTGGAGTTCGTATTGATGCCATGATGGCAGGCCCGTCACTTGTGTTGTTTTTAATATGTTCGATTCTACAATTCTGTCCATGGTACTTCGCATTTCAGTTCTGTGCGTGTGAGGAGACGAAGCAACCAGTAAACAAAACCCGCGAATCAGTGGTTTTGTTGTTGTAGACCTTTCTGTGGCCACTGGTTAGTCGCTAGTTTTATTTTTCACCGCGGAGACCGGTGTTCGAGGCCAGGTCAGTCCGTATGGGATTTGTGGTGAAGAATGTGACGTTTTCTGTCTTCGTATGTCGTTAGGAGAATTCGAGGAGGGTAGGGGAGATTTAATCCATCCGCTCTCCCCACCTCCCCTCCCCTCACCGAATCAGAAAGACGTCACTGAACCAGCAAGTCTGATGGCCACCCCCCTCGCGTGTTGTATCCGACCTTGGCTAAATACGCTGGCAGTGACCCACAGTAGCTTTGGCCTCACGTTTGTTCCGTGCGTACGTGGCCCATCGGGCCTGTAATGTCCCGACATTTCGCGGTGCAGACTTAATGTGTGCGTGTCTGTGAACTACCGATTTGATTTCCATTGTTTATTTTATCTGTGTACTCCTTATGGAACTCAGACTATGTCGAGTTGGGATGAGTAGCGCAATGAATGATGATTTGGAAATAAATCAGCCGTGGCCTAATTCAGGGTACTATCCCTGCATTTACTTGGGGGACTTAGGAAAACCACGAAAAGCCTGTCTCCGGAACGAGACTTTAACCCGGGACTAACATATATTTTCAAAGTGGGGGTGAGATCTCTTTAGATGAAATATCGTTTTATGAGTGGGAATTTGTAGAAAATACTATCGTTTTTCCTGTCCAAATAATATTAATGATTAACTGCTGGTTTAACTTTGTTAAACGAATTTTCAAGTCCTGACAAGTTCCTCAGCGAGTCGTGTTATTTGTTTGCAGGTCGCACTGTAACATTGGGAAATTGTAATCGTGCCACAGTGTAGTTTCCACGTACATTCTTATACATCTTGTCATTCTGAATGCCTCTGGCTGAAGTAGAAATCTTGTTTATTATTATACCTACATTGCGCATGCGTTACCTTAATTACCTTCCACGTAAAAGTAACAGATAACATTGGAAAACATAAAGTTTCATTGCAGGATAAGATAAAGATCTTCTGGGTTGTTACGCCATGTTGGCTAGTAGAAGTTTACCAGCGTTTGAGAGGTACTTGCTGCCTCCATTATCAGGGCGATGTGTCATCTGACCGTCGCCATGGTTTTAATTTTAATAGTTAGGCGTACCTAAGCTTTGATGATTTATGAATTGGGCATTTTAGTTTTTCTGCCTGCTCTAACGAAAGTCATTTGTTCCCAGGAAGGTACCGTTATGAAATTGGCTTAAGTTGGGGTATTCTTGCCTTGGGATCTGAGGTGTGGGCCTTGTGCTGCTTGGTCGCTGGGACCGTGGGTTCGAATCCCACTCAAGCCACTAATGTCTGTGTTGTGCTGTCCTGTGTACAGGTAGAGGCCTTGCGACGGGCCGATCCCTCGTCCAAGGAGTCCTACCGAATGTCTATAGATCAAAACCAACGAAAAAAAGTTGGGACCCGCAGTGCTCAGGCACTTGAAGAACGGATCGTTCCCAGAATCCCAGTATTCTTACCTTAGGAACTGACGGTCCTGTCGATGAAGCGTAGCCTCAGTTGAATAGTGTGGGGTCATTGAAGGTTACCCGTTCGAAAAATAAGTCACCGTACAAGAACACAGGTCATATGCAAACTCAGATATCCCTGATTTAAAGCACTGCGTTCTTTTCTCATGGTTACAGTTGGTTTGTGAATGATACCAGTTCAGTTTATTTAGTGTGTCCAGTGGTAAATTTAAACGCGACTGACTTCCAGTCTCTCCGCAGGAACTATGTGAACTGCACTGCAAAGTGGTAAAAGCGGTTGCCATTGAAATTATTCATACGACATTGTAACTGTGTTGAGTATTTATTGTTGATTTGATTTTTTATGTAGCGAAATTTGAATAATGTTATGTGAATCTTGTAAGTCTTGACGGTGTGTCATGCATTTCCTTCCGGTAACCGGGAAGTAACAATTGCGTATAACTTTGTTAGTGGACGGCACTGTATATAGATGTGATCTGATAGTTGTGAAAGTATATGACCATTCTTTATTGCTTTGAATAAAGGCAAATGTTACGTTAACATACCTCTGGTTTGAGGAATTGTGTATTGGTATTTACGTGCCTAATTTCTTATAATGCCGTTTTCATGTTGTTCAGGTATGGCATCATTGTCATCGTTATACTGTGTATGTGGACATTATTATGTAACGCGTGAGGTTGGTTCGTTCAATTACGTAAAGTTGTTTAATGGATGGATTGTGACATTTTCTTGTTTGTTTCTGGGTTTTGACTTCTTATTACTCAACAGCACGTGGAAAGTTTCAGACCAAGAGCGATTAAATGATCTCAGTGTGAAATATGTGTGTGTTGGCGTGTGTATGCTCTTGGGTCTGGATGTCATTATGGGAAACTGTAAACAAATTATTTGCTGCCTAGGGTAGCTTAAGTAATTACAAATGTATACCGAGCCTCACAAATCCCTTATAAATTTGGGAGTCGCTTCCAGAGTCTATGATCCAGTAGTAACGCATATAACAGAACGGAAATAATGTGTTCGGCATGTTGTAGTATAAAATTAAATATGATTTTCATGGATCAAAACATGTTTTAAGTTACTATATGGCATGAATTTGGAAATATTAGATTATACGCACACTTAAATAAAACAGCAGAAAACGTGCAGACAATTCTAGATGATATGAGAATTTTATACGTCGTACCGATCTGGCCCCGGGATTTGTGATTTATGCAGAAATCTGCGTACTTGTATTGTAACTACAGTACCACTTGTTGAATTCACATTGATGTTGGAATGTGAACATTGTTTTCCGATATGAGGATTTTCATCGTCGCGTGAGGGTATTATGTGAAAGCGTAAATAAGTTCTTCGGTGTTCTTGTACACAAATCAGCAAATTGAGCATTCAGAAAGAATTTGCCAATCTTATGAAACATGGACGACTTGAGTTCTCAGTCTGTTTCTGACCAAACTTATAATTCTTTCTATCCTTGTATTGTGATCCCGCTGTAGATTTGAAATTTCTATTTTGAAACAGATTAGCATCGTATACAGAACTTCGCTACTACTCAACTTCACCCATCGTCGTAATGGCCTCGTGTTGTTTTCTTTGAGGTACGACCTCAGTTCTTAAATACTATTTAGACTAGTAGAATATCGGTCATTCCTTCACACGTTGAGACAGGTACCTTACATACTATCAATAGACTTGCTGTATTATTAGGCGTTCTTTACGAGTGAACGTAAACCGAAAAGAAGCCTTTTGGCACATGTCCATATACTTTGAATTAATTTTCTCGTAAAACCCGTGATATATGCCTACATGCCGAATTAATAATTGTTTTTGAGTTGTAGGTAAGTTGTTGTGTGTATTGATATGACCTTCGCTACTGACATACGGCTGGAGTTTCCGACTTACGAGCACAATGCATTTTCAGCTTCTGCGTACACAAGGTCACGTGTTTTCTTTCATTGATACGACCCTCGTTTTGAAGTAAAATTACATTTTACAGTAGATTTTAATACTACAAATGTTTGGGGAAACTTCCATATTCACTCTAAAACTTCTTGACGATGGTGAAGAGTCAATTGAATAAAAATTTACTTGGACTTTTACGTTTTATTACTAGACGATGGATAATATCCAAGTAAATTTTTATTCAATTGTCCATATTCACTATTTTAAATTTTAAATTATCAAGAACTTTGTAAGTTGGCTGGTATGGGTCGAAAATGTTTCTTTTAGAAACTGGGCCAAGTACTTACACTCCACTCCACGAAGGCATTTGGGAAGTTGGAGTAGTTACACAAATTATTATACCCTGAGCATTACACAGCTACTCGCTCTGGGCCCCATAGTCACGGGCTAAGAGGAGGCTGGGTGTGTCCTAGAGACGGTCTACACGTGGTGGCGAAGATAAAAATTAATTCCACTGCCGGGAATCTAACCCCAGTCGTTTATTTATAAGAATCGTATAGGCCCTTCAACGTAAAATTTTTGTCTTATATGTATAACTATGGTGCGAAATATTTCTCGACGTTCATATTATTTATTGAGATGTGTCAAATATTGCCTTGCGTGTTCGAGTTAAGATATTCACCGATATGGGCACAAATTAAATTTAACCCACAAATACAAAATGTTTTCCTTGTATAGCCGCGATTTTACGTTCATGGAATCCAACAGACAGCGAAACATGCCTGGAAAGTAACCCAGCACAGATTATTACGTACAAACATTTACTTTTGAACTTGTAGGAAACAGTTAAGTGATATCAACATGATAAGAATGGATAATCATTCTTAAGTAACGCCTTTGGAAGCTTTGTGTTCGCTGATGTGAAATACACTTTTCTTGTATTTAGAAAGCTAATTGGATTTACAAATATCGTACCTATTTGTGTGACGACTGCTTTAGTTAGTTTCAAGTTTTCAGATTCATGACAACAGTTGACGAGAGTTTACCAGTTAGGTATACTTTTACGCTATAATCCGCTTGTTATTCTGGAATTTAGCCCGAAAGTAAACACGATGATAGAAGAGGAAACTGAAAAAGTAATAAACTCGAATAATCCCAGAGTTTTGGGTTGACAGGCCTGCGTTTAATAAAAAAATCTTCGCATTTAACCGTTTTAAAGATCAGTTGTATGGGCAAATAACTCGGCATGTGGGTGACGTCAGAATTGTAGGAAGTTGACAGTGATTCAAAAATATCCTTGGACTCGACAACAGCAGACTTTTTCAGAACTGAAACCTCAGATGCTTTCGTCATGGCGTGGCCAAGACTTCTGCTGCGACCTTTACGAACAGTTTGTAACGGTCCACTTCCACGCCAAGTTTGTTTGTTTGTATCTGTAATTGTGTACCACTTTATTTAATCGGGAACTCTTCATTTTTCCCCACAGAGTGCATTTGTGGGTTTCGTATGACGCACAGAATAAACAGCGCGTGTCTCATTAAACATCATTAACAAATTGATCTTTGTAATGGAGAGGTGTTCTCTTTGAGATACTGATAGAACGTTCAAATAGTATTTACACTAGCTTCAGAGGGTTAAATTAACCCATCTCGTGTTCTGTGGATGCTTGTTAGTCAAATATTGATTTTTGTGCATCACCAGTCAGTAACAAAGGACCTTGTGATTCTTATCGTAATCATCACAGTGTATCATCAATGTCATGCTCTTCCACTGATTGTGCCGGTGGGTAAGTTAAGAGCAGAAATTGATCAGTTCTGTTAAATTTTTCCGATTTGTCCCTTTTAGATTTTTCAGTAGGAATTTCAACTTTCATGAAATTAGACAAGGATACTGGCGGATCACCTGTGTGTATTTTTCTGCTTGGTCGTATTAACCTCATTTTGCTGTACGTTTAATAGATGAAAATAAATTTTTAGATGTTCGAAATTATATGAAAATAGGCCTACAATTTTAATATATTGCCAAGTGTGGTCAATGTTGGCAACATTTTTTAAATTATTATATGCCTCTAGACAAATTTCAAATTTTTATTCTTTGTTTCAAGCTAATTAATTTTCCCTTGCCTGTTCTTGTTTCTTAAAGTTCTGCACGTTTAGAGGCCAGCAGTCAGGCTGTTTTATTTCAGTTGAAAATGTAATTAATTAGAATTTTATATGTCTCTGAGTTATTATGGTAATGTCGCTGTTCCTTTATGCATAGGTTGTAGTCGTAGTTTTCTGCCAACTTGTATTATTTACGCAAATTAATAAAAACGTATACACCAGTACAAGAAATTTAATAAAATAGTAATAGTAATAATAATTGCACCAGTGCAGACGAGGTTGGCGTAAAATTGACCCTGTCATCGAGTAAAAGTACAGTAGCCTATATATAATGCAGCTGTTCAGAAGCTTTTTTTAATAAGAATATGAACGTCTACATCCCTTAAAATATGATAGAAGCCTTAGTTTTATGTATAATGTTCAGATAGTCTCTGTTTATTGGGATTGGATTCTGCAATCGAAACTTTTTAGTTTGCATGCTTGAAACTAATAATTTTTATATGCTTTCTCAACTCGAAATAATGTAGACTGGCTTCGGCTCTAATGTTTGTCATGCCTTTGGCATTTTGTGTGTGTATAAAACATAACAATATCTTGTATTTATTTATTCATTAATTTCTACATTGCCCCAGCCTGGTTTATTCAACGATGCTTTCAGTTGCTTGAATTAGTGTCGAATGTTAGGATTTTTGGTGAATAAGGACTGGAAAGGATAGAGCAGGAAGTACTCATGACCTGATTTAATGTACTATCCAGTCATTTTTCTGGCGGGACTGAAGCAGACCACGAAAATATCGAGTTAGTTTAGCGGATCTCCAGGTCAGGATGACGTATGTATCATCATGACCTATTTCAGATATTATCCTGGGACTTTCTTAGAGGGACTGAGGAAAACCACGAAAATCTCAAAGTCTTTTTACCGATCGGGATAAGGCAGGGAACGGTCGTAACCTAGTGTGACGTAATATCCTGTCCTTTTGCTACATGGGGGAAAAACACAAAAATATAACGCCGCGACAGCTGGTCCCCGAATCGAGAATAGAACTCGGAGCCTTCGAATATAAAGCCTGAGTGATATTCAGTCCGTGTGTATGGAGAATATGTTTTGTTTTGATATCGAGGAAATAGCTATTTTCGACGAAAGTATTTTTTCTATTAACTTATAACTGATGCTGTACTGCATGTAAACTCTGCATGCCCTATGCAATGTATTTACACGGTAACCGTCTTAATGGAATTGTTTGTGTAATATGCGAAATTAATACATGGTGCGCCTTTAACACTTATTTGCATTTCAAACGTTACGAAATGCACCAGTGTCTCCACCCACCCGCTGCACCCACCTTGGTCACCAGGCCGCAGTAGCGTATACTGTATTCAGTATTGATTTGCCTGGTAGCTGCATTGCTGGCTGCGTCCCACCCCTGCCAGGGCTGGTGAATTCTCTGTCGGTTACCTATAGCCTACAGGTTCCCTATATATACCTGCTACGGTCTATATTTAGCTTTTGAACTCTCACTTCACTCTCTGGTCTGGGGCTCAAAAAACGACTTCATCTACGCCTTCCAAGACGTTTCCAGTTTGTACATCGTATGCGATCCATTTGACCCGAATCGTATCTTATTTATATCTCATCAGCCAAGAATATGGTAATTGTTGGTGCATCTCAAGTAATGATGTCTGTAGTGACAAGATACTGCCACTGCCTCTTTAGAAACCTGGCCCCACCTTGAAGCACGAGTGTTTAACGCGCATGCGCAGAGCCGTTCGAACACGCGATCTAATAACATCGGCCGATTCCCATTTATCTACTAATCTTTTATCAGAAGAAATGTACCTCATATGATACGTTTTCTTACAACAAAGAATGAAGAGAGGCAATTCAGGAGCATTTATTCGTCAAAGAGGATAATTCAAACAAAGCAAAGCAAGAGAAATGATTTACCATGGTGTGGTTTACTGTAGTAAAGAAGCTAAATATACCATTGTCAGTTCCAATCGGGAAATTTTGCGACAGTCTTTTGTAGTAGCATAGGTAACATGTGTTCTAAACAAGTCAAAACAGATAGAACCATTCCAAATAACAAACCAGATATAATCAGAAACAAAAATGGAATTTCCCTCTTAATTGATATAGCAATACTGACTGATAGGAATGTGATTAAGAAGGAAGTTGAGAAGATCTTGAAAAAGAAGTACCTTCTCATTGAAATACAGAGAATGTGGAAATGAAAGCAAAAATAATTCCAATAATTATAGGAGCAACTGGAACTGTCTCTAAATCACTTAGAAAATATTTGGCCAACATCCCGGGCGAACACGACATCAGGGAACTGCAGAAAACTGCCATTTTGGGATCTTCATACATCATTCGAAAGACGCTGTCGTAAAATATGTAGTCATCTCTAACAATAAAACTATATAATAGATGTAACACGTATTAAAAACAAAATGTATTTCGGAAATAGCTGCTGCCCTGTGTACCTCAGGGGCAAGGTTTGTCTCGGGTACATGGAAGTAAATACCCTATAAAGTGGTGAATAGATGGAATAATAATAATAGAATATTTTTGTGCAATTAGTTGGAAACTGTCAGCAAGATGACAGGTTATGTACGGACTGGACGACTACTTAAGTGCCATTTGACGGTTCTACAGCGTTCATAATGGCCTCATGCCGCGTGTATCGTGAGTACTTGTTTCACGGGAAATGAAGTTGGCCTCTGCAGGTCCACTGTTGTATGTACGTGCATTGTTCAAGTCAGAGTAAAGTTGTATTGTGTCGTCGAAATGGATGTTTGTAATCTTGTTTTCGAAATGTGTTTAATGACTGGATATTGTATAAGAGGATGGATACTCCTCGTACTGCTGTGTGTTGTGCAAGGCGTCGGTCGGAAGATCTGTAGTGTAATCTGTCGCCAATGTTAATATTAAAGGATATCGGGATTTGCTACGGCATTTCTGACTCCGGATTCAAGCCAACTGATCCTGTGTTGCAAACCAAGTACATTATCCTTAGGCAAGTTTCCTGATACGATTGCCTGCCGTGACCGATGTTTTGAGGCTTCACCCAAGTGTCGAAAGCAGCATATAACATTGACGTTTCTGTTCATTTATGTTTGCAGAAAACTGTACCTCAATTTGACGAGTTGTGTATAAATATATTCTACTATATTTCCTTTAAAATATTGGAATATCGTCTCAGTGACTCAACGGACACCCACCTGTTGTCATACTACCAGGCCTACACATTAATCCTCTACTGTTGTCCTGTTTATTTGTCTGTTGTCACTGTGAGTCAGGTGAAAGAGTTTCATGTTAAATCTTTAAAACGGAAAGTAACGTAAATTAAGCTCATGTTCTTGGATATGTCAGCCTGTTTCTTACGTCTCTGGAATGAATTCAGTTTTTCTTGTCCACATTACTGTATTCTCGTAGGTTACGTGCAAACGTACAGATGTGCAGCTGTATTAAACGTGCACCGCCTTGGGTCCGGGTGTCAGGATCGATGCCTGGTGATGGTCTTGTCGCGCAGGTCTGTCTATCTTGACAACGATTGAATTTTCCAGCACTCTGTTACTTTAATCCAGTTTCAGGCTTATGCCCAGTTCTCGTTAAGTACCAGATGACAGTCTGCATGGTGTCGTGTAGACTCGTAAGTTGATGCAAGTGTTTCGGAGAAACATACTGTCATTATTTTTAGCCCTGAGGATGTTCTGGGTTTCGACTCTATGTAAAATCACATGTAGGTGGACATCTGCCTACTAGTCTACGCGGCTTTATAACCCAGAAGAACATTAGAATTCTTACACGGCAGTCTTCATTATCAGAACTATATATGATATGACCTTTTATTCAAATACCTTAGACCGTGTTTGTTTACCTTGTTTTGGGTCATTAACTCCGCTTTATCATTTGTATTAGCTTATTGGCGCCGAGTGAGATTCTAAGATCATGATGTCTATAGAGACGCGAACGAATTTGGTCACACATTTATCTTTGAATCTCCCGTTATTTCGAAATTTGCCTTCATATTTTTGAACTCTTAGACAGTCTTTATCCTTAAAACTACCGTCGATGAACGATCCATAAGTTGGATGACAGTAGGATGTCGAATAAGTCATAATACAGTACATATATAGAAGTACAAGTCATGCTGTTATAGAATGTTTACATTGTGTGATGTACGAGGTGCGATCGGAAAGTTTCCAGACTGCGCGTATAAAAACCCGTACACTTATCTCAGGTATTAAATTCATCCATCACCCTCGAAGTAGTTCCCCTGGGAAGACTAATATTAAGCGACGTCTGGAATCGAACCCGAGACCTTTTCATTACTAGTCTAGAAGTTAGCGTACAAAAAAGTAGGTCAGTATGACGACAGCCAATCATGTGAAGACGAGAGTAGAACCAACTCCAAAATGTACAGGATTGATGAAATATAATTGAGATTTCAGGTTCTCGCGGTAGCGAGTATGAAGATGGCTGTCTTCTAGGTTGTAGCCCCGTGTAGCATAGTAGACGTTTACCGACGTATCAGAAGAGCTTGCTGTCTGACGACGATAAGACTCAAGCAAGCACTTCCGAGACTCATCGGTAAAATGAAATACCGCCATTGAACACGATCCTGAGCCAGTCCCTTCCACAATCGATCCTCACAACCCATGTGTTGAAAATCGATACGTACCTATTTACATCTCGTTCTTCCAAGTAGATAACTTTCAAGAGGTTTCCCCGTCATAATTCTGTATGCATTCTTTGTCTGGACAATCTTAGCTACATTTTAACTGTTTTGTGTCGCATTATGATGTTGAATTATCAAGGGACTGTTATTATTACGAAGATCGTGTTCAGGGTGAGAGCTTCTTCAATTTGTGATGCCAACGACAGTATCGCAAGCACTTCGCTGACTGGGCAGTACAATTGAGTACAGTTCAGGTATCGTCGTGGACTGTGTTTCGACTTTTTTTTTTCTAATTGGTGAAATTGGAAGGTTTCTAAAAAGAAATATGGTTACACAGAAAGTTCAGGTCGCTTTCACTTGCAGACGATACCTGATAATGTAAGAGTAGCAATTACTCTAAGAACTGGACAGAGCATAAGTGTTTTTGCCTAATGTTCAACAGATCAAATTAAATAGAAACGTCTACACCTTTAAGTGACGAAAGTGGGAAAGTTTACACAGCGGATTTTTAATTATTTATTTAGCAACCAGCATTAATTTGTGAGATTTCAGTTTCTGACGACGTTGAGTCCGAGTTGTAGGGCCGTGTACTGTGGTATATTTTTTCCGACGTTTCAGATGTGTTTGCTGACTATCTTGAGCATTAATTTATTGTAGGAGCATATGTAGGTATATACAACCTTACAACACTGTATATTGCGTTGCTAAAAAACATAAATGTCCTTTTTATTGAATACTACAGGTACTATAACGTAAATATTCTAACTGAAAGTATCAGCCTCCTATCCAGTGGGTACCGGGTTCCTTTCCCGTGCTTAAACCGCGGCAGGGGCGTGACGCAGACCGCTCACCACCATCTAGTGCCGAGGTTAAGAATGAATATGAGCTATACCTCATTTCCCCCTGAGTGCTTACCTAGCTTTTACACTGGCATCACTGTTGCGTTAAGTTTATGCAGTCATAGCACTGTAAACAAATTTCACCCAGGTTCCTGCAAAACAGGCCTAAGGAGGCTGAGATGTGGCAGTCCACGCCCATGTTGTTACTCAGTGACGTCACAACTGTGCGTTTTATGTTCCCTTCGAAGGTTTGACTTTTATTTCCACGTGGAAAATTGATTTTCAGTTGAATTTGTCGGGCTTTGAAGTGTCAGCGTTTCACATATTTTGACACGCTGAGACGGTTAAGTTTAAGCCTAACGATTGTGGAAGATACTTGACGTTTAGGTTAGAACTAGCTGTTCCCTCCACGTTTGAAATATTTACTGAACTTTACCGTCACGTGTCTTTTGTTTTCAAGGGCGCTGGGTCAGTGAGATAAAGAAAGGGCATGATTCAGCTAGCATTCGCCCATTTCCACATTTGATTCGAAGGCTGCGTGTTACAGAAAATCACATCTATCGTCAGCATCTTACGCGTCAGGATATTGGATTTTGTCTGTGGGAAGTAAGAGTAGAATCCGTCATTTCATTCATTATAGGAATAATATGTTGTCCATTGTATCATGTATATTTGATATAGACGACGTTTCGGGAATGGGGTCTGCTCCCGTCTTTATGTGATTGGTTTTCAATATTTTGACAGTTTCTTTTAATAACTGTTGACAACGGTTGGAATTGAACCCAGAACGTTTTGGATGCAAGGATAGTATGCTAATCAGTAGGCCATCGGGGTTGCCTTTCCCGACGTACATTTAATTCCAGATCCATACCGGATGTAGAACGATTCAGTAAGGGTTATTATAGGACCACTATTTTGGACATTGTCTGGGCTATGGTTAGCATATTAGCCTAGGGTTTTAAAGGTCCTAGGTTTGATCCCTACCGTTCCCACTCCCGAGACATGTATGTCAAATATTCCTCAGATAATACGCAGTGTACAACAGTGTTTTTATAGTGAAAATTGATAAAAGATGTTTTACAAAACCACCGCATTGTACGAGTATGTTCATGTCAGTTTTCTAGTTGCTTCTCATATCGGCTACTTGACTAGGTTCGTCAACAAAATAGTGGAAGTGTAAAATATTTGAAGAGAATGTGCAAGTTGAAGATTTCCGTCTTCTGGGTTGTTGCGCTGTGTAGTCTGGTCGACCATACTACACAGCGCAACAACCCAGAACATCGACCAGACTACACAGCGCAACAACCCAGAAGACAGAAATCTTCATACTCATCGCCCTGATGACGGAGGCAGTATGACCTCCGAAACGTTGGTAAACATCTACCAGACTACACAGCGCAACAACCCAGAAGACAGAAATCTTCATACTCACCGCTGTGAAAACCTCAAATCTTATAATGCGCAAGTTATCTTGCGAGTTGCCTTCCTAGTTGCCGGCCGCATCAAGGTCGTTCGACCAGATGTTCTTGTGGCTGTTAACAAAACATCGGTACAGTTTACGGTTATTTTTAAAGATCTCCCTTTCCTTACTGACTTATGATGTACTCCGCTAAACCCGCCTGTGCTGGTGTTAGCGGTTACTGACAGCACGCAGTACTGCGAGCTAGTGGTCGTCGAAGCATCGGAGCGGAGCACGCATTTCCTTCCACCCTCTCCCCTTTTCCTTCACCTAGATGCCAAGACGACCTGCCTGTGCAGGTGAAGCGCAATGCGTGTCCTTGCAGTGTCCATGACCTGGTTGTGATATTCGCTTTTCGTGATCATTTTTCAGAGACCGTTTTGCGACCCAATAGTGGTCTTCTGGGTTTTGACGCCGTGTAGACTTCTAGATAGGTACCAACGATTCTTACTAACATACTGACTTCATCTTCAGTGTTAAAGAACGTTGGTACCCACCTGCAAGTCCGTAGTTTGTGGTAACCCAGAAGACTTCTTCCATGGACATCTTCACCATCATCAGAAACTCGGACCTCTCACGAAGGAAGAGCTCGTCGCCATTTTGAAATTCGCACGCCGTAACATGAATTAATTCGGTTTTTGGCCAGAAGGTGGGATTTCTCGATTGTTACCAAGTACACATGTCCCGACCGGACACCTGTAAGGATAAAAGTGGTTCCATTTAGGTGTGTTGTTATTTGGTATTTATAAGAAATAAAACACGTTTTATGTAAATTTATGCACGTATTATAATTCCGTTAAACGACAAAATTTCAGTGGTAGTAAATGAGTGTTGCAGCAGTG
>NW_019059988.1:762107-773410 GCF_000696155.1 Zootermopsis nevadensis | reverse complement strand
AATTCTAGAAGACACCCATATTCATACTAGTCGCCGTTAGAATCTCAAATTTCAGCATTTAAGATTTTGTGTGTATTCACTAGATTTATGGATTTTCTTTGCTGAGTAAGGTGATTGAAACTGTTTCTTATACCCCAGCTGCAGAAAGACACCGAGGTAGCAGACATTCTGTTCGAACACGCGGTTTTCCACCGTATCATCACGTCTTTGCTTGACGCTACATTTAACAAGTGGGTTGGCCGAAGTGGATGATGTTTCGGGTGTCCGCTGTTCCTTTATTTTCATATCTGTAACTATGTCAAGGACATTTTTTTTCCTTCCATAATCCTTAAGGGAATTGCAAGAAAAATCCTTGATGCATTGATGAGCGTCTGTGGATGTAGAGTATGGACGTATACAATAAATTACTCCAGTTTGGAGGTACAGTCACAAAGAAGACGAAGACAACCAATTATATTTGTGTTGGTCTATGGGGGGGGGGGGGGGGGGTTAGAGCGTGAGTCTGCTTGAAATGTCTGTATTTTATATTTAGAACCCCCCACTCTTTGGGTACAGCGGCTGTCCTACCACACTTCTGTCTGGCACACACTCGTGTCGTGGTTAAAAGGACACTATGTCCTTCCTTGTGGTTATATCGTGGTGGTCTATATTAGTACTGTGCAAGCGAACTATCGGCTGTGACTTGCCAGAGGGTCAAGAAACTCAGGTGTCGCTGGCAGTAATTCCGCCATTTTACCGACAACAGGTGCTGGCTGCAATAGGAGTTTAGACGTGTTAAGCAGTACGATGTTTTAAGGTCGTTCAGTTCATAATGCACAACGGAGAAATATGACATTTTAGGTTCCTAGATAATGTATTTTAACAGCATTCAACTATCATAGTTTTCAGTTGTTACGTGATGGTAAATTGCATGTGTCTGTTCGAAGGTGGCTATCTTCCGGGTTGTGCGGTCCGGTATAATTAAAGTTCTAATGATGGAATGATCAAAGACCTCTGAAACGTTGGTAAACTTCTAACAGACTACACGGGACTACAGCCTAGAAAACAGCCATCTTCGGACTCATCGCCAGTGAGAGCCTCAAATCCTACTGCATAATAAAAACTGAAATCACATCCTTTAGAGTGGCCTTTCCGTTATGTGTTCGTGTACTTCGTTTCGTGTATACGAAATGCCTGTCGTGTGCAACACTAAAGATTACTGCGGTCAGAGGATCCGAATAGGACCAGAAGATAGTTGTAGGATTGTAATACACTTGTTCTGGATTCTCGTAGATTCACATATTGTCATGCGTTATGTTTTTACCGAAAGAAATTGTCAGTTTCTTATAATTTTATAAGACATATTAATCTATAATAATATTTACACGTTTTATGTATTTAACAGCCCTAATCAGGTTTTGAAAATGGCGCCACAAATGTGTTCTGGAAGTGTAGGTTACAAACGCTTCCTTGTTTTTATTATGAACCAACTGGAAAAACCGTGTATTTTTCGACAATTTATATTGTGTAAAAACAATGTGGTATATATATATACACACATACACACACGCTTTTATAAGCAGTTTTGACATTTGATTATGTTGGCTCAAATGTCGTCTATTTCGTATTTGTTTCTTATTTTGACACCAGCTGTTTGGATGGCACTTTGCATATGAACATGATTCTGGAGCATTAACGCAATTTGGTTCCATGTAATCTAAAAAGCCTGTACCGAAGGTCGTCATGTTGTTTTGGTGGGCCCCATTGTACGTTTACTTTTATAAACGCATTTCTTGTTTTAAAATTGAAAATACTCTTTTTGTTTATTTGTCACCTTCATTTTACGTCCTAATCAAGACTGCGTAATTCAGTAGGCCGGTAATATTCAACGCCACGCTTCTCTGTTGACGTTTCGTGTTTGTTTTGTTTCGCATCTGGTGGCGTTGAGTTATTCCGATCGCGGGCCGAAGTGCACTAAAGCATCGTACTTCCTGCGGACGAATGTTTTAAAATAGGTCATGATTGAAACCTCCTTCTCCCTCGATCTGCACATTTAGGCGCGTCGCAGAAACACACGATGATTTTTCCCCAATGCCATTCACCTCGGCCTTGGCCTTGATCAGCTACGTCGACCGACGTGAGTCACGTGTTGCGTGTCTGATTCGCTTTCGACTCAAATGTCAGGGCTGTTAATGCCGATTTGCTTGTGTCTCGTTGAGTTTTAGGTGCTGTTCAATAAGTCTGTATTTTGATAACAGAGTAGTTTAGATATTGTCTTTAAGATTGTCATGGTCGTTCTTTCAACGTCCCCTGTACGGGATGTAATTCATTGAGTGGCGTTTCTCTACGAGTCGAAATTTGCCGGGGCGGACAAGTACCCTTCAGTCTTTCCTTTTCGTTTCTTTCTAGTGTATTTTATGTGGACGGTCGTATTATATTTTAAGCCGCGTTTAAAAAACATAAACGTAGGACTGTGTTATCAGTAATGATTCTTATACAGTTTGAGGTTAGAGTTTCTAACGGCGTTGAGTGTCTGTCGTAGTGTTCTGGGTTGTTACACCCTATGGCCTTGCCAGTGGTTACCAACCTCTCGGAGGAACGTACAGCTTCCAAGTTCGATGCTGAATCGTTGGTAAACACGTTTAACACAATGACCATGTTTGTCCACTGTAATTTGTTCCAAAAAAACTGGATTTGAACCATAATAGTAGGGTAAGAATTAAATAAAAAACTATTAACTTTTGGGTATCGGATTTTGAATATTTAATGCCCTGATTTCCACTTATTCCGAGGACTGAAAGAACTTCGAGGAAGAATAAATTCTTGTTAGTTGGAACATTATATCTTCTTAGAATATTTTAACATGGGACGAAGTTTGTAAGATTTTCACCAATGTATTACCCAAATTTTGGACTATCGCTACATACAATGCAGGTAAAACAAATTTCTTACGTTTTGAACAGTCTTGTATCTTTCCGATGATATATTCCCTCTTTCTGGTCTGATGTTTCCCTATTCACAATTCGTAACTTTTCTTGTGTCTACCATCACCTCCTCTTACTTTAAAGTACTCTCATTCATGAAGAAACAAAGTGCATGTACTTCGCTCTTGTTCAGTGCCTCTAAATGCCCCAGAAATCATGCATTACGAGATGTTTTATAGTGATCTACGGAGTTAGGAATGAGTAGTGGACACTGCCAAAATATTTCCGGAATACAACAGATGTCAACGGCACTTGGCAGTATTTTAAAGCTTGCAACCTGTGCAGAAAGTTTAACGACGTAAATGTATTAAAATAACAGCGGTTGTTCATTCAAGTATACGGATTTAGATCCAGGTTCACCTGCGGTCCGCAGGTTGAACGACCTTGAATTAATACATCAACTTTGTTCGGTGTGACTTTAACAGGTGTTTAATTGTCTTGCTGATTTCTAACTACGCAACACAATATGTTTTGAAGCGTTTCATCGGCGCAGAAGGAAATGTCAAGATTTTGATACTGGTGCGTGGTTTTTTTCACATTGTAAGTGAGGTTTCATTATCACGAGATATTTCTCATAGCGGAAAGATAAACTCCAATTGTGTACGTCTTTTAAAAATGCGTGTAATAGGCTTTTCATTCTGATTTATTGTAGATGAAACCTGTTGTTGCAAAATGTATATCACTAGAAGTATCATATTGTACAGAGACAGAAAATGTATTTGGTTAACTTTCACTACACTAAAAACGTGTTAAATAGACGTTGTACACCGTGATAGGATTTATACAGAGTGATTCAAAGGTTCCGTGTGTGATACGTACTAGTCACATGCGCCACCTATGGCGTATGTGCAAATGGACTTTTGAATCAGCCTGTAGTTATGCGTCTTTGTACCAGGAGCCGTTCATTTTTTCATATTCAATTTTTTTAACTTATTTTAAACATATGTCCATTTCCTTTTGTTATATTTCTGTAAAAGTAAACTTCATACATAACTGTAACATATTCTCTACTTTCTTACCCAGTGGAGGTGTTGGAAGTTTCCGTTAGCCCCCTAGATGTGACAGGTGATATTTTAACCCTTGCATAGCAATCTAGTGGTTTATTTTCGTTCAGTTCAGTGTGATAAAGTACACGCACGATGGACTCGCACACACAAGTTACTTTAGCATTTAATTCCTTTCATTACCGCCGGTTATATTATGTACTTTCGCAGCCTGAAATAACTACCTCACTGACGCTGAAGTGCCAGCTGTTTCGTATTTGCATTGGAACATTCGCCCCTCCATCACGCCATCACCACAGACGTGGATTCTTCGCACGTGTGGCTACCTATGTCAGTGTGACGCACTTACCCGCTCTGCCAAACCTCAGAATACAGACATCCGCGACATTTCCTAATAGCACGTCTCGAAAGTCCGATTTTCCAAGGACCCGGGAGAAATTAAGTTCTTGAAATTTCTCAAATTGCCATTGCTGGTTCATATTATTTCAAACTATATAGTTAGTTAAACTCCTAAGCAATGTCCAGATTTGGCATATTTCGTAAAAAGTAATTCTACTCATCGCCCTAATGATGGAGGCAGTAAGTACCTCAAACGTCTGTCTGTTTCTCGACCAGACTGCTCGGCACGATATCTCACAAGACATTTAACTTCTCATTTGTCGCCGTAAGAACCTTAAATCTCACAAAGTATACATTTCGTAAATATGTGAATGGAAGTGCATGGTTGTCCATATGTGAATTCTCATCGGTTTAAAGGAATTAATTAGAGGTAGTTAGAACGAAAATAAATTCTCTCTTTATCATTTGTTAAGAAGTCGCTTAGAAAGGTTCTGTATCTAAGTAGGAAGCTACTTGAGACTACGCACAGGTATTTTTGGAACACGTGCCTTTTGCCAGGTTGCAAAGTCCAAGTTACCAACTTTCAGTTGAAGGTGGCAGCTACTGGCTGGATAGTTCGCTCATTACAGATATAATGTATTTAAACACATTAGCCGCTAAAGCAGGACACTAGAATTACCATTGTTTATCTCAATACGCTGTTGGTCAATAAATTCCCAGACTTCTATTAAACCCTAAGTTTCATTACCATGTTCACAAGAGTCCGTCACTGATCTCTGCTCTGAGCTAGATTAATGCATTCCACACCCCCACATTATATTTCGGGAACATTTATTTCCATTATGTCCACACACCCACGTCTTTCAAGCGGTCTCCTCCCTTCAGTTGTTGCAAACAAAATTTTAATGCAAGTAGACCGGCTCTTTAAGTAGTTGTTCATCCCAACAACACGTGTTTATTGCCAACCAACATTTTATTGTAATATTAATAGTTACATAACAAAACAACAGTGTCACGTGTGGATCGCGTCTGTTCGGTGTCGTTATCAATTAGGGTCTGCCGCTGGAACAGCAGTTTACAAATAGAGAAATTACAGCCCCTAAAATGTTTCTAAAGTTGTGTGGATAGATGTTAGAATGTGTTATAAAATTAAGATCTATGATGGCTGTTTTCAATAAAGTACGTTTTTTGCAATAAGATGGAATTTATATTTTTAATATACCTCGTTTTAAGAGCGTTGTTTTACGAATAATTTAATATTATTGTTTAGTACTAGTTTTAGTGAGTATTAGACCTTCTGATTTTATGAGAAAATGTGAATCAATTTATTAAAAAGTAGTCCGCTGTATAAAGTGAATTATTTATTGGTACTCAGTGAATGGATGAATACAATAACTTATAGCCCGATGGATTTTTATTTCATTTTCTGCTCGTACCAGCATTAAGTGTCCAAACACAGCTTGATAACCTGTAATCCTGCTTTATCTTAGTGTTGTTTAGGTTTTTAGTATTGTTAAAGTAGTGTGGTATAGTCGGCGCAGTAGTTTTTGGCCGGTGGAGAAGTGGCGGACGGGCCTAGTCTGTGTACCTGAGGTGGCACGGTCAGTGTATTTCTTTTGTTTGAGTGTTCAGTCCGAAAAGCTCCTTGGCGTAGTCAGCATTATACTACCGCATAAGAGACTCGCTCCTAGCCTTCCCCTTGAAAATTCCACCGGCCAAAAACTACTACGCCGACTATACTAGAAAGGGAAACTATTTGGAACTATTTTTCATGTCGCTTGACTACTAGATTGAAGTACCTGTATGAAACTGTTTTCTTTTATTTGTCTGCCCGCTTTATTTGATGAACTATTCTTTCCTTGTCTGGCGCTTTGCTTTGTTTAATCATTCCAAGGCCGAAACAAATAATTCTTTGGGATCTATCCAGAAAAGGAAAGGAGAGGTAATCGACTTGGCATGCCACTTAACCTCGGCCCCGACTGTCTGGTATGCTCTTCGCAAGGGAACTGGGAATCTTTGAGCCGAACTTTGGGGTCGATATTCGACATTTAACTGTGCGGTGACTTTGGTGTAGGTCAGTTTGAAACACACAGTACATCTGATAGTTATTTCTGGTATCCGGACTGCCTAAAAGAAATGCATCGTCCGAGGTGAACAAAGAAAAATCATATTTCTTTACAGTGAGTTAACCCCTTGTTAAAAAGAAAAGCGACGAGTATGTACAGTGAGATTTTATGTTAAATTATCGTAAGGGTGGTGATGCTGATGATAGTAAGCACCTATTTTTTTATTATTCGTAACTTTTCACACAGTTTACTGTCCATTCATTAGGACATGTTTCGGTCCAATGTGGCCATAATCATGTTCATTTCCCTGCGTTTATATCATTGCATTGGGGATTGTACTTTCCCCTACCGACAAACAATGATATGTTTTTGGCACAGTTTGGTGAGTCCAGCTGTGGTTTTTAATCTGAGTTATGTGTGTTGTGGTGCGTCTTTGTTCATTTACGCACAACGCAACAGTGTAACGTTTTACGTCTAGTTTGTACTTCCATTCCTTTACCTTTAAAATATTTCTTCGTTGTGCCAGGCCCTCGTTCTCACTACGATTACGTTTTCAGTGCGATTTTTTGATACGGCTTAGTGTTTAAAAATATTTTAAACATTTAGCAGCAAATTACGACTATGTTTCTCTCTGGCCGTGATCCATCCTTCAGTATATTAATAACGAAGCCGTTACGATTAGGAAGCTGACTCTGCTTCCGTCTTTAATTGAAACTGCCTGTTCTGTTGGGTCCAGTCCCTGGTCCAAGGATCGGTTTCACCTGAAGACGGGAGCACAGCGAGCTTCCGAAACATAGGCTCGTTTACGATGGATCGGGTCCAGACAAACAGCAATATAGAATGTAACGCGCCTTCTTTAGTAAGAACATTTTAGAATTTTTATTAATACTATGCCTGGATGTACAGGTGATCGGAAAGTCACGGAACCGATTCCTGATACACATTCTATTTGTCAAAAAACAAATTCCATTGAAATCAGAAAATATCAAGTGTTGGAAATGCCCACCGCGTTCAGTTATGCGTCCATCAACTCTCTTCCTCAGGTTGATGGAATCGATTCTGCAGACGAGATACTGTCGATTTATTTGGCACAGGAGAATCGATAAATGTATTCCTAACCTATTTTGGCAAGTTAATTAAGAACGAGATGCCAGGTAGTGTTCGACGATGGACATTCGTTGCAGTTGTGAAAAAGACGTCCTTGCACTTCGATGGATGTTTGACAACTGACGGTCTGGCGCGGGCCCTTGTGTGAATTTGCCACAAACTTTTTTGTCCCGTTGCATATGTAACTGAAATTTGTTTCTCTGAATCGCTGGTAGCCAGCTACAGGACTACACGACATTGTAACGCAGAAGTCCGCTATCGACATGAATTTCTTTTGTAGCCTATAAATGCACGCAACATTGCCAAACAACTGAGACGCATTATTGTGACCTTGTAGAACTTGTGTCCCACTTACATACGTCAAGAGACCTTTGGATCTGATTTCGAAGCAAAGGATGTCAACATGTTTCAGACTGTCGGTCAGTGTAGACCTGTTTTTATGTGTTGTGCTGATTTTCTTCATGTGACATGTTTAAATTCCTTTGTAAAATAGGCAACTTCATTTCCACAAATGTTTCCCCAGTATTTTGTTGGTTACCAGTTTAATACACAGCAACCGAACGTCGTGGTTGAGTGGTTAGCACTCCGTATTCAGAAGGTCCCGAGTTCAAATCTCGGCCTGGAGACTGTCTACCCTGACCGAGGTTGTCCTAGGTAAATGCTGGGGTTTTACCTTAAATTAGGCCAATAACGCTTTAATTCACATCCTTTCGAGTTAATTATTCACTATTATTCTCTCATTCGACGCTTTATAGCCAGAGCTACTGAATAAACTACAAATAAACGTCAATTAAAGTTACACTTGAAAATTTGAACTCAAGGACGTAGTCAGTTGGGGTGAAGGAAACTTGTACTATTGTTGTTTTTGGAATAGAAATTAAATATGACACTAAATAATATGGGCCTATGGAACTTCCATATTCTTAAGTCTTATGAAGGTTCGTGGCTTTAGTTTTAAAGTGAAAGTAACACCAGGATTCAGGATCCTTGAGAAGCGTACAGCCGCGCAGTTCGTCTAGAAATTATCCGCCCTTTTGGAATTCGAAGTTTCATCACAAGAAACCACCATTTGACCATATGGTGAGCCGGATTAATCCACTCCATATCTATACACCCTATTCTTCAAGATTAATTTTAATATGCCTTCTGCTTTCCTAATATTTCCCGTGCCTACTACATGCCTCGTCCATCCCATCTAGCTTGATTTGATCACTGTCATAGGCCGGATATTTTATGAAGGCTACAAATTATGAAACTTCTTACTAGGCGACTCTCGTTATCTCCTGTTACTTCCTCCCTCTTAGGTTCGAACATTCTGGTCAGCAACACCTTGTTCGCAAACACCCTCAAAGCCTGGGGGCTGGAGGAATGATTTTGTGAAAGCTACCTGGCAAGACAAAGGATGCGGTAGAGGACAAGAAATGGAGGCACAAATTAAAGTTTCTTCTTGTAGGGTACGAGATTATGGTTGTCTGCGGTAGGATATTTTCCTCCGGATCTGACATGCCCTTACACTGCCTGAAAAATATTTCACTTTCTGTACGGCTTTCCGACAAGTTATCTGCTATTCCATATGGCCGAACGATTCTACTTCGGTGTCGAATTTAACAACATGGACTTTATTCAATTATCTGTTAAACTTCGGCTTTCGAGGATGAACCGCGTCGAATAATACAAATTATCCAACGTTTCGGCCGACTTTACAGCTGCCATCTTCAAGGTGAATTGTTAGTTCGTCATGGAGGCAGCAAGGACCTCTGAAACATCTGTAAACATCTACCAGACTACACGGCGCAACAACCCAGAAGACAGCAATTTTCGTTCTTCTTCTTGTTTCATGTGGACAGGAAGTACAAGTAAATTAATTGTTATTGACGCCAAGACGTCTGTATTTTGGTTAAGAATACAATTTCGATTGAATTGTATTCTTGATAAAAACCTCTGCCATTAAAAAGTTCTAGTTATGATGTTTGGTCGCAGTATTGGTCGGGAAAAGCTGAATCGGCTAAGACGTTAACAGAGCTTCCCGATATGCAAGACTGTCCTTGACAAATCAGTTTCCAAGCGATACGGCGTGGCATGGTCCAAGCACAAATTAAACGAAATCTCAATGTACATCACAGGATTGTCGGTGGATGGGGCAGGCAGATTGTGGCCCTACTGCCTACTCACGGGTGATTTCTGAGGAACTGGCCTTTTCAAAGCCCATCAAAGCGAGCTGTCCCAGGCTATCTTGCGACAGCTGAGGCGAGACATAATCGCCGAAATGAATAGGGGAGAAGCCGAAGCATCCGCCAAGGCCAAAGGGTCGGGCGAACGACCCACTGGCCAGTCCAGTGGGCGCCAACCCGGCTCTGCCGTTGTAGGGGAGGCTCCCGTCTCCCTTAAGCCCCCCCTCCCCCCGAGCGGCAGCGGGCAAGCGCAAAGCCCAACGAGTTGGACTCGTCCGACTCGGGCGGTTCGCTGGAAACTGCCGCCAGGCGTCCGGGCCACTGTCCGGAGCTGGGTCGACGCTCTGCCCGCACAGGCGAAGGGTAACCGCGCCCAAGGTCCGGTGTTTAAACCCACGGGCGATCACGCCGCGTCTACCGGCCGGCAACTCAGCTGTGCTGATGTTTGCGTGGCGTACGCCGGTGTTGTGGCCGGACGACCACTTATAGAGCGACGCTGGGGTAGATTCCACTAAAAATGGGGCCTCTCGAGGATAAAGGGACGAGAGGGCGTTTCACAGAACTCCTTCTGTGTCCATGTCCCCCAGAGGGGATAAGGGCGTCACGGTGGTATCTACTGCTGGCGAACACTTGGACGCTCACCCCGCAACGTCAAAGAAGCCAAGCGGGACGCTCAATCCCACAGCCACGGGTTCCAGCAATGCACCGGAACCCTCTGCTTCGACGGAAGCAGCTTCACGGCGCACCTCTCCAGGAGTTCTCCGTGATGTTTCCGGGCCGCTGAGCGTCACGCCGTTGTGTACAAAACAGCTCCCACTAGGGAGCGGCGCAACAGAATCGTCTCGGGGGTGACAACCGCGCAAATTCCGGGACTGGATTCGAGGGGGTGGCACGGCGTTGTTTGTAAGCTGGGGAATAGATCATTATGCTGTGCCAGTCTCAGGTCTGCAGCACCTGGAGGCCATTGCCTTTCACCTATAGTGATGGCGACCATACCTTTCGCCCACGCGGCTCTGGACCGAGTCGGACCTGACCGAATGTCCGAGCGGGTGAATCCTCGTCGTAATTGAGGGTGATTTCAACGCGAAGCACACTCGAATTCCTGGCTGGTAACAGCGAGGCGTTCACTCCTGCGTGATTACTTTAATAGTAACATCTGCTTGTTCTGTGGGCCGCACTCACTAACTACGGCTCGTTACACACACAACGCCACCTCTGACGTCCTTGATGTAGTAGTTGTCGAGGACGTCGTGCTGGTGCAGCTGACTTCCGCATTCAGCTCGGATCACCTGCCTGTCCTAATCGATACCACATGCCGGCCATCCTTTCAAAACCTACCTGATCTTTCCGACTTCACACGAATTGGACTGGGCCACGTTCCAGGCTTGCCTTGAAGACAGACTCCCAGAGAGTATTGTGGTAAACGACGATGAGGAAAACCACAAATGCGTCGAGGAACTGACAGCGCGATCGAAGAGGCCACGGCGCTGCGGCTTCTATATCCGCTAGGATTCGGGATAAAATACGCCTCCAGAGGTAGTTAACCTATCGGCTGAACGAATGGATGAACGATGTCAGTTGACTTTATTCGTTGTATCTTTGGACAGCGAGGACCAGTCGGTATGGAAGATGACAAAGAGGGTGATGCGAGAT
>NW_019059988.1:743640-762053 GCF_000696155.1 Zootermopsis nevadensis | reverse complement strand
GCCGTGATCACATCGAGCCCGGCAGTTATTGATACGGTTAACGAGGCCATGCGCGCAGACGAGTATGCCCCTGCAAGTGAACCTAAATTAACCAGTCACTCGGAGGTCCTTCAGGCCATCAAGTTTGGCAAGGATCCGGGCCCGAAGGGTATCTCGAACAGGGTCCTGAGACAGGCTGCACTAAGCGCGCGAAAACCGTTCTCATGAAAGTGTTTAACGCAGTCCTGCGCTGCATGGAAACACGCTCGTGTGGTGTCCGCACAAAAGCCGCGGAACGACCGCGTGACGAGCAGATTCGGTTTCAACCCGACCTACACGGTCAGAGAGCCAGTTAGAAAAGAAGGTAGACACCCTCTTTAAATGATGAGCGGCTTGTCCGTCATATGATGGATTATGCATACCCGATCTGGCGGTCAGCTGCTATCAGCTACGTTCGGAAGCTGCAAGTGTCTTCGCAATGCGACTATACGTTAATGACATGCAAATTCATGAGGAGTTGGAGATTCCATTCTTCGCCGAACACCTCAGAGCACTGAGTGAGTATCGACTCAAAGTTAGTTGATGTGGGGAAGTTTTTTGCGACCCGCGCACATTCTGTGGATGTTCTCCGAGCTCTGTCGTGCGTGCAGAACGCCTCGTGGATCCATGTTTGTGTTGCGTTTTCCTAGGAACTATGCAACCTGCTTAACATGGGGTTATTAGAATCGTTGTTGGAACCTTAGTCATTATTATATCACATTGTTGCAGCATATTGACTTCAGTTCGCGGTGATTTTGGATGTCATTGTTGAATTTGTTGTTCCGACTAAGAGCGATCTAAACCCAAAGTTCCTTTTAGCCGTGGCTGTCAATGAAGGAATGGACGGGGAGGCTCAATAATGTTTGTGACAGACAACGGACTGGACCACCGGGGTTCGATCCCCGACGGGGGCAGAGGATTTTTCCTCTAACCTCTGTGTACAGACCTGAAGTGGGTACCTATGTCCTTAACCGGGGGTAAAGCTCGGCTGGGGCGTGACGCAGACCACTCACCCCCCAAGCGCCTACATGGCTTATGTAGTGGACAGCTTTTTTATTAGTGACGCAACCTACAGACGTCACTGTCCGCGTTGTGACGTGAAGAACACGTTTGGAATACCACTGTGCCCCAGAAATTATCCCTTTCCAATCTAGGTTTATTATAGACTATGCGTACTGTGTTATGAGTGGTATCTCTTCGATATTAGAAAACATGACTTGTTAATGTCTGTAATTTGCAGTATCGCTGTAGTAAAGCTGATATTGAATGATTGCTCAAGCAGTCACTGTCAAGTGTCTCACTGATACCTGACTTTGTTGCCGAAAAGTATTGAGTGATGTGTAAACTTGTAACATTTTTAATAAATTCGCACGAAGGTTCAATAAACAGACCTCATTTATACGGGTAAATAAATGTCAGTTTGGTATTCGTTTTAGAAAAAAGATTTTAACCCCTGTGCTGGAACAAAACCACATTAGTCTGAAGTGCTGTTGTACTTGTTCAAATGAGTTTACCTTGTGAATCAAACTGCAAGGTTTATCAACAACCCGGCCACACCCTCGATGCTACTGACCGTTTCTCATCCGGCCCACCAACACATTACCATTGCCGTTCTTACAGCGTCGATTACTTGCTTGGTCGACCCAAACGTTGTTGCAGAATGCAATCGATACATTGGCACTTTCTGACGCGAATTGAAAATGAGTTGTTTGTATGTGAGAGACTACAGAGACGCAGCAATGTCTCCGATTTTCTTATGAGCAAAAGTATTTATTTAAAGATGGCTGTCTTCTGGGTTGTTGTAGAAATTTATAGACGCTTCAGAGGTGCTTGCTGCCTTCATAATTCGGACGATAAACGTCTATCAGACTACACGGCACATCAACCCACAAAATAGCCATCTTCGCATGAAAACATGAACTTCGCGATCATTTAATTTTCTTTAATTATTTGTTGAAAAGCTTGGGTAGTAGGCGTGCACGATAACATTTAAAAAACACATGCATGTTGAGGGGAAAATAGATTGATCGTGCGAGGCATTACATTGTCATATTTTGTTCCTATGGAAGCATAAAATAGCTGATAAGGTATGTAGTAAGCCCTCCAACGCGGATTCGATTGTACGCATGATAGTAAATGCTAGGAGTAATTTGCCGAACACGGAAAATTCCATTATGTGCTGCCTGTTAAGGCTTTGACCGGGATGTTCTTTTGTTAAATCTTATGTGGTACCGCCTGTTCGACTTCTAATGGTTAAGTGAAGTGTTTTCTTCGCGGTACGGTCTGGATTCGTAAATATTATGAAGACGAGCTTCGGCTTCAAAGGGTTAACCAGCTGATTTTCGTAATGGTGAGGTGTAGTGTTTTCTTCGCGGTACGGACTGAATTCATAAATAATATTCAGACGATCTTCGGCTTCAAGATGCTGTAGGAGCGGTAAAAAATACCACTACTGTTTAAATAGGTGTTAATTCCTTCTCGCCAAACTTTGTGTTAGTATTTTATTTTAATGCTTTATATTCCATGGATATTTTATTTTAAAGTGTAACTCGCTGTTGATATTTTACTTTACTTTAATTTTTAACTTTCAGGTGATAATTATATTACGCGGTTTGTTCGCAAACAGGCACCATCACAGTACATTTAGGATTGTTTTGTTTATTTGCTGGACTTATACACGTGTCTCTAACCCAATACAATATGGAGTTCGCACAACACGGATCCACCAAACGCTTCCTGGCGTCTGACGAGGGTTTACTGTACACAAAATTTACAATACGGTGTAGGGCCTTTATTTATACTGCATTAACTATGACTGTGAAAATTCCTTATTGCAGCGCGTGCAAGATAAGATGTTAATCGTCTTCTGTTCGGAGTAAGTTCGCGTAAGTTCTATAAATTTATCGTGTAAGTTCCAGTTCTTAAAAGTACTTTCGTTATGTAATATGATTTTTTCTTTTCTTATAGGTAAGTGTCAGATCATCTTACTTCTGGATTCTGGTAACATCTGTGACGACAATCTCTAAAAATCAGGTGCGTTTACGCTCCATTACGAGTAGATTAGGTTAGTTTTTCTCGCCTCACTTTTAAGTATATATCAGTTGCATGGTCGTTAACAGATACAACAAACCCTTTCAACTTGTATACATTACAATCCCCATCCAGGCAATTGCTGTGGTTCTACCTTAAATTCGGCCCCGAGGCGACCAGTTGAAGTTCGATGGCGTGTGGTGACCCTCGCGTTGATAAGGCCCTCCTAGAATAAGAACATGTCAGCAGCAACGCATGGGGGCATTTCAACTGCATGTTTAAATAATGAATTGCTTTAAATAGCCAATGTGACTTTGCTAGGATTACTGGAATCAAAACATTGTATAATTAACGTGATTTTAAAAATAGTTCTTACGTAGACGGCAGTCGATAAATACAAATCTTGTATTTATACACATTCGAACAGGCTAAGACAAAAGTTCAAAGAAAATGTCGAAGATTCGAATAGATACAGACCTGCTAAATGTTTCAGATGGCTAACAACAGAACTGTAATACGGAGTTCATTTGTACTTAAAATCGTGAATCGCCCACTCTTTATACGCCAATTAATAAATCAGACCGGGAGATTTAAAATCGTTTCATGCATTATTTGACCCCTGCTACAATGAAATAAAACAGGTCTTGAAAGGTTTTAGTTAACACTGGTGCGAGTATAAAGATGGCTGCCTTTTGGGTTTGCTCCATGTAGTCTAATAGAAGTGTGCCAACGTTTCAGAGGTGTTTACTGCCTCCATCATCAGGGCGATTATTCCTAAGCACGTCTTAAACGTTGCTGAACTTGTACAAGACTGCACAGCACAACCAAGAAGACAGCCATTTTCAAACAGTTTTTTGTTTGTTGTAAAGTTGAATACTGTGATGCTAATTGTGCATAAACACAAGATCGAAGATTTTCTAAACATCTTGCTTTCATGCACAGGCTAGGCAATGCATGTTTATTTGAATTACTCCCGTATGTTAACAAATTGGTATGAAACGACGTCTTATCTCATGTCCTGCCCTAAAAATTCTGGGTACAGTTTCGAACCTGCAAACTTCAACTTTCAAGCTATCTTTTTTTCGTTGGTCTTTTGGGTAGTATATTCATGTGGACTTCAGAAGATGGGGGCAGTATGTTCCTCTGAAACTAGGTATGTACCTGCAAGTCAAAACGGAGTAGCTGTCCAGCTCAGAATCAGCATCATTGCTTGAGCTGTCTGTCTCGGAAACTGCGTTCTAGGGATATTTATCTTATTTTGTGAAGGCACGTGCGAATTGGACAGTTGAGCTTCTTATGTCCGTAACCTTTGCGCTGCGTTGGGTGAGAAAGCGCACATGTTCCATTGCATTTCGTGGCCAGATTATTCCATGGAAGTGCCATTCAATTTGCAGAGATGGAAACCATAAATGCTGAAAAGGAAAATGTAATGACGTCAGTGTTACGCAGTGTTCAGGGTCAGTGGCGCGTTCACCGAGTCTGTGACCTGCTACTATAGTCCCTGGAAAGTAACCATATCATCTGTTGATTTTTACGACAATTTGTTTCTAATCTTGTCTCGTGGACTCTTTCTCTGACACATTCAGGAAGTAAGTTTTAGATGCGAGTCTATATTTTTACATGCATGTTATGGATTTTAATTTTTTCCGTCGACTTGGGGGGGGGGGGGGTATTTAACTACGTAGTCTAAAGCCCAACATTTTATTCGATTAAAAATCTGAAAGCTGTAATCTGTTGAGACCGTTTCATATAATGTTTTAAAATTAGTCCATTCCGTTGTATCTAATTACTTATTGATATTAACGAGAATAAGAACGCGTGCTGTTTACAGAGTACATCAACATTCCAGGAGCGTTCTTCACGCTACAACATGTATATTCTTGCAAAAATATGGTTCCGGTTCAGTGTTGCGTCCTAGCTATAACTCTTACACGAATATTATGCTTAATTTTGCTCCTTATATGAAACTAAACGACTCACATCCCAAAGTACAATTATCTTTCTCCGAAATTAGTTCCCATGGACGTCAATCGTTCATTTATTGACTGGATGCTGAAACCATCTGTTGGTCACATTTTACAAAGTTTATGGAAAAAGAAGGAAAATGATGCAGATCTGCCAACATGAACGGAAGAGCCCTAAATTCTTGATTGTTTCGTCTCGCTCTGTCCGTCCTTCGAGTGGTTAAATGCCATTATGATCTCCCTGACTGCCTTGCCATGATGACGTAGCAATTAACATCCAAATAGGCGTTGTGGTTACAAATTGTTCCACGTGATACATGCGGACTCTGTGGTAGATGTTGAGAGGTCTTGAAGTTGACTGTCTTCTGGGTCGTTGCGCCGTTTAGTCTGGTATAAGTGTACTGACGTTTCGGAGGTACTTGCCACCTCCATCATGAGTACGATAAAGCGCGGGTCAGTATCTACCAGACATTACGGCGCATCGCGCCAGAAGACAGTCGTCATACTTGTCTCGTTGAGAACCTGAAGTCTCACCTTGAGTAATCTGTACCCAGATTGTTTATTGTTATATGGGACAAAGTTCAGTGACCATCTGGCTTATTCACAGACCATGAGCCGGCGACAGAACTGATCAGGTTGAAACTTTGGCGGCGTAAGAGAGCCAGTAAATAATACATGAAGCAATATGCTAACATGCGTTATTCAAGGATGTGCTTCCTCGCAGGTAGCTGCCATTGTTCTGCATTGCACGTGTCATTAAATGTGCGTAAATACATATTTTATAGCACTAATTCCATTTGTTTTGAGTGTGTTCACGTAAGAAACAGAAAATACGAATTTATTCCCTGATGAAATTTCAACTTGAATCACCGTTGTGATGGAACTCAAATGTGGCTGGCCCGGAAATTTAAAGCATTTTGAAATCATCAGGGACTTCTTCCTTCAATTTTTACTTGTCTTCGTTACCTTAAGTACTGAAATGATGCCCACTATAAGTGTCCTCTGAATTAATACTAAGTGTTTGCATCAGAAGGTCCAGAATCGAGTCTTGGAATGACAAGTCAGTCATTCTTAATAGTACACGACCACGTTCTGCCCGTAGCCCCTCTATTTCACCTAGCAAAGTCTGTCCAACACCCATAATTTGATACTACATAAATGTGGGAATGGTAAAGTTACGAATCAGACGTACATGAGACTTGCAAGCTGCTTGGGATTTAAATGCGAATTAGCAACGTCATCAGCTTCCTAGTTAAGCAACATGCCATCTGTAGTTCAAAAGTCATTACCATTTTAGTTCGTTTGGAAACAGTCTGAAGATAACATCGGTCCTGTCTAGCTGTGATATTAAGATGGTCTTGGAAGAAAACGTTGTGGAACGTGTGTGACAGGTCGCACATGCCCTCATTTGACGCAGTTGGTGTTGTACGCCAAGCGCCAAGACCTTGCAAACCGGGAATCACGTGTTGATCAGCCGGTCGGGAAGGGGGCATTGGGAGCGCCTGACTTCCACGTTGCGTAAATACACGTGCGGGGATATCCTCATACGCAATTAGATTGTGACTTCTGAACATCGCGAGAAATCCGCATAATTTCATATTGTGTTTAACGTGTCTTGTGCTTTGATTACGAGTATCGCATTGACAGCTTTACCGTAAATACTTTCATCGGAAACTTTCAGGCATGTCATTATTTATAAATTTATATTTCCTCATTATTATTCTTAAATTTATAGTTATAAATATTTCTTCTGTTCTCAAGAGTAGATATATAAATACAGATGTTTTTATTTTATTTTTCAGGAAAGAATATAAAATACGTACAGAAGGAAACGTTTTTCGTTTGTTTTTCGTTCAGTATGGAAGAAAAATGTGATGACAAGCTTAATAAAACGTAATACAGCATATACATATTAAATAGTAGAATCTAATGAACTGGCGGACCCTTTAGGCACAACTTGCAGGCTCTCGGTTGAGAAACATTGCAGTAGAAGGTACACTAGGAGTAATTGTAACTAACCTGAGCATTTTACAACTCTTTCACATCTTGCTCAGACACTACTTTCGCTCTACAAATATCCTGTACCTATAACACTGGGCCCCATTCATTGAGAGCATCACATTGACACTCAGGCAGAAAGCGAACTCTCTGCATCATTGTCTCAGAACCCTGACATCTGCCAAAGCGCGATAACCTATCTGAATACCTTTCAGGTTTGAACCCTCGTCTTCTGAAAGTATATAAATAATTCTGAACTCCTCCTGGGTTTATTATGTTCTTCTTTAATGCTGATTAATGTGGAGTGAAGTGTAATAATAATTTCTTTGCTGTGTATTGGTGACGGAGAGGGATTCGTCACTCTGTGAATTACGTAGGATTACTTGTGCAAACACTGACAATGTAAACCATTTGAAAGCACAAAGATGTGCATGGAAACTGAATCTTGCACTGATAATACTCGTATAACCTTGAGTTTAAGATACGCTGACAGTCGGGAACCTTGTACCACCAGATATATGGCCCCTTTGTTACAGTGGGGGTGGAGTCTTCCGGGTGAAACACTCCTAGAATTGAAACCTGCTTTCCTAGCGGTGGCTTCACATTTCGAAGGTCCGAATTCTGTTTGAAGAATGGGTTTTCTATTTCTGTGTCCACATTAACTCGGTTTCTTTCGTCATACATCTGGGACGACAGAAAATTTAATATAAAACAAGTCGTTTCTTAAAAATGTTTCTAGAATATCATTGTAAGGCGCAGAGATAGATTTTAGCTGATATTGCCCTTACTTGAACAGCTGATGGTTCATGTCGTTCGTGAACTTTGTTACCGATCGTCACGGGCAAGAGGTTAGCACTCCTCATTCGGAAGGTTTTGGTTTCAGACCTCTGGGTAGGATACAGGCCTGAAGGTTTTCGTGGTTTTACTTGGTTTATCTCAGTAATTATCGGTACAGTACATTGAATTAGGCCTCTCATATTCATTTATTAATCACTCAGTCATTCTGTCGTTCGACTTAAAACAGTCTGAGACACTGAGTGTCAATAAATGAATAAGAAATGTATTTTTAACGAAATCCGAAAGTTCATCGCAGTCACCACGAAGGAGCAGCTGTTGGATTAGCCTATTTTCGTAAGATCTAGTCGGCGCCATGGTGTCTCATGAGGTTTTGCAACCAGAATGGTGTAATCTTTTCTTGTTTGTCCTGTGATCTAAATTTCATGCATTAACAATGCTGGATAAAGTGTGTGCAGTTACGAAAGCCATGCGCTCATTTTCACCTTCGGCTTGTTACTTAGCTCTGTATTGTCCGCAAATTTATTCTCGCACTTGTTTTAAGACACCTTCGCCTTCAGTTCTTCTCTCGCATATAGACACGCCCATAAACATCTTCGTCTTCTAAGAAGAAGATGAAAGATTCTGAACTAATGATAGATGCATTTCTGTGTCTATTCTGATTTTAGTTCTTGTGGTTCCGAAGCCCTTGAACTGCTTAAAATTGTATGCGCGCGTGTTTCAGAGAACCTTATTTCGGAAATTGTACGTAGCCCTGCGATCACGTTTTACGACTTGAAATTAAAAATCAAAACTACACGTAAACGTCGTGTATTTTATAACATCAGACGATGGACAAGATCCAAAAATCCAACAATCCACAACTATGAGTAGCCTACAAAATATTGAGTGTCTCAGTGGGATGAGTCAGTAACGTGACTAATAACTGGTTCGACGGCCGTGGTTGGTTACTTCCCTGGCAGTTGTGATCTTTCTTCTTCGTTTCCATGCCTGGTCTGTCTGTGCCCATAGCGCTGGTTCAGGCGTTTACTTGCCTTACGATAGAGCTGGCCACTTAACCTCACGGGTTTGTAAAATTCATTTGGTGGTAATTCAGGTTCGTACAGCAGCCAGTATGAAGATGAATGTCTTTTGAGATACAGCGCCGTGTGGTCTGGTAGAAATTGGCCCCGACTTTACAGAGGTTAGCACTCATCGCCTTGATGATAAGAGGCAGTAAATTTCTGTGAAACGTCGATAAATTTATACCATCTTACAGGTCGCAGTAACCCCAGAATACATCCGTCTTCACGAAAACGTGTTTTTGTTTGAAAGAACATTGTTACAGTATGCTTTTATTTTGACTAGTTTTCCTAAATATCTTGTGAAGGTTGCATGCCTGTATTATAAATTGAGTATGCTCAGTTGTTTCTTGCTTGAAACGGTTGTCAATCTAAGTGTTGTAACGCGGTGATTACGCCCCGGTTGATTTATAATCGCGTTTGTTTCATGTTTCTACGAGGCACGTGTTCTGGGAGTTTTGCAAAGATTAGAATGAATTATACAGGTGGGACAGTATTCATTCACCATTTTTGGAATGAACGCTGCCCCATTCTGTATTTACAAAGTTCCTAAATTCAGTTATTTAACCCTTTGAAGTTGGAGCTCGAAGTCCGTACCGCAAAGAAAACACGGCACTTCACCATTATAAAGATCAATTTGTTAACGCTGTTCAAGGGAAATAATCGTTGTTTGCAGTGAGATCATACGAAACCCACAAAAGCTCAGGTACGGATCGTTAAAGCATGTAGTTACCATTGGGCTTTAAAGGGTTTTTGTGACACTGGCGAGCTGTTAAATACGTAACGTTCACTCGCCATGTCTTTTAAATTAGATGTGCAGTAAACACATCTTGTTTGAAGTAACACTTAAAGAAGAAAACTTTTATCTAAAATGTTAGAAAGTACCTGTAATGTTCGGAGATTTTTGGCGAAGACTGTGACAACCTAAATGAATCGTCGACTCTTTCTGTTGTGGTGTTTCTTCGTGATCTCTTCCTCACGCCGAGGTGAGTGAACTAGCTGCCCACGTCACTAGGTGTCGTGTCTGGTACGATGCGATTGAGCAGCATGATTTGCACATTTAGATTTGTCGCTGTTTGGTTTTACTGAAAACATTGAAATTTGTTCGTAACATTTGGAGGAAAAAATGCAAATGATGACAGGTACTTTAATTTGGCACCGTCCTTTCTGAGAATAGATTAATAAAATATATCAGCTGAATGTGTCAGAACTTGTGCGGTTTTGCCACAAGTTGTATAAATTTATGGTTAAAATTTACATTGCTGATTTGTCCAAAGTGTAATGTAGTTAATCAGTTTGTTAATTAAATGACCATTACAGCTCGATTGCTTATTCCTTATATTAATATTTAGAAGCAATAAATACTCAGCTATGTCTGTAATGTGTAAATAGGGAACTGATATATAAGATCATAATGTGCTTACATCAGGAGATGGAACAAAATGCCTGCTTGGAGACTGAAGTCCAGATGTCATGTTTATGGCACTGGAAAGTGATAGAAACATCAGCTGCAGTATTACGAGTAATGGACAAACCCAGAGTTCGACTTTTGTGTGGGGGTTCTTTAATTTTTCGTGCTCCTGTTACAAGGTTCTGGCAACTTTCCAATAATAGCTACACCCGTCATCATGTCACTGCTTCTAACTTAATATTCATGCGAAGTTCCATTCGCGACAGGTAATGTTTCATTCGAGTCGAACACTTAGCAACTTGTACATGACAAACGACTGAAAGGATGAAATGATATTTAAATTTGATTGTTTCAAATAACAAATACGAAAGGGCAGAAATTCGTTGTGTTTTAGTGTATCAAAGGTCATTCAACTGATGGGAGAGCTGTTGGCATAAATGTTATTCCTAGGTAACGTTCATTGAACTGGTTGCAGCATTTGTCAGCCTAATTGCTTTGATGAGTCAACGAGGAAATAAATATTAGAACTACTGATTACGTTTATTTCAAAATGTAACCTGGCCTAGGGCTGAGTACCCAGAGTTATAGCATGTCTCCATAGTAACGAGGTTGTCCGGTTGTAAAGTGTACACTGGGTCAGGTTTATAATAATTCACCGATAAAATGCAGTTGGCTCATCGGTTAACGTGCGTAGTGCTCGCCTGGACAGAATATGCCTGTCACGTGTTATTTGGGAAGTTGGTCGTCGGATTCTAGTTTTTAATTCTTATGAATTGCATAAATTTTACAAGAATGTGCTGAATCTTATAACTCTTTATGTTACTCTAACCAGATTTGAATTTCACTTAATACTAGGTGGTGTTAAATAGGCTTGCCCACTGTACTAAAACAGATTTTGAATCCCCTTGACATAACGCGTCGCATATCACTGTACAATTTATTTTTGGTACTTGACAGTGGAACAGAAAATAGTGATTCTGATGAAATTTCGCATCTGGAGGCTGGGTTTGATCTTTGATCATTGGTGTCTCCAGTTGAAATTTCGCATCTGGAGGCTGGGTTTCATCTTTGATCAGTGGTGTCTCCAGAGTACTGTCAGAAGATAAGTCTGCACTTACCGAAAAATTCCTAGAGTGGCAGCACATTCACGAGTTCAGTTCCCGTATGGGATTTTATTGTTCACAGAGTCATTCATGTGTGGTAAAACTAGGCATTTAAGAGTATAACCCCCTCCCCCAAAAAATGAATAATTTTTACTCTGATAGTGTGTAATTTGCAGTCATTGTATGATTTTACCTGGGTAGCGATTTAACTACAGTGCTTTTCGTAAACAATTTGGACCAAGACTTAAGGCGTACGTAATCCTCGACTAACAGCGCCTGCTGCCTTAAGACTACTAATGATGTATTTTATCTGCTCGGTTCTGCTGTGTTCCAGTGTGTATGAAATACCCTTAAATTACCTAAGTAGGACAGATGACATTTTTCGTGTTTATCTGTGTTAGCCGGGCCAACACTGTTAACATAAACGCCCTGTCTCTGGCCAGCACAGGAAAGCATCACCTGCTAGAGAACAAATCAATGCATAGTTGATGCCAAGCCCACCCATGAATAAGCTGTCTTTCAAGTGTGTCAGTCTGAGATGTTTGCCTTCGCCCGCTGCGGTGCTGCCCCCAGGAGACCGTGACACTGGTACGCTCTGGCGGGAGATTGCGTCTAAATGCTTGTAATCGATTGAGTTCTGATACCAGATAAACTTGCAATTAGTGAGCTGAGCAAGGCAACACAAACCGAATGTCACCAAGAAAATTAAGTTGAGACCATGGATCTTTGTGTCAAACCCTTCATTGCTTTCGATGATTCGTTGCTCTCTTTATGATATCTTGATTCACACAAATGGGGTAAGCCGCTCGCCAATAAAATCTTCGGGAATGTGCGTTTTGACAGATGCTTCAACTTTCCCGTCGAAAGTTTTAAGTGTATTTCTCTTTGGGAAAGGCTGGGATGGTTGCCTACATCATCTAATCCTCTAATGTGTCAAAGTTTGCCCCTCTAATGAGAACCAAATTAACATAGCTAAAATAATGTGAATGAATTTAATTTGTTTATTTCTCTTTAGGTAAATGCCGGGGATCGAACCTGAAATTAAACTACGACCGGTGCTCTCTACAGCCTTTCCACTTCGTTGCCATAAAATTCGAGTCTTTATAGCCTGAGCTGCTTCCTGCTTCGTTAAATACACGACAAATATATGAGAGCGGTTAGAATGCAGGTCAAGGTCGTATTTGTGCGATCATCTCTACTTCAGATCTCCGTCCAGCAATATTGTTTAAGATATGAACGGGTTCTTTTCGCCGTCAAAATGTAATTGTAGGAGGAAGTTTTGGTATTAAACGGGTCGACGTTTATGAGGAGGACAAACTGTGTTCTTGTATCTCGTTTGATTTTAATTCGTTTCATCAAAACCAAATCAGGTTCTTTCACGAGCTTGTGTGAAACAAATAAATATAATTATTCGTTCTTTTCTTAACAATAGGCCAGAGTTGCTTGAACTTACACCAGATTCCACGATGTTTGAGAGGAGAGGTAAACCACCCACCCCCACCCCCGCATCCTTCTTAAAGGACCATGCTGTGTTGACTGTGTACTGCGTGTTCTGAAACATTCAACTGACAATGAGCCTTATTTTCCTGTTGTATACACTTGTCACTGTTCTGTAAACACGATTCATTACACAAATGTGAAGAGTGCAACAGTGTGTTAACACGACAGCACACAGCAATTTGCTAGACGGAATATTTCACGTTGTCCGTACCCTAGACCCATGGGAGCCTTCGCCATCCCAAGATGCAGCCATAGAAAGACAGCTACGCCCCAGAAAAGAATATTACTAAATGCCGTAAAGTTGATGTTGATTACTTTATTTAGCCCTATATCTACACAAATACAGATTTCTTACTATAATATATTTAAAATAATTAAATTATTGTGCATTTGTTACTAAAATTAACTGGTTAATGCTTTAAAGGCGAAAGTCTTCTAAATAATATTTAAGAATTTAGCCTGTACGCCATTAAAAAAGATCAACTGGTTAATGCTGTTTAAGGAAATAATAGATGTTTACACCGATAATTATCAATACTGAATTGACAGTTACTGATTGATAAAGTAGGTGTTACATATATTTAACTTTGAGTTTAGAAGGAAAAGGGAATAATAGCTTTTAATCTTAGAATCATACGAAATCCATAAACATGTGGACAAAATTCGAAGTGATCCCCCCCTTTAGGACTGCATGGTGTGTCCTCAGGTAGCGGGTGTAAGAAAAATAAGTGTCCAAGTGTGGAGTGTACTGGCGAATGCTATAACATGTTAGGATTGCTAACATGGATGTCGGACTTGGTGGCTTGTTGTGAAGAGCCTTTGGGTTCCATGACAAGAATTCTTGACCGTGTTAGCAACTACTTGCTACTAAAGATTGACTCAACTGTACCTACAGAAACTTTGCAGCCGGCGAGGTTGATGGACTTTGTTAATTATTGTTGATTATAGAAGGAGAGCCGCTGTTTAACCGGGCTGAATCTTCTGTAGAGAATTGCGTTATTATTTGTGACCATTACTTTGACATAGGCTATATACTCCACCTGAGAGTACTTGTAGATACAGGCCCCTCGTCTCTGTCAGTGTTGTCAGCAATTACTGGGCCATTTAAGGTACATTTAGGCATTTAAGTAGGAGCCGAGGTAACTCGGTGTAATGTCTGACTACGATTGGACGGCAGGGGGGAAAGGATTTTTATTCTAGTCTCTATGTCCAGACCAGCTCTAGGGCCCACCCAGCTTAAGTATCTGTTGCGTTGACTAGTGCATTATTATTATTATTATTATTGAATTACTATTATTATTATTTCGACTGTGTAACTGTGCTGCTAACGGCCCGTTTTCATTAATGCGAGATTTCGCATTTTAATTAATAAATAACTGCTAGAGTGCCCGTTTTCATTAATGCGAGATTTCGCGTTTCAGTTAATAAATAACTGCTAGAGAAGTCAGCAATAATTTTTGACTGGTTTTTAGAAGATTCTAGAGACATTTGTCACAAACAGTTTTAAACTGAAACTGTATATTTTTCAGAGTAATGTGTCACACGGATCCCAAAGAAATGTATCTCGCCCTTTAGAACTAAATTGCAGGCCCATACAGGCAGGAATAAAATGCTGATGTAATTCTTCCGAGGCAGTGTTCATTCACGTATCAATTACCTTACCCTCCCCTCCCGGAACGTGTTTCATTGGCCACACAGTCGTTCTGAACCCGGTGATGAATGGAAATTTCGAGCACTTCTGCTCGGAATCAATTCATTCCATAACTCGTCACGGCTTATCAAGTTGGTAATACGTAAGTCAGTGTAGTTATGGGATTTTTCTTTCTTTCTTGTAGTTGCATAGATGTGCTGTGTCATGTCATTTAGTTATTTTTATAGCCATATCGGTTGTTTAGTTCCTGTTACTGGTTAATAAATGTAACCAGACTTTGTTTTGAACGTGTTTAACCTCACTTTATTGAGTGGCGTTAAGCATCGACTTAGAAGGAAGTTTTGAAGCCAGTGTTGAGTCCCAAGATTATGAATGGACGAACGGAGCTATTCTGAGAAAACATCAAGACGAAGTGCAAATAAAATATATTTATAAAGGGACTGTGTGGGAGCAACAGGTGCTAGTTGATTGAAGTAAAGAGAAAACATCTTCTGGTGTGTGGTGTTAGGGCTCGTTACGTGAAAGTGTTTGGGAAGACTGGGTTTGGTAGTTGTTGGAAAAGAAAAGTTTACGTTGTGTGATTTAATAAAAAGTTGTGATTTTATTGCAGTAGACCAGCCTATAAATCTATATTTTCCTGATGTGTGTGAGTGATTCGCGGATGTTATAAATGTTGATGTTAAAATTTCCGCTTAAAATCGCCCTGAAAGCAACGCTACCTTATAGCTACGTATTTTTTCTTTATCAAAGCTGTTTCTAAGTTGGCTTTGTGGGCGTTATTTCCATGTGACTTCAATTCTTTGTTCTCTCGTTGTAGTCGTGAGTCATGACGTATCCTTGAACAACACTTCTATGATCATGGAGGTTTTTGCCAAACTTTTCGAATGAATGACCGACGATAAATATCAAGGTCAGTAGGACTACGGGTCTCTCTTGCAATGAAACCGGATATACTGTGCCTCCCTCATCATTGTCCTTGCATCTAATTGTTTTCATTAATATTTTAATCATATTTGAATTAATTTTGGTACAGTAGTTTACATAAGTTAGGATTTAGAATAATATGTGTGAAGCTACCGATAAGTTCTACTGCTTGTCTCGTGTACGATTACAGGCTGTTCAGTTAGGATTTAGAATAATATGTGTGAATCTTCCGAGGAGTTCTACTGCTTGTCTCGTTTACGATTACAGGCTGTTCACATGATGAAGATTTCTGTCTTCTGGGTTGTTGCGCTGTGTAGACTGGTCGATGTTCATGAATGATATATTAATTTCTGTGGGGAAAGCTGCATAGATGATTATGATACTGTGTAGGAGATGTGGACTAGTTTTGTCGTGTTTTTTGGCCAGCCCTGGATCCGAATTATTTTAAGTATTGTAGGCTGAGATCCCGGTTTCGAAGCCAGGAAAACACCCATGTAAATTTACTGGGACTGTTCTGTTAAAAATTAATTTTGAACACAGAATTCATACAGTCGAGAGGGTCGGAATTTGAGTTAGTCCAAGGGACAAACAGTTTGCTACGTATTTCTCTAGCAGCTGCTACACGTTCGGCCGTTGTCAACGGATATAGCTCAGATCGCATTCTCGTACCAGAACCCCCTGCTATCTTGTGTAACGTCCAAACCCATGTCAATAATGGTTTAATTCATACAATTAATACTGTTATAGCTTTTTTTCTGTTGATATGATTTATACCTCTGCAAATAGCACATTGGTAGTGGCTGAGTAAAATATGAAGATTGTAACCGATGTTTTAGGAACGGTGTCCAGGTTTATTGTGCCCTAAGCGAAGTCGGTATTGCACTGTGAGTTACGCATAAATGACAAGTAGGCCTACAACAAATAAGAGACTCTGAATTGTTCGGAATGTACTCAGATAACACGCCGAAGACGTGCTTTTGATTTATGTATGAGCCGGTATAACTCAATAAGGTGACTGGCCACGGACTAATGGTGTTTAGTTCTTGGCAGGACAAGAATTTGGCTCATCACCATGTCCAGAGATTTATTTATTTATTTAAATTCGCTTTCAGTTTCTGATTTGTGTATCTTCTTGTGACGGGATGGTGAGCGAACAACGAATTGTAAATTTGTAGGTGGAAGCGGTTGTCGCCATTTGTCTCAAGAGACTGGGAAATACCACAGAAAATTTTAAGTGCTCCGAGTATTGGTAACAATTTCATCAGTGTATAGCTACGCAGTTCTTTTTTGTCCATGCTAGTTGCCTGGTTAATTTGAAGTCTGGCTTCTCGCCACATTCATTAATTCGTTGTTGGAGTAACACACCTGTGCATGACGTAGGAGGCCCGCACAATCCTGATACCGGATTCAGTTCGGAACTGTTTTGTTTTTCTACCATTCCTCTCGACATGTTGTAGTGCGTGGCTTTAAATGTGATTAAAAGCGATGGCCATGTTGCGTGGTTCCTTGAACAGTGAGTCGCCTGCCAGGTGCTAGCCACCATTACACCCGCGGAAGGATACATCGACAGCTGCGTGTCAGTGTCTACCCCGCACTAGAGCAGGTCGGTAGCCCCTTGCCCTCATGCTGTGTGTGTGAGAGCGCTTGAGAGAGAGGTTGCCATTGTCCGCGCGTTAAACTTCCCTTTGCTTCTCTGCGAGCTTTTCATGTGTTCTAGATGTTGGCACTGTTGCAGATACAATTTGCACACTGACGTCTCAAAGTATCTGTATTTAAATGTATAGCGTCTAGTGAATAATAGAATTGGAAAGGATATGGAAGGAAGCAGTCGTGTACTAATTAAAATACTTTCGCCAGCATTTGTCTGGAAATACTGAGGAAACCCACGAAATACCTCGGTCAGGAACACCGGTGTTCTTGTCGGGATTTTAACCTGATCCCCCCCCCCCTGAATGTGAAATAGGAGTGCTAACCACTCGGCCACGATGTTCTGTTTCATTCTCGATGAGGAGTGTGCAGATAAATGTGATGGCACATGCTTAGGACACAGATTTTTTTTCCATCTTCTTGAAACATTTTTTACAGACTGTCAAATCACAGACTGACAGAATGAGGAATGTGGGTGTAAAAACTTAGAGCCTATCTTAAAATTGCTTGCGGCAAACAAGGGTCAGTGCACATTTTATTATGCACTGTCCGTGTTTTCTTGTTTGCCCTTTACAGCTTACAAGGATAACGTATAGTCATCGACAAAAGTGGCTGAGGCCAACGATTTCGTCATCGTTGGGTGTTCTTCAAGGTAGATATTTAACCTTGTTCTGCCAACGCTTCGAGGAAGTTTGCGCATATGTTTTACGGATTATAAGAACGGTAGATAATGCAATGAAACAGGTAGGCCTTTGCTGGTGACTTGTTATACGCGGGGGTTTTGTTCCTGCAAATAGCCGTGTGTTACGAAGACGCGTAAAATAGGAATCATTATTATGTTAAACTCTGGCCAGAATTTTTTTATGGTAACCTTCGCATCTGTATAACATTCTTTAATAAGCCTGGAGAAGGGTCGAAGCAGGTTATAGGCTTTAAAATTTGGCCGCGAATAGGATATTGATTATATAATCGATGTATTTTTTATATTGTGTTAAAATTGCAGATTGGCCCCTTTTTAGATTAATGCGCAACTAAAAATAGATTGTCATTAGTTAAAATATTGTAGCGTGGGACGGTATACAACCTTGATTGTCAACCCTTGATTTCTTGAGGGGTCTACTACCTCAAATCCGATCTCATTGTAAACTTGGTTTTATTGTAAGAGACCACAAAGTCTTCCAGCAATAATGAATTTAATCAACTAAAACGTCTTTACAGCACAAAATAATCTCGTCTACAACACACTTCTCCTACAAGCGATTCACACTTCAGCTCTCTTCGCAGTATTTCTTCCACACTCTCACCTACTAC
>NW_019059988.1:724110-740038 GCF_000696155.1 Zootermopsis nevadensis | reverse complement strand
TCTTTATTTCTTAAATATGTCTGATGTTGTAGTTCTTTACGTCGCTGTTCAGAGACCAACAGTTCTTGTTCAGTCAACTACTTACGTCCAGCCCCACCCTTGCAAATCTTCGTCTTAAAATCGATCATAAAGTCAGTTTTCATAATAGTTTTCGTAATCGTAATATATCGAATGCGTATCAGTTTACCTTGTTGAAGTTGTTGGAGTTGATACTTCAAATACTTGATAACGTCTTCTTTCACTTTCCTGATGTTTTAGGACAACTGTTAGTCAATTTTTAAGAATGCGACGTGCTGCTTCTGGAGCAGTGATAATGCGACTGACTTGATATTCTTTGATTTCCTTGTTGTGAAGCGTTATTTGTTTACTCGGCATTTTTTGACGACAAATTTGTTGAAGACAACGAGGAATCACAAATTTTTATTTTATACAAATTATCTCTCTCTCGTAGTTGAATTTGAGGTTTTCACGGCGGTGAGTACGAAGATAAGCTGTCTTCTGGGTTGTAGCGCCGTGTAACCTGGTAGAAGTTTATCGACGTTTCAGAGGTCCTTGGGCCCTGATGATGGAGGCAGCAAGGATCCAGTTTTAGGCCTGGTTTAGCTTAGTAAGATGTCGGGGAGTGACTAAGCATTACTGGTGCTCCGGATCTGAAATTCAAAATATGTTTAAGTGTGTGTGATCTCATTCTGCTCATTCCGATCTGCACTGAAAGTCAGGCGACGTGACCTGCTGCTACCTGGGTAATTTCTTTTAATCGGTTCATCACGTACGTTGCACACCTAACTCGGCTCTAGGGCTACGAGTTCTTTTCTGCTGATCAGGAAATTCGACGCTTGTAGCAGAATTCTGACGGTCGTCACCTTGGTCAGCTCCCTTTATTTGGTCCTTTCCTGAGAGGTCCATTCTACACGTATTTGTTTGCACCCATTTTAATATTATTCTCTCATAAGTTCCACAAGTATCTCACCTGGAAATTTTTGATCAGAATTATATATGCTGTTATAATTTTCAAGTGCGTGCTACATGCCAAGTTGATTTCATCCTCCTTGGTTTGATCATCCTGAAAATACCGGTATAGTTATTTATGGATGATGGCGTAATGGAGACCTGGATGCAGACAGGAGAATAGGCCTCTCAACGTGTTTAGATTATACCAAACAAGGAATTTCACGCAAAACTCATTAAACCCACTTCTCTTATGCACAGTTTTGTATTCCTAGAGATCGTGTGTTTTTACCGTTATAGTTAGGCGATTGAAATTTATAAAATATGTTAAATTAAATGTCTGTCTCCAGTGGTTCATTAGTTACAGCTGCCAGACTAAAAGCTAAAGAATGTTTATATCACTGTCGTCATGTTTTCACATTCTGGAAGAGAAAAGAATTGTTGACAGTTGCTTATTTTTCAAAAATGTTACCATGCGTTATTTTATAAAAAAAGTTTAATTGTACAAAGTTTCATGAAAATTCGTCCTGATAGAAAAACTGAGACGGAGCGCTTGATCAGGCACACACAGCATGATGATAACACAATCCTGTTTTATTAAGAAAGTAAAGTTGGCGACAGTGGATCCTAAACAGGTTATGAGAGACTGGTGGAACTGATTCATCTGGTACAGGGTACTGACCTATGCCAATCACCTGTACTAATCAATCTTCGTTGTCATAGGAGGGTAATTCCTTGACCAGCTGGCCAACTGTTAGATTGTTAAGATAGACTACTCTAAGAAATTGGTTAAAATAGCAGATAAAAAGAGTAAAATAATTAGGATTTGAGGTTTTCATGGCGGAGCGGGGACGATGTTCAGGGTTTTGGTGCCGTGTAGACTCTGGTGGTTCCCGATGTTTCGGGGAACGTACTTCCTAAAACACGGGCTACACTGAGAGGCATAATACTTTATGAAACAATAAACATATTTGTGTTAAGCGGCACTGCTGTGGTTTCATGATTTACCTGAGGAGAGAAAGAACTGTTGTTTCTGCAGTTTACCTGCGTTGGCTCTCTCTCGTGCCTTTTGTTTAGAGGATTAAAAGGGTCGAGCTAGGGCTTACAGAATACACATAAGCCCAAAAGCCAGATATGCCATTTACATGTCATAAACATTGTTTGACCCCAAGTGTTGGGTCCCAAAATTAACCCCATTAGATCCGAATACAAAGGTGAAATAGATCAAAGGCAACGGAATGGAATGGTTTGGTGAAGGTAAAAGTACAGTTACCCCTCGGGCCTAACTAAGCCCCTAAGCCTTGCAGACATATAGATAAGTAGAGACATAACCCCATATTTTCTTAACTTCGTCACCAGAGGTGAGTGGTTAGGTTCCGGTTGCTCTACCCTCGAAGAAAGAACGCTGGCACCCATAGGAGAGTCGTTGGGTGGGCCCCAGAGCCGGTCTGGACGTTGTGACTAAGAGAAGAAATCTGGACTGCCCGGAATCGAAACCCAGAAAGTTGGAATGCCTGGAAAATTTTGGTTCGAAGTTGATAGGAATTCTGTTGTCAATAGTATACTTCCGGGTGGTGACGCCGTTGGACTCGAGGACCAAGAAGATCCTCATTGCACTATCGTTTAGAAGCGATAACCAGTTTTCGTTGTCTTTAACAATAGTTGCTAAGAAATTATTTATCATAGTACATGATGAAATATAAATTTTACTGGAATGGGCACAAATTACTGTAGTTAATTTTGTTCCCGCAGAAACTGTATCTCACATTTTTTAGTTCGGATCGAATTACAGTATGGTTTTTTTAAGTCAGTAGCATGTGCGAAAAGTAGAAGACTAGGATAAGAATAACGGTTTATTTAAATTCTTGAAAGAAAATAAATAAGTTTGTAGTAAAATTATTCATTGTATAGACTTTTTCCATCGTCCTTTCTTAAAAAGACTAAAACCACGACGTTTCGGAGACTGACTGTCTTCAGGCGAGATGTACCTACTCAAAGCCAGAATTTAGTTCCATCCCCATGTATGCTTAGGCAGAGGGACGCTTTGCCTTATCGAAACTATTTGTGTGGTTAAAAGAATTTTGCCTTTCGCTTTTGAATTTACTGATATTTACAAGAATGGTGGGTTATGTGTTCTTACAGTAAGACTGAGGAAGGTAAGCATAAGTCTGGTGGAAGGCAGACCTTTTACTCAAATGTGTTCATGAATACCTGCGATGTGAGCTGGCCCATTGTTCTAGCAGCATAGTTCAGCCCCTGGTCCACCCGCCACCTGCACAATTCTTGACCCTCGTCAGGGATTAGTCTGACTTACAGCGAATTGAAATAGTAATGTAACCACAAGGGACGTGGTTATTAAATGCTCTCATATGCGTGCATTGTGCTAATTCTGCTGTTCTTGAACTGTCCGTTCATTGTTTATTTCTGTAATGACACATTATTGATGTGGTGTCTCTGATAACAATGCTCCGGAATATGCAAAGGTATCACGTTAAAATGACTCTATCGGCCCTAGGTTCATAGCTACAATTAGCCTATCAAACAAAACACATTGGACACTGCACTGAACCAAATTCGTCTTCTTTTCATGCCCATCCTAATTTGATTTTCCATTAATGGCCTCTTGTCTCCCAAGCGACTGCTTTCAAAAAAAGGTTTCTCCCACACAACTAACGCCACCTGGAATACTGTTAGATATCGCCAACCTGAAGGGTTTATTGTTGATGACAGCGCCGTGTGGTCTGGTAGAAGTTTACCGGCATTTGAGAGGCAATCGCCCTCATGATGGAGGCAGTAATTACCTCTGAAATATCTACCAGACTACACGGTACAACAACCCAGAAAACAGACATCTTAGAGTGAATTGGAGGGGGGGGGGACAAGTAAGTTCTTCTGTAATCCAAGGCGAATCACAACGATTCTCAGGTTAATTATTCTTTTGGGTTTTGATACCGTGTTCACTCGTGTGTAGATGTCAGCGTTTCGAGAAGAGATACCGTCTCCATGTTAAGAGTTGTAGTGGTGATGCTAGGAAGTGGACGGGTTTGTATAGGGTAAATCGCTCCAGTTCCCAACGTCGCCATTTCATCCCTTAAGATCGTAGACTTTTTTCCGTACAAACGTTGGTATCTACGTGAGTACACGGCGTCAAACCCCAAAGGAACGTCTTTATTCTCGCAGCCATGGACGTCTCAAATCTTACTTATCTCAGTAAGTCTTTTATGTCTTCGGAAGACGGCTGGAGCTGTTTCGAAGTAAGAGCCTCAGATGATAAATTAATTACTTCAGATTCTGAGGTTTGAAGGTTTCTCACGATGGCATGATGCACGAATGTTGGTTGGTCCAGAACTGACTTCCGAAACTTTGTGGTTTATTTAACGTCCCCAAAGAAATTTGCCTCAAATTGCCCTACTATTTAAAAGTTATCGTTACTGCTGCTGATCGAATCAAATTTTCAGGCAGTCAGAAGACAAACATCGCATTGTTAATAATAACTCGGACACAGCGTGCCGAAACCGAATCGCTTCTGTCACGAACTTATTTTAATTACTTATAGTTCATTTAACCTGAATTGGAAAGGATGTGGAAGGAAGCGGTAGTGGCCTTTTAAGGTGCTCTCCCGGCATTTGGAGGGACTGAGGATAACCACCTAAACCTGTGCGTATATTTGAACCTGGGACCTCCCGAATGCGAACTGAACTGAGCCCAATTCGCCTTTTCGTATCCGGTTGTACGTATGGCAGTAGCGTACTAGCCTTGTATGCAAATGGTCCTGTGTTCAGTCCACTCCAACTGTCGCCTCATACCTTAGAATCAAATAAAATTGTAATACAAATATGAACGACGGGTGTAGAAATGCTATGGCATGTGTCTCGGATAGTAGACAGTATTAATGTTGTTATATAATTTCTTTTAATAATTTTTTTATTTGTTTTTGATTATTTGTTTAAAATTAAATAATACAGTGATGGCGATATTACAAAAATGTATGCAGGCCGCTTGTAGTTCGCGGCTTGATATAATCGTTGAATTAATTAAGAACGTGTCATCTGCTGTGTTTTTCCTGCCTCGACTGGCTACCAGCAGGCCTATTATACTTCCATGTGCGTCCTCAGTGACTGCTGAATGTCGTGGAGTCAGCTTCCCGTATTATTAGTCTCGGTATATTGTCATGTATCACTGAACAGTAAATAAAAATAATTTACAATAAATCAGCAAGGTCCACGAGGTATTTCATCAGTTTCCCAGGAGGCGAGTGGGTCTAATACGAACCATCTGTTTGCATTATCGGAATTCCTCCAGCGCCTGCTGTTGCCCCATTGAATTTGCAATTAAGTTTATTAATGCACATACCTGGAGCCAAATTGTGGTTCTTAGAGAGACGGGGAAAGATTTTGCAATTGTTTGCTCAGAGCGGAAAGATTTCAGCCCAAGAGAAATTAAGTAGACCAAATTGGGAAGGGGGCATTTTTGTTGCGAATTAGTGGCATATTCTTTCGCAAGGGCGCAGTAGTTGTGATAGACTTACTTAAATTAAAGGAAAATTAATTTTGACGGAAAGATGTAATAAGGTCACTTGGAGCGGCATACCTAGACGGAAGTCGGCGGATGGATATGAGAATGTAGTGGGCTTTAATTAGGGTACTTATGTTTCACTGATGTTGGCCCATCAAATTTCATTACTGAATATCATCACATGAAATAAAATCCTTGTATCTAAGACCATAGAGCTGTGTCTTTGTGAATCTAATAGTGGCTCAGCCTGTCAAAAATGGTTTTTCATGAAACAAAGTTAATTGGCCCGTCTTTGGTCACTGTTCTGAGCCACATGAATCCTTTCTTCACCCTGTGACCCTCTTTTGTTCAAGATCTGTTTTAATATTATCCTCCCGCCTGTGCCTTCCAGTTTATATTTTCTCTTTATTGAAGGAAAACTTAAATATCGTAATGAAAATCACAAGATTTGTTAGACTCTAGTAATCAGGTTAGGTCTAAAGGCAGAAAAAAAATTCTGAAACGTTAATTTTGCGTCTTCTGGGTTGTGAGACCGTGTCGACTTGTAAGCAGATTGAGTCCCGATTATCGGACCTAAACGGGGCCGAAGGAAGGTCGGATAATACGGACTCTACTATATCGGCGTTTCGGTCAAATGTACTGTCTTCACGGGGATGCAAGCCAAAATTATAATAAATTCTTCCTAAAGGTTATCAAAATTCTGGGAAGATTGGGGTGAAGTGATGACTTTTGCTTGTATGGGTGTGAAGCGTACATAGCCTGTCACGTTAAGGAAAGAATACGAATTGATTGCGTTTGAGAACAGGATGCTGAGGAAGATTTTTACCTAACTGGGAGTGACAGATGATGAAGAAAGTTGCGTAATGAGGTATTTCATAATTAGCAGCTACCATTCACAAAATATTGTTAGAAATATTAAGTTAAGGGTGAACTGGATATGTAGCACACATGGGGAGATTACATATCCTATTACAGTGGTTCTTAAGGACAGGGTGGTAGGATGTGAATTAGATCAATATAGCTCAGAATGGAGACGGGGGTCGTGTGATCTCGACAATGGACCTCCGACTTAACTACAGAATTTTCCTCTCTAGATCTTCCGACCGCCGAGTAAAAATTTTATTTTGAGATTTGGGGGTTCCGCGGCATTGGTAAAAATTTTATTTTGAGATTTGGGGGTTTACACGGCATTGGGGATGTCTGTCGTGGTATTCTGTGTTATGTCTTGTGGGCGGTTTCCGACGTTTCGGGGGTACAAATGAATATATAGAAGCCACAGTCCACTAATACGACTCTGTAACTGAAATGGTTCTTGGTGATGAAACAGACTAGTTATTTGTTCGTATCGTTACGCCTTTGTTGGTGATTGAGTTCTCTTTAGGGATTAACGCCTCCAAGTTACGGCCCATCGAACTGTAATTGCACCGTCTGCTGTGAGTTTCCAACAAACTTTTTGTTCATATGCCATCCTGGCCCTTTCTGCTGTGAGTTTCCAACAAACTTTTTTTCCAGATGCCATCCTGGCGCTGCGTTCATAACGTGTCGTCAGGTCTGGACTTGCGTAGTCAGGCTGCGACCGTGAGTAAGCTTGGAGGACAGATGACCCGGTATTTGTCTCCCGCGATGTCAGCAAGCATCCTCCTGATCTCGTCTACACATGATGGCGGAAGGATCGTTATTAAGAGATCACAGGTCATATTTTAAATACTAACACGTGGTTTTTGTTGGATTGCGAGATTTTTGGGTTTATTTTGCGGTACGCAGAGTGGCTTAAGACAAAATTTCGACAGATGACAGGATGGTTAATGAGCTGTAAAGGATATGGAAGGAAGCGGGCCGTAGTGTTATACGTTTGCTCAGAGATTGCTTGCCTTTCCGCCAAGCTCTGAAACAGTCGTCGCTGTCTGGCCAGAGATCATCCGACAGGCGTTGTCAGTTTCTGAAGACTCTGACCAACATATCGATCTACCTTGTGGGCATTTGCAGTTTGACATCTTGAAACATACTTATTTTAATTGTTTTGAATGGTACCAAATGCCAAAATACGGAAAAGAAAGGGCTGGAAGGAGAAAATAGCTATTAGATTCACTAGGTTTGTGTATAGGGCACATATTAAGGCGCCAGCTTACCTTCTGTTTTGCTGACGAATGGACATAATCACTTGCACGATGCGCATACTCCCGGGTAATTCCAGAATTGATCATTGTTCACAAGATTGGCTTGGGCGGAGTCAGCTCTGGCAAGTTGCAACAGGAGACCGACAGAGCTCGTATTCAGGCCGGCAAGGCATGATGAAACTGTGGCAGTGACCTCTCCCAAGGCCCTTGGTCTCTGTTGGGTTCCGCCAAGGTTAAAGTCGGCTAGACCCAGTCTACAGAGTTGATGGCCGACAAAAGCTTAACACCCACTCACTGCTGGAGGGAACGTGTTCGGTTCCACCATCCATCCACTTGCTTTCAGCCCTTCAACTAAATTGTTAGTATGTTCGTACTAGACTGTGTCAGGAGTACAGGTGGGTTATATCATGATTCTGCCGTGCAGATTGGTGAGGAGACTTCATAATAAACTTCCTTTTTGTTACGTTTTCTTGTAAGCCAACCTAGCGTCTAATAAAATTGTTTATGTTTTTCTGTGTTATTTTCATGATCACCGTAACAAAATCGTTCGGTAAAGTTCATTGATGTTATGAAGTTCCGGGCTCAAAGTGTGTGTTGGATACAAGGATGGGGTATATTCTCTGGAAGGTGGGGTTGAGCAGAAGATTAACATGAACTACATATCGTTTTTCTTCCGTCAAATCTTTGCTCGTGAGTGATGACAACATTACAACGGATCCTGCAGAAATAGGTTGTAAACGTGTTGTTTGGATTCATGTCGCTCGTGATATGACCCAGTGTCTGTCTTTTGTGGACACGGTGACAAATCTTCGGGCTTAATAAAAGCATTTTATTCTTGACCAGTTTTTTTTTGTAAATCGCTCTGTGCAGAGCGTATGGGCTTACCATGTTATTAATTCACGTACTGTGCTCGAGAGTAAGTCCAACTGACGCAGGCAACCTGGGAAGTCACGTGCTGCACTACTAGCAAACCGAAAACATCGACCTTATTCTAATTTGATGTAAACTTTACTGGTAAGACTTTAAAACACTAGAAGTTATAAATGAAGGGCCCCCCGGTGTTGGTGGCTGGGAGGGGGACCTCTGCCTGTGTGGATGCAGATACTTGAAGAAATATAGTTTGTCCTTATCTGGGATCGAATCCAGGTCCATCGCACGATGATAAGCCGTCAAAATAACTTCTACTCTTGTACCGTTGTTTTCGAAACACGTGGTAGAAATGTTACTGTCTGTCCTGCAAACATATTACGCTGTCGTTCCGATTATGAATCAATTGCTGGAACGTTTTCTGCCTGTTACACGTAATAAATATTCAGATAAGTTTTCTACACTGATGAAAAACTGTTTCTTAGTAAATGTGACTTGACTAAAATTATTACTGCGAGTTAGAAAACAAATTAAAGAATGTTTTTTCTCATGAGTCGTCTGTGAATTTCATGGATACCGCTCTTTTGCAACAAGTATGTACCCAGGCAAAGTCCTTTGTACAGAAATAACTTAAGCATCATGACAGTTATATGAAATTACACCGGATGAAGGACAAATTGAGGAAGCAGGAAGAGACAGCGTTTCCCCTTAACACGACTTTGTTTACATCGCCACTCGACTTATCTGGAATACCGTATAGACTCGGTTATCAGTCAGAAAGCCTGGAACGGTCACAGATTACAAAACTCGCAGTTTTTCTATACTCTGTATTTTCTTTTTATTATTTCAGATCGACTTCTCAGATATTAGGTCTGTAAGGATGTAATTGTTAGCCTATGATGGTGTCAATGCTTGCTTTGTAGATGCGGCAAAACACTCTACATCTGGTGTTTGGTTCGTTCGTTTGGGTATCTAGCAGTTTTGTCATCCGTGTAAGGATAGATTCATTTCTGAAGAGGCGAGAAGGGAAGAAGGTTCTTGGGAGAGGTTGTTAACTGCGTTCCTCCATTTCGCAGGGCCAGAGGAAAGGACCCCAGCTAGATGCGGATTGCTTAAAGCTTTGTTATAGTTCAGTGGCTGCTGTGAGTCGTGATTCATGTGCCGTTATATCCATTTCGAAGAGTAATTGGTTATCTGGCTGTTGATGCAGCGCACCGATAAAGATTGTTGGCCGGGCCGCTACGATTCTGTACTTGACCGTGCCGAATCCGGTGCAAGTTGGGAACTAGGGACCGCATCTCCCGAGACGTCAGGGGAGCGCTGTAGTTGCTTGACTTCACTTACCCCCGGGTAAAGGATCCCGGTAGGTGTTGGACACGCAGAGCCGGGCTGCGCGTTGTGGCGAATATGTATTCTAGCCAAATGGGAATCGATCCGCGGTCGTCTGGCTCGTAAACTCTGTAGTGACTCAGCTACCCTATTTCCTTGGGGAATTGTTTACATGGCTTTTTAATTATATAAGATATTGAGAGCTACCTAGTTTTGTAATCAACTTGCTGGTACTCTGTTGTGTTGCTTGTTTTAAGTGCAGTATTTAAGTAATTCAGAAATATAATTTCGTAAGTGTGTTGTGTATTTTACTTTGTAGGGAGGTCTCTGGTTTAAATATTGGCTATTCTGACAGGTCTTTGCCATTACTTCAGTTTCTCCTGATCGTGACTGATATTCAGTTATCAGTTGTCGTTCGAAGTTCTGTGATCCGAGCCTCCTGTAACTAATTTCCTAAGGCTACTATTCAAAAAGGCTTTGATCCATAAATAAGGCTGACTACACACCCCCATCCAGTGCCGAGGTTAAGAATGAGTAGGATCTATACTACTTCTCTCCCCTCCCTCAAACGCCTACATGGCGTACAGTGGAACAGCTTTTCCTTTTTAGAGTATATTTATCATTTTTTGTTTGTAAACTTTGACTTTCCATTGCCTCCTTGCCACACTTCGTCCACCGCGGAAGAATCCGCGTTAGAAGATGGTTTACAGTAAACAACGTGACTTGGTGAAACCGTGCCGCTGAGATAACCGGTACGAACAGGACGTTCCTTATTGGCTCCCGTTGTCCGCATTAGGTGCTGTTATGTTTCTGTTGCCAGCGGTACCTACTGATCGTCAGACACTGAGTATAACTTTCTCCCATCTTCTTCACGGTTGCTTGGTCCTTTTACTGCGGGCCGATGTGGGTTTCTACGTGCAGCTTCAGGACAATCACTTCAGAGTCGGTCTGAATATCGATCCTAACACAGTGACCGAGATAACATCTTCATTTGTCAATACTCAGTTTCGAACACGTGTTTTTTTTTAAGCTGAGTATTGGTTATTGCTTTACTTAACCGATCCCTTTGTAATCTGATGGTGCAGCAGTTTTGCAGAGTTTCCTGTTTTCCAGTAGCTGACTTGCATCTTTTACGAACTAAATAAAAGTCCGTCATACAATCGATAGCGTATTTTTTCATGAAAACTTGTTACTAAATGAATCGATAGCGTCTAGAAATCGATGAAATGTGGTATTTTCCCATCTGAAAATTTCATTTCATGAGGTCTTTTAAGTCGGACATGAATAACGAGCACTTTATATGAAGACTTTCATGGGAACACGGCGAAATTGTTTGGTTATGCGTACCTTCCCTGCGTTAATGAATGTTCAGTAGGTAAGGACTTTGAAGGAGATTGTCATAATATGTTTCAAGGTCAGATTTATGGTATGTAAACTTGACCATTGCAAATATCAACAGGAAATTTTCTCTGTTTACAATACGAAACCTGTAAATGCAAAATGCAGAGACACTGCCTTTTGAAAGAGGTTTAGTTACCCTTGGGCTTTAAAAGGTTAAGAATGCGTGAAACTTTACATCCATTCCCCCATGCTTATTTAATGTGTGGCGTTTAATGAAAAAGCACGATTCGCCTCGATGATTTAGCGCTTGAATAAGAACGTCGTAACTCTTGTTTGGTTTTCTGTTTGAATGCAGTTTTGTCCATATATGTGAACCACAAACAAATACACGCTGTCCCAAATTGAATGTTACTTCCAGGTGTGGTCCAGTTTTATCAATCGCTGATCATACGATACTAATCTCGCCCTTATCAGGAGCTTGTTACGATAGCTTTGGGACTCAAGGTTATTTGCAATTAATTGATTTGAAACACCGAATTTAATTTAAACTGCTGGTCGAAATACGAACGTGTGCGTGAAGTTGTAAAGGCGGGCTTGGTTATCAGTTCCGCTTGTGATGTTCTTAGTCTGTCGCACAGCAAAATTACATTTGTTGACACCATTTAATGGTTCCAGTTCGCTGCATTGTTTCTGTGTACCTTGACATTACGACTGCAGTGATCTGTTTTTGCTTAATTACGTAGATACATACGCCCTGTATGTATCTACGTTTGTAAGTACAAACATTTATTCGTTCATTTTGTGTATACATACCTTTCTTGTTCTTTTCCTGCTTCGGTACAGTGGATTTCAGACTCGCAGTCCATTGATGGCAGTTCGCCGTAAGACAGCGGCAATACGTGTGGCAGTCTTGAAGTGCTGGAAAACATACTCTCCAGGCTCCGAACGCTACAGTCTGCACAGACTTTATTTTATGCTCTTGGAAAACAGCCCCTTTATATTCAACTAGGAATGGCTTCTTTCGCATCTTCATCCCTTGGCCCTTTTTCCCCTATCGTACCTTTATCCCCCTCTCTTCTGTCCAGTGCCTGTTATTTCAACGTTTCTTTCACTGATACTTCTAAAAGCTGCCTAATGGTTGAAGTATTTACAAAGTAGAACGTTTTGCAGTATGACGTCATTATTGAGAACTTCTACATCTATTATCCGTGTTACGTCAGTGTTTTACTCTCGGCATATAGCCATTAGAATCTCAGAATTCTCAAATTAAAATGTTTCGGCTAAACGTAATTTGTTTTGCCTTACACCAGGTGACTCGGCATGTGGTGGAGGCCTGAATGTGAGTGTACATGACAAATTATATACGAATTATGTATTTACATAAACCAAATGTTTCGATCTCTTCTGTGACCATCATCAGGTAGGCATATAATCGTGATAAATATTTAAATATTGAATTGTATGGTATTATTTGAATTCAGTGGTTAAATATTTTTATTCTAAATGCTGTAATCTTAAAATAATCAAAATGTACAGAGTATGTAAAAGTCGATGTGTAGATAAGACCATAGTGGTCGAGTGCCCAGTCTTTATAATTGGTATTTCGTATACGATGCTTATGTAAACGGTGAATATGCTAAGGCCAGTTGTTTTCACGTGTAATATTGAGAAGTCATATATTTTTATTGAGAATAATGGATTCAAGGGAAATGTAAGCACTAACAGCTTGATATTGGGTGATTAGCGATGGTATTTATAGCTTTAAACGCAATTTAGATAGCTGTATTTTAAGATGATTAACTATTTTCTTGGTTTGTTGGCTTATTTATGTAAAGGAGGCCAAGTTTTAATGTCAGTCATGTTTTTATTATTTTTCCTTAAGAATATTGTATCTGTTTTTGGTACTGGAACGTAGTAATTGTTGTGTATTGTTGACTATATAACTGGACTTAATAGGATCCTTCAAGTGCAGTACTGAAACATTTTAAGGTGTGATTCGATTATTTTAACATTTAGTTTTTAGCATCTTAACATTTAATGTCATACACTTCGATCTTTAACTGTTTATCATGATTTTATGTTACCTGTTGATGGTCATAGAGGAACCGAAACATGTTTTGCCTACATATAATACATAATTATTATATAATATGATTTACTGTGTAGACGGAAATATTATCTTTTATTTTCCATATCAGACAACAGTAAGCCTTTCGTAAGGACGTTGTAAGGATTCACGCTACGATTATGCTAATGAAAGAGTCCCGCTTCAGCCTGTAGTTTGGATAAAAAGCTGTAATTTAGTAAAAAGTCCTGTGCCCTTACCAAGGATAGAAGCCAGGCCATGAGGTTACCATTAAGTGGTGTGTGTGGCGCATGCGTGGTATATAGCGCAAGGAAGTGAAATCAAACAACAAAACATCATTGACCTATACTCAGGAGGCGTCATTAAATCCCCGTTCTTAAAATTAAGGACCGTGACATTACGCGGTGGCGCTGGTGATTGTTTTAACGGAAATGTTTTTCAATTATCTTGCCATATCTCTGTAGTATGTTGAATTAGTACGAATGGTCGCTTTACGAAGTTTCTCATTAAGAAATATCCGTAATACGAACTCTTTTTTTTTTCATAAAGCGCACGTCATTCTGATGTGATCTCGATCATCCGAAATCTTCCGAACAAAACCGAACACATGCTGACGGAAACGTAATGGACGCAACGTTACGCAGCGAAACCTGGAGAAATTCATGAGTCATGGTCTGTTTTGTTTTGAATATTCTCGTAGATTTTGCTGTTTTTATCAGTTATTAGCACAGATAATAATCTTATATTATTCGTTTTAATCAATAATTGTTTGTATTTTTCGTTCTTTTGGTCGTTTGGGAGGGCAACCGCCAATTTTAATAACATTTGTGGGACGAACGACTCGCTTTATGAACTCTCTCCAGGAACGTCAAATAGCGAGCACTACCAGCAATGTGGACATGTGCATATTGTGAGGTGTATTGAATGATTGCTTTGTTGTTGCAGGCGAGCGGCCATTCCCGTGCGGTTGGACGGGATGCGGGAAACGGTTCGCACGATCGGATGAACTTGCACGCCACACTAGAACTCACACAGGAGAGAAGAACTTCACGTGTCCTGTCTGCGGCAAGAAGTTCATGCGAAGCGATCATCTTAGGTCAGTGCAGAACCATGGTCCCTTCACTCTGTTCTTCCTTGAGAATTTGCAATAATAAGGATTATAATTTGGCTTCAGTTTTAGCTGTTTTACAACGGAACCGTTTCGTGATGACGTATTTAGACGTTACTGGAATCACTTGTGTAAGCCAAATTATGATTCTTGAGATGTGTTTTAATAATCTGATGGAAAACGTATATTCCATATATAATACGTGGTATTAAATACACTAAAATACCACTCTTTTAATTGTGATTAAAAAATGAATACGTTACAATTCACTTATATATATAATTTCATTAGAAGCTGTTCCGAGCTTGGAAAAGGAATGGGTTTGCTTTTTTACATAATTATCACCGAAAATGTAATATTTTTGTATTGTTTTAAATGTTCAGTCATTACTCCTATAGTCGGCGCAGTAGTTTTTGGCCGGTGGAATTTTCAAGGGGAAGGCTAGGAGCAAGTCTCTTGTGCGATGTTTTTTTGTTTTGTTTTGAAACAATTTGCCCACATTTCGAGTCAGTTCAACAAATTTACCTTTTTTTACAGTCATCTCATCTACGCCAGAAATCGAAAAAAACATGAAGTGAATATTTGAATGTAAAGTAAGAGCGATACCCATTCGAGCTCACCTTTCGGTAATGGGGAACAAAAACAAAACATTTTTCGTTGTTTGCAAAGTGAATTTTGAGGCATTAAATCCGCTGTGTTGTATAGTTCCCACTTTGGCCACCAGACCGCAGCACCTCAGTACCTGCATCACGACTTTCCTCATCCGTCATTTGTTATCAACGCTCATAGGATATTGAAAAGTGCGATTTTTAGGTCGTGCAAAATAGCACAGGCTCCACATCAAATTTCATGCAAATGCGTCCACTAATTCTTGAGGTGAATCGACCATACGGACGGATACGACCAGCCCATAATGCGTGCTCGCTATGCACTTCGTGCATAGAATGCATAATAATGTGTGTGGCTGTTGTGATAGATTTCGAGCCAACACCCTCTTTGGCTTAGCCAGCTAATAATTATTCACTGACATGGTAATGTGGTTTTAATCTCAGTATGTCAAACACTCCAATGTAAATATCCTGCAGTACTCATTTGTTTTCCACATATAAATTTACGAGTGTCGTATATAAAAGTGTAGACTGAATTTCCTTTAAGTGAGAATTGATAAGTTTGTGCTTGTTTAAAATACAGAATGTTCCATTTATAACGCAGCCCCATTTGCAACAGTATATATAAGCTTTGATGACACATGCCGTTTGACTTGGGAAGTGTTTCTAGGTCAATGTTGGCAACATGTTTTATTTCATTTCCTTTCCTTTCGTTCGTATCAAACGGTTTCCTCATGAGGAACACTTTCATTCTCTTGCAGCAAACACGCTCGTCGTCACCCGAATTTCGACCCGTCGGTTCTGAGGCAGAGACGACCCCCCAACAAAGCCTTCTCCATCAACTCCAGCGAAGGAACGCCGTCCGAGGTGCTGTCAGACTCCATGCCGTCGCCTTAGCGGCCCTGCCACCTACAACATTCGAGGTGAATCTCCACTGCAAGTTGTCGCCGGCTCTGAAGGCACTTCGTTCCTGATTCTTGTCACTTGTTGCTGTTCTCTTGATTTGAGT